>CAJNDS010002478.1:288154-399067 GCA_905221605.1 Symbiodinium natans | reverse complement strand
GGGGGGGTGGGGTGGGTACTTGGATGCAGGGGGGTGGGGGGGGGGTGACGGGGGTGGCGGGGGGGGGTGTTGTGGGTGCGGATACCAGAATTGCCACCTTGTGTGGCTTACCTTGGTGGACCGCCAGCGGGGTCCATGAGACTCCGCGCAGCACATCCCTTTCACACCGCTGCACGAGCACCAAAGGAAGTTCTCGCTAGTAGATCCAGCGCTCAGAGTGCCCTGTCATCTTAAACACTTGTGTCTAATACCAGGCTCACCAGCTCTAGACCCCGCCAACTGAGCTTGCACCCACAGCTACTGCTTGTTTTAGGAGAGAATCTCATCCATACTGCTCCTCCACTGCCTTACTGCCTGCCACCGCACAGTCTCTGCAGAAGTCCTCTTTTCCACTCCCACGGTAAACGACATGCAGCCTAAGGTGCAACAGCCTGACACCAGACGCCTAATCATCAAGTGCCCTCAATCAACTGCACTCCTACGATCCTCTGCCTCTCTGCATAGTGATCCATGTGGGACGCCACTAGATGGACACTAAGGGCGACGGCCAACCGGTACGACCCAACTGCAGATGGGTGCGTGTTTGCTGGACGCAGCGAAACACACTAGGACGACGGGGAGACGCCCTTCTCACACATGATCGCCAGGTAGCTCCTAGTCCTACACTAGCCGTCAATCAAGTTGTCTTGATCCCTAACCTCGTGAAGTTTCACCTTACTTGTACAGTGTTGAATTCAGTTCACCTCTCCAAAACATTAGCTCCAACCCAATTTTCGGTGCTCAGACGGTGCAAATCGCCCGCAATGAGCAGAGCCCGCTCGCTCAGCGTTCAATAAAAATAGTAGTAGTAGTAGTAGTAGTAGTAGTAGTAGTAGTAGTAGTAGTAGTAGTAGTAGTAGTAGTAGTAGTAGTAGTAGTAGTAGTAGTAGTAGTAGTAGTAGTAGTAGTAGTAGTAGTAGTAGTAGTAGTAGTAGTAGTAGTAGTAGTAGTAGTAGTAGTAGTAGTAGTAGTAGTAGTAGTAGTAGTAGTAGTAGTAGTAGTAGTAGTAGTAGTAGTAGTAGTAGTAGTAGTAGTAGTAGTAGTAGTAGTAGTAGTAGTAATAGTAGTAGTAGTAGTGGTAGTAGTAGTAGTAGTAGTAGTAGTAGTAGTAGTAGTAGTAGTAGTAGTAGTAGTAGTAGTAGTAGTAGTAGTAGTAGTAGTAGTAGTAGTAGTAGTAGTAGTAGTAGTAGTAGTAGTAGTAGTAGTAGTAGTAGTAGTAGTAGTAGTAGTAGTAGTAGTAGTAGTAGTAGTAGTAGTAGTAGTAGTAGTAGTAGTAGTAGTAGTAGTAGTAGTAGTAGTAGTAGTAGTAGTAGTAGTAGTAGTAGTAGTAGTAGTAGTAGTAGTAGTAGTAGTAGTAGTAGTAGTAGTAGTAGTAGTAGTAGTAGTAGTAGTAGTAGTAGTAGTAGTAGTAGTAGTAGTAGTAGTAGTAGTAGTAGTAGTAGTAGTAGTAGTAGTAGTAGTAGTAGTAGTAGTAGTAGTAGTAGTAGTAGTAGTAGTAGTAGTAGTAGTAGTAGTAGTAGTAGTAGTAGTAGTAGTAGTAGTAGTAGTAGTAGTAGTAGTAGTAGTAGTAGTAGTAGTAGTAGTAGTAGTAGTAGTAGTAGTAGTAGTAGTAGTAGTAGTAGTAGTAGTAGTAGTAGTAGTAGTAGTAGTAGTAGTAGTAGTAGTAGTAGTAGTAGTAGTAGTAGTAGTAGTAGTAGTAGTAGTAGTAGTAGTAGTAGTAGTAGTAGTAGTAGTAGTAGTAGTAGTAGTAGTAGTAGTAGTAGTAGTAGTAGTAGTAGTAGTAGTAGTAGTAGTAGTAGTAGTAGTAGTAGCAGTAGTAGTAGTGGTAGTAGAGCAGGTAGCAATAGCAGTAGCAGTAGCAGTAGCAGTTGCTTATATTGTTGAAATATTTTTTGATTGCAAAACTGTTTTTGATTTGGTTTGCGTTATTTTTGTATTTTCCTGACCTCTTTTCTGGCTCTTTGTTTGTCTCTGATTTTGCTTTTGTATGTTTTTTTAATATTTGCTGTTCTATAGTGTTGTGAATCGTTTGACCCTTGCGGCTTCTATATATTTGTGAATCGTTTGACGCTTGACGCTGGCGGCTTCTAGAGACCAGAGGTTTTGGTTTACTTTGTTACACTGCAGCTGAGACGTCGAGTTTCATGGGTTTTTGCAGCTGATGGATTCTGCAACTGTCAGGTCTCTGTTCTGCTTCTTGCGCAATTTTTTCTCGGAGGCTACAGACATAGCGGGAGAGTGCTTCGCACCCCCATCTTGCCGTTAAGCAAATATCCAAGTTCTTGTCCCGTCATCACGAGCGAGGATGGTTTCGTATCGTTTTGCGGACCAAACCCTTCTTTTGAATCTCTGCAAATCCACAAATTCTGTCTTTGATTCCATTGGTTGTACTTTAGAATTACTAGCTGTACGAAACCGCCGATCGGAAGAACACAGATTTTTTCGGGTTGCGCAAAATCAGGAAAATTAAGAGGTTAGAGGTCTCTACAACTGCCTTGCGCAGCTGACCACCCAGGTTCTTGAACCCAGGTTTGAACAATTTTTTTTCTGGCGAACCCAGGTTCTTGAACTCTGGGTTCAACCGGTTCGAACCCAGGTTCCAACCTGGATTCGAACCCAACTTCTGCTTTTGGCCTGTTGCAAAACACACCAGTGCATTGCATGAACAATCAATTTTGTTGCGTGCCACGTGCAGCTATTGTTGCATTCTTCTCTTCTGCTTGTAACCATCTTGTGACCACTTCTTCGCCAGCGGAATTTTGTCGTTGATGCGTCTGTCCATTTGCATTTCTCAGGTTCGCTATTCTCGCCGGATGAATTCTGTGTGTTGGACATGCTTGCTACATTTCCCTGGTTACTACATTTGTCGATCGTTTTGGACTGCTTGTGCGTGGTTTGAGCTTGCTTTGCACTTGGCCTAATGATTCCGTGTGTTGGGTATGCTTGCTGCGTTGCTTGTTGCGACGATGTGGTCCTGGCTGCTACATTGGTCGATCGTCGTTTTGGGCCGGTTGTGGAGTTTTGAGCTTGCTTTGCACTTGGCCTGATGATTCCGTGTGTTGGGTATTCGACTTGCGTTGCTTGTTGCGACGATGTGAGGCCCTGGTTGCTATATTGGTCGATCGTTTGAAGCCGGTTGTGCGAGACTTGTGCAATTGATTCCGTATCAAGAGCACTTCACAAGCGTCAATGCATGGTCTGACAGTGACCACGCTGGATGTGTCAAGTCAAGAAAGAGTACGACTGGAACGGAAGTCCAGCTCGGAGAAGCAACCGTGAAGACATCAGCCAAGGGGCAAGCTGTGATCGCCCTGTCCACAGGGGAAGCAGAGTACTGTGGGCTGATCTCGACTGCATCTACTGCTCTTGGAGAGCAAGCGTATCTGTCAACGCAGCTATGGATGCAAGTGCAGGCATATTTATCGCTTCGCGACGAGGCCTTGGAAAGGTCAAGCACATCGACACCTGCCACCTCTGGGTTCAAAAGATAGTGGATCAAGGGAGGATCCGCTTGCGGAAAGTGAATACACAAGACATGCTAGCAGACCTCATGACTAAACCCTTGGACGGCCAGACGGCAATGAAGTTGCTCGGTCGGATGGGCTACAGCGTCAGATCTGGAAAGCATGAGCTCGCCTTAGGCAAGGCGTCAACGGAATACCCCAAAGGCTCGCAGGAACAGCAAAGCGTGATCCCTACTCGGGAGGTGTGGATTTGGGTATAGTTTGGGTATGGGTCTCATGTGCAGATGTGTCCTTGTTTCATTTTGACGATATCTTTTGGCTAAAGTGTGCGGATGCTAAAATAGCGTTTCGGTTTAGGGGCCAGATCCTTACCTGTGAGCCCCCAGTCTTCAGCTCTGTAGCCTGAAGTCAGAGGAGAAGCCCCAAACCCGGAATGAATAACCCTAAACCCAAACTCCTCAGCCGCAAAGCGGCACCCGTTTCCAGTCATCTAGTGGGGGTTTTCATGCTCCAAAGAACGTGATGGATGGATCGCAGGGTTGCGGGGTTTGACAGGAACAAGGATGAAGGGTGGGGGCGACAAGATACCGCTTTGTGCTCGAAATTCATGCCCGTACTGACACCGGTGATGCTGCCGTGTTTGCAGGTTTCGGCCCAGCCGAGTCCGTCTGCAAACTTCTTGCCGACTCTACGCCTGAACCCGAACTTGAGAAACTGGGATGGGAGACCACATGCCCCTTTCCTGGGCCTGCAGGGCCTCAACTGGGATTTAGTTCCAACTCTCAAACCCAATGATTTCTAACCTGAGTTGCGGGGTCACTTTTCATACTTCGTGAGCACTTCGGGTGCGCCTTGTGGCCATTCGTGCCCATGGCGGCTTTCCTGATGCTCTGCCAGCTCTGGCTTTCGGGCGTCGCTGCCGGGAGCTAAGCGGCCAGGGGAGCGAGGGATTGCAGAGGGTTTCTTTTTGGTTCAGGGCCGGTTTCGGCGCATTGCATTGTGGGGATTGTTCACCTTGAGAACCACGGATTGCATTGGGATTGTCTCGAAGTGTGTGAAGAAGCCGCAGATCTTTGCACAGCTGCCGGACAAATTCCCTCCTGCTATTATTGGCAGCACGTTGAAGTCTCTTACAAGAGTTACGAATCAAAGGAACCTGAGACAACCTTCGTGACGTGCATGTCTAGCAGTGTCGCAGTCAGACGTAGGGCAACGTCATTGAGTGCCAGTACCCCCTGGAAATGCCAGGGGCGCCTCTCGAAGGACGTCGTTGCTTCAAACGAGATAAACCACAAACCCTTCGAAAAAAACAAGCCCTAACACCCTAAACCCGAAACCTCTAAACCGTAAGACCCTAAACCTTAAACCCCTAAAAACCCAAACCCTAAACCTTTAAACCTTAAACCCCAGAATCCCACTCAAGTTCGACTCCGAAAATTTTCCTGGAAGATTCGCAGTCGACGGCTCCGGCCCGAGCTTAGGTCCGACATGAGCCGCAGGAGGCGAGCCTCGAGCTGGACGAGGCGTTGCGATGCGTTCAGGTAGGGCGATGTGAGAAGACAAACATTGCAAATTGAGGATTTCTTGGGGTGACAAATGTGCGTGTGGTTCATCTCAAAACAACTCATAGACTTTCATAGACCATTGAAAGCTCGTCACTTGTTTCTGTGCATGACTTTGAAGGCTTGTTTCCAAATCCCCTATTGTCCAAACGGATACAGTACTTTCCATCTGACTTGAAAACTTTGGACATATCCCTGTCGCTGTGGGAGAACCTAGGGGATGAGCTAAGCTTACGGCAGTCATCCTCGTGATGTGGAGCCTTCTTCGGATAATGCGGTTGGATCAGACAAATCCAAATCTACAGTTCAACCAACGGACACTTTTGGTGTTAATGTCGAGCAAATCACGTACTAGTAATACGACCAGTGCCACTTCGTATTGCATCCACAACGCGACAGTTGAAGGGAGGCCCAAGTGTTTGGGGGGCGAAAGCAACAGCAAGCTTGTCCACTTCCATTTTCAGTTGGCAGTTGGGCTGTGTTTTCGTGGTGCTGCACAAATAGTGTTCGACTTCGGTGATCAGTCGTTGCACACACTCTAACACACGCGCACACATGTGCTGCGAGTCTCGTAGCTGTCCCACAATGTTGTGCACTCCTGTAAGCAGTCCAATCGCTTTCGCACTTTCGTCAACATGTGCTGCATGGATCAGAATGATCAGCAATAGTATCCCCTTCGAATTCGTATATAATGCCTCTAGAACTTTCGTACAGTACATACCTAAACCCGAGTCAAATAGGCGAGTTACCAAGGTATGTTCAGGCCCTTCTTTTTTCGCACATTGTTGATCACATTATCTCACGACCAGTTAGGTACAGTTAGGTCTTGACTTGTGCGATAAGTGCATCATGGGGGCACGACAAGTTTACATTTGCCAGGCTCGACATAAACTTTCGGAGGCAAGTCCAAAGTGAACTCTTGCCGAGCTTTGTGCAGTTTTTGCGTTTCAGCAGCGGGGGCTTCTTTGCGGTCGGTTTGTTGTTGCCAAGACAGACCCGCGAGGGACCTGCGCGAAGCAAAGCAGGTGCCTCCTGAACAAGCTGCGATACCAAATCCTGAAAGTTTTTCCCTAAAACCATCAACCCCCATCAATGCTCAACCCTGCCCCGAAACCCGAAACTCCGAAGCCGCCAACCCTGCGTGCTGGCAGGGGTCGAATATCACCGCTTGCCCCCTGTCTGTGAGAATTCGAAAAGTGTGGGATTGGAGTGGGCATGATGTGCCGCGCGGCCGCGCAGTAGTCCTGATGGATTGATGAGGCTACAGCTACTGCTCAGAATCACATGAACGGCAGCATGCCAGGATGGTGGCTCGCATCACAGGGTATTGCATAAACGCCAAGCGTTTTAGTCTGATCAGCATTCAGCATTAGCGCCCCTTTGCCTTATAGTAATCCTGATGAGCTCATCTCTTTGAGGTTCTGACGCCGCCTTGCTCCGCACAACTTTTCAGAAGCTGGGAATTGACCTGCGGCTGGGACAGGTTGTTCAAGAATAGGATGTGGCTTTCGCTGACGCAAAGCTTTGAAATGGAAAGAAGACATGCTCCCTTATTGGTGCGCTTCTGTCGTCGACATCTCAGATGATGGGGTGTCAAGGGCAGGGGTGTTTGAACGCTTCGAGGCTTCGGGCCATGGCCGTCAGGCCCTTCCTGACTAAGGCGTGGCTTTCCGGGGAGCCACTGTGGATGGGACGCCGTGCAGTGCCACTCTGACCAGTGCAGGGTTAAGAGTCTCGATCTCCGCGGTCGGAACTTGACAGGACACCCGCTCCCGCTGCCTGACCACCTAAGACCTCCATTTTAACATGCGTCCGGGTTGCGTGGCCGTCTTGGATGCTGACAGGACGGCTGCCAGCCGAAATCGGGAGCTTCGCAGATTTGGAGATATTGCTGTTGAGCAAGAACCCGAACCTCACAGGCGAACTGTCCTTCTTTGCCAAGCTGGTGCACCTGAAGGTACTCGATTCGAGCTCGAGCGGGATTGGAGGGCATCTGAGCTTCTTGAGCCGGATGGAACAGATGCAGGAACTCAATCTCGGAGGCACCCAGATCGAGGGCACTCTGCAGCCCCTCGCAAATATGACCCACATGACCCGTCTGCGGCTCCAGAACACCCGGGTCGACGGGGATCTCGTGCCCTTGACCGCCATGCAGAAGATGCAACTGCTCAGTCTCGGAGGCACCCATATCGAGGGCACGCTGGAGGGCCTGGCAAAGATGATTGTGATGACCAATCTGCAGCTCTACGACACACGCGTCGGCGGGGATCTCGAGCCCCTGGCTGCCATGCACAAGATGCGAATTCTCAGTCTCAAGAACACGCAGGTGGAGGGCCAGCTGCAGCCCCTGGCAAAGATGACCCACATGACCATTCTGCGGCTCCAGAACACCCGCGTGCACGGAGATCTCGTGCCCCTGTCTGCCATTGAAAGGATGCAGGTGCTCTATCTCGCAAGCACGAAGATCGAGGGCACCTTGCAGCCCCTGGCAAATATGACCCGCATGGCCAAGCTGTGGCTCCAGAACACCAGGGTCGGCGGGGAGCTTCGGCTGCTGCAGGCCAGGGCCTGGCCTACTCGGCAAGTTTTCAGGGTTTCCTTTCCTCGTCCATGCCTTCATGTGCAGGCAATGCGGAAGCTGCAAGAGCTGCGGCTCCAGGGCACCCAGGTCTCAGGCTCCCTGGACGTCCTGAGAAAGTTCGCACATCTGGAAGAGGCCGACCTCGCATCGACTGCCGTGACCGGAGGCGGCAGCCCAAACTTCCAAAAAGTATTGCCTGCAATGCTCAGAACCTGGCACGAGTTGACCACTAGAATAGAAAGGCTGCGTTGTTGCCTGGAGCTCAGCTCCTCGCCCCCAACGAGAAAAGCACTCGGCTGTTGACCACGAACAACTTCCAAGCGAACTTGGGTCCTTTCCACCCGCCAGAGTGGGGGCGCGAAAGGGAGGTTGCGGCCTTAACTGGCACTCACTCCTCGCCCATTCACTCACTCACTCACTCTGAAGTGAACCACCGCAAATGCCTGCAATGGTGGCGCATGAGGGGAACTACACCTGACCTGGGAGCCAAGCACTCAATACAAGCCATTCTGTTCATTATGGAGTGACCACCCCTGCGACAGCGCTACTTGCAAGGTTTCGGTAAGATACTGAGCGGCCTGCTCAAAAACTATTTGCTGCATATCATATCAGTTTTAACGCTACGCGACCCGCCTCGGCCTGAGCTTCTATAACAAGGCAACCCGGACAAGGTCCCGGCGGCCAATGAAGCCCAAATTGAAAGGCTCGGCCGTCAGGACTATCTGGGCGGGGGGGGGGGGGGGGGGGGGGGGGGGGGGGGGGGGGGGGGGGGGGGGGGGGGGGGGGGGGGGGGGGGTGCGAAAGTAGGGGGTGCGCTACTTTCGCCGCGCGGACCTGCATCCCGCAGCAGCAGATCTGAAAGCAGCACTTCAAGTGCAGCGCGATAAAGGTGAAGTGAGCTGCGTGCACTTTCAAAGAGGGCCGGGCTGCACGATACTGGTAGCTTCAAAATGCTTAAAGCATCGTGTGTGTGATGGCAACCGGAGGTCTGACGCCGCACTGGCGTGGACACCTGCAGCACTTGCGACGCCTCAACCTCGCGGCTCCGCCCTCGGAGTCCAGTGAGTGAGTGAGTGAGTGGGTGGGCTCCGCCCATCGCTTCTGCTCAGGCAAGCGCTGCCCACTTCCTGCCCCGCGGCGACAACTTGTTGGACCTCCGCCGCCTTGTCACCGATGCGCTGCTGCCCTCCTTGGCCGAGCTGGATGCTGCTTGCCTGTCACCGTGTTAGAGCAGTTCGCCTCCTGCAATGTCCTGGTCTGTTGTTGCCTCAGCCCCTTTGCGCCTGATTGTTTTCCTTGACCCAGAAGTTTCGAATGTCAGAGCAGTTCAGCGTGGTTGAAGGTGTCCCGCTGCCCAATGAATGGCGATGTGATGGACCTCATTTTGCCGCTGGCAGACTGCAAGTCGCTGGCCAAGGTTGTCGCTTCGCACGCAAACCTGACAGGTGACGTTCTGGACCTGACACGGTTGCCCGTGGAGATGGATGGTGAGAGCTACGTGGGAGCTGTGGTACCCTTGGAAGGTTCTCTGCAGGCCTTGGACCTGTCAGGAAACAGGATCCGGCGTATTGAGGCCCTCAATGCGCACAGTGTGCTATCCTTGGCTGGCAATGCACGAGTAGACGTGCCACATGGCATGCTGCGCACAGCAATGAGAAACGGCGTCCGGCTGGACCTGACAGATGTTGCCCTTGTGGATGCCAGCGAGGCCAAGGAGCTGATTGCGAAAGGATGGCTTAACACCACCGAGCGCCTCACCACGACAGATGCTGCAAGAGGCTTCGCTTGCTACGGGCTGCCGAGTGCGATCCTGCAAGTGACACCTTCCCGCTTCTTGCCGGACGTCCTGTGCGGCTGCCAGGCGGGCTGGCATGGAACAAGCACCGACTGCCAAAGCTGCAGCGAGGACCACTACAACGTGGCGTTCAACCAGACCGAATGTCAGAAGTGTCCTGCAGGCAGCAGCACGCGAGGTTCGGAGGGCTCGGACTCCTTGCAAAGCTGCCAGTGCGAAGTTGGAAGGACCCGGGGTCGGCAAGGGTCTAGATCCGGCAAAGGATCTGGGCGATGTCTCAGGGCCCGAGCCTAGAGCTAGGCGAGGGCACGTCCCTGATTCCGCCTGCCCCGGCGGTTTCAGAAGCCGGGTTGACTCCGACTTAGACTGTCGCGCGGATCTAACTCGCGGAGGGCTGTTGTGGTCTTTGTGCAGTCCTGTGCAGGATCTACGGCGAATCCTGCCAGTGTGAGCCCCAAAAGGCCCTCCACTCGGACCAGTGCATGGACTGCAGCGAGCTGAAGCTGGACTGCTTCAGGTTGAGGGGTCGGGCCGATGAAGGGGATGTCGAACTCATCCTTACGGTTGGTTCTCCCTGGGTTGAAGATTCAGGGGTGTTCGTTGTCGTTTCTCGACCTCCGCCAGAGAATGTCGCAGACGGTTCCGAAGCGAAATCAGCTTGTAGATTACACAAGGAGAAGACGGCAGCGCGCTCAGAGGCTTTCGTGTTGGTCGGGCTATGCTTTGCAGGACTGCGAGGACCCCGGAAGCCTGGCGACCACAGCACCGCCAACTCTTGGGCATGCGCGCCTCTACCCTGGGGCGCCCACTGCCAAGAAGTGGCTTGCAGAGACTTATGCAGTAATCCTTCGTCGAATAGAAGTGACTAAGGCTTCTGCCGGTGTGATCTGTCAGGCGCTGCTACTACTAATTGACTCAGGGTGGAAAATTCTCTCAGTGTGTTTCATGACCTTCAGCCCAGCTGTTGCAGGTGCTTAGATCCTGCAAAGGAGCGCTGCAACGCGTCAGCGAATGGTTCGCAGCTCGGGTGCGTGCCCGGTTGCTCGGCAAAGTGTCACGGCGGACGGAATGAGCCTTGCACCACCGCCAGTGCCCCCCAAGCGGGAACCCAACGAATAAGAAACTTGGCCCCTAAAACGTTTGGCTACATGCTTGGTGGATGCTATTGTGCTAACTAATATAGCCCCCGCATTTCTTAACCAGTTGTTTCTTGTACGGGAATTGCACTGTATATCACAGCTGTTCCCCTGCAACCAAGCCCTTGCAAGCCACAGAGTTCTCATTTCAAGTGTTGCCCCACGCTTGTTGAGGTTACGAGGGGCCCCTTTGCAGCACATGCGCCGACAGATACCGCAGCCAAGGCCGGCGCTGCAAGAAGTGCGAGGACAGGGTTGGTATCGGGTCGCAAAGCGACATTTGCAAAGCAGTCTGCTTGAATATGAATTGTCCGGTTTGATGTGGCCGGAAGCATCGTCTGACTTTGAGCGCAGTATCCCGAATGCTGTGCGAGTTGAGGAAGGCTACAAAGCGGCCCGGTGGCCCATCGCGCTCGCTGCGGCAACTGTGGTGGCTGGAGGCTTCGCCTTTCTCGCGTGGTGGAGGTGCACAGACTGTGGTATTGCAAACCAGCCATCATGACATGTGTGCGATCTGCCTGCATGGTCATAGTGATCACCAGAACCATGCAATCATAAGACGTCTTCGGCCGCTGCACGGGCCCTGACCAGTTGAGGAGCCGCACAGCAGAGTCTCCGGCACCACTGACTCCAGCGACTCCCACACCCTACGCTGCATCCCGGCAGCTAAGATGGGGAGTGGTGTCCAGAAAAGGAAAGGCAGGGATGACCCAGCCACAGGCTTGTTATGATGATTTCGAGAACGACTTTCACATGGCAGCTACCACTGAGAAGGGAATTCAAACTTGAAGCAAGCGAAGACGTTATTCTGGCAGCTCCGTGCTTGAGGCTCTCTTGCCACTGCTGTTGGCCCAGGGCCCCGTACTGCTGCAATTTCTTCAGCTCTGGGGCGTGCTCGTGGCCCTGAGCAAGAAGAGCACGGGCGAGACCACCGCGCAGACCTGGGACCAGGCCCAGCCCTGTTGTCAGTACTCCGACTCCTGACCATGGCAAGCATATAGTAAATATAGCTATCGTTCCAGGAATGTCAAGTCTGTGAGAATGATTGGCAAGCCATGCAGCCTTTCCAGGAGTATGTTCAGTGGCTGCAGCTGACAGCGGGCGGGCTCCGGGATGCTTTGAGCTTGGAATGCGAGTACGGAAGGCCGCAATCCGAAAGTCCTGGGCAGCTACCTCCAATCAGAACCCCATCTCGGTTTTCAAGATCCCTCTGCGGTGCCAGGAACGCCCGCCTGGCTTCTGCTCTTCTGGGACCGGTGCTGCCCTTGCTGGTTTTGGCAGCCTGCGCCATCCTGGAAGCCTTGTGGCGAGGTCGAGGTGGGGCATGCAACTGTTGCTATAGTCGATTCTCCCCGTTGTGAGGACCCAGCATTGAAACACCATTTTTGTGCATCCGGAATCCTAAAGATTATCGTTAGTAGGTAGTATTGCCCACGATATTATTGTGTCCGCACTCCGATTATAAGTGCGACTTCCATTTCGCTTGCTCTTTCTTTCGTTCTCTCGGTTGCTTCAACTCAGTATTGCCATTGCTATCAATGTTAGTTATTAACCTACTAGAAAATCGCATTACCGGCATTACCGGTATCATTACCACCAATACCTATAAATATTAAGAAAACTTTAAATGCTACGTTGACGACTACTGAAGTCCAGCTCAACCCACCGGTACCCGAACATGCGATCCTTCAGTCTGTAGAGGTTTTTCGCGAGGGGTTGTCACAAGAAGGGAAGGGGTTAGAAGGAAGGCATGAACAAGACTGGTGCTCGCCAGGTGTAAGCATGGCGCTGCAAGTGTTGTCCCTGGCCTTCATTGGCGGAGCCTCGAGCTGCGCAGGACTTCTGCGGTGTCAGGAGCTCGATGGAGGTCGGCAAGTAGCCCAAAGTTCATGTAGCTTACGGTTAGTTTAGGGTGGTTTAGGGCGTTTAGGGTGTTTAGGGATGTTTTTTAGTGTTAATGGGTTTAGGGCTTAGGGCATCAGGTCTGAAGCTTTGCACCCAGCGCAGGTGGAGAACCATTGGGGGAGGCACATGCCTTCCGCTCCTTGCTGCCGCACCTAAAATGCTCGGAAGCACCCTGGGCCGCGACCTTAAGTCGATGCGAGACCTCCGTTTTGCCAGTACTTCGTACACTTCAACACCATCGATTTCCATGCCTGCATGCTCGGCATTGCTCACAGTACCGTCCGTGCATTGACGAGGTGCCTGCAATCGGCTGGGGATGCGCCGTCGGCTACGGCATTTGCGTCCCAGCGTGCATGGTCGGCTTGATGGCCAAGCAACAATGGAGTCTTTCAGCAAGCCGACGCACTGCACACTTATCATCCGAGCAGGGGGAGACCACAAAACTCCGGATGGTCCCACTGCAGGCTAGTTCCGAGGACGCCTGCCAGCCACCCTTAACCCTAGATTCCTAGAACTCTTTTCGTACCCTTAGACAAACCCTACAGAAACCCGATAGAAACCCTTATAGATCCCTTTAAGGAACCCTAAACAGCCCAGAGCCGTTAACTGTAAACCCTCGGCAGGATTCCAAGGAGATGAGTTCTCGAGTGCAGTTGGCGGGAGCAGTTGCCTACTGTGCCGTTTTCTTCTGCGGCTCCGTGCTGATGAAGTCGGCCGATGGCTGCGTGCAGCTCGGCACAGAGGGTTTGGCCTTTTTCGAGAACACTCCTCATGATCACGGTGGTTGTTGGCTGTGCCGAGGGTTTTGCAGCCTGTGCATGGGCGCGGCGCCAGCGACGAAGTGGAGTTTGATGCCACCTGGCAGCCTTCAGGGGTTGTTAAAGCAGAGTGGGGGTTGTAGGATGTGGTCTTGGGGCTGAGGGCTGAATATGCACAAGCTTCAAACTTCAGAGTGGACGGTGTTGAGGTCTCAGATTCTATGTCTTTTGAGGAGCAGAGGTGTTCTGTGTTTGGCATTCAAAGCTGCGGTTTTTAGTGGTTGACGGTTGAGCTGAGAAATCCAGTCAAACAGCAAGGTTCACCGAGTGCCGGGGGCGAGCTGTTGTGGGTAGCTTGCAGGCCGACAACATCCTATCCAGGGCCCTTGACAACAAAGCAGATGCAGACCTGCAGCGGTGGCAGGCAATCACCAGGCACTAGGGTTTGGAATAAACTGCATGTGGCAACCTGTCTTTGATAAAGTGGTCCACACATGAATTAGTGCGGATTGCGAGCTCCAAAACCCCAGAGGTGTCAGTCGGAGAAACCTGTGTCCTCCCGACCGTTCCGGCTGTTGTTCACACCCCACCTCAACTTATGCAGGTTGAAGCCTGAAGCACAGTTGTCATTAGCCGCCATGTTGCTTTGGAGAGCGTGCCTGCGCATCGCAAGGATGCTGAAGGAGCGCTGCATCATCGAAGAAGCGGCGCCTTCCGACAGATGCCTGGCAGAAGTTTCGTAAAATTGGAGCCTTAGTTGGAGCTGGGTTGGGGGGCGTTTCATTTCTTATTTGCGCACACACTTTTCATAGAGTTTGAAGGGCAGCCATTTCCGTCCTGGGCCGAAACGCAATGCGAGGCGTGAACAAGGGCCGAACTGGGGTGTTCTTCATTATATGATTATATGCATGTAAAGGACTGCGTGATGCATTTCAGCAACGTCAATCAACGCAACACTGCATTGCCAAGGAGTTTTGGCTGGTGCAAAAGAGCTCTTCTTCAAATACGCACCGTGTCTGAGGGTTTCCACACAGTTTCAAGGTCAGGGTTCAGGTTTTAGGGTTTAGAGTAGCTGAGATTTTCGGAAGTCTGGGGCTTGCTTAAGGGACCCTAAGATGCCAGAGAGTGGACTCCTTCTCGGTCTGTTCTATTTCTTCGGGCACCTTTGGCAGCGTTTGCCAAGAAAGGCAGGTCGGAGCGTCGTAGAAGTTTGGGGTCGCCCGGACCTTGGGCTGTCATTCCCTCAGAAGGCCTTCACAGAGGAGTCTGGGGTTTAGGGTTAAGGGTTTAGGGTTTAGGGAGTCTGAATCATAAGGGCCGCACGCCTGTGATGGTCGTTCTGCTGCCAAAGGGCCATGTGCCCCGAAACCTATAGAAGGTATTTCAAAACTGTGGCGGCGTCCCTACACTCTAGAGCGTATCGAACTGTGTAGACTTTGTTTGAGCTGACCGGTTTTGTTTTTGTTTCTGCACAGGCAGGTCTTCCAAGAGAAGCATGGGCAGCGTGAAGTCTTATCAGTGCGACACATATGGGCACCGGCCTACCCGGATTACATTTCTGGTTTCCAGCAATGCAATGCATTGTATCCCTGGGTTATCAACGCCCATCACCTTGCCAGTTCCGTAACCTTTCGGGGATCAAGGCATCTGATAGCCAGAGTGACAAACTCCCAGAGCCACCATATGTAAAGCCTAAGCCTTCAAGCTCCAAGGCCAATTGCCAGAGCATCTGGGTCGAAGTTGCACTGAAACTGGTGGTGGTGGGCATCGTCGCGGTCCCCGTGGCAGCGGCCCTGCCGCAGCTTTGGCTCTGGGATCGGGTATACAGTGAAAGTTTGCTTGTGGAATGAGGGGACAGGATAGATGCAGATTCGTGGATGCAGGGGTCAGGAGGTCTTCAGCGGATGTGGGGCTGCCTTCGTGCGGCTGTGGACCTTCGCCTCCTGATACGGTGAACAAGATTGTTGGCGTTGTTCATGTAGCGGCTCTTTGGCTTCGTCATCAGTAGGGCGAGTTGGAAGACATGTGACCACGTGAACATGTCTTAGGTGGCGACTTCTTTCCAACTCATGTTCACCCTGAGCCTTACCTTGGGGACCAGCATCGTTCTCGGCACACTCAAGCCGTACAGGCAACGCCAGGCCGGGTTTGCGGATTCTTCCGAGTTTTTTGGATTAACTCGTTGTGCGCCTACGTCTTTTGCTTTTGATCTTCGTCAAAAACCGAAGGGAGGGGGTGTAGCAGGCATGGGTTATAGAGGGGCTCGGTGGCTTGGGCCTGGCGCCTTCTACGGCTCTGAGCCTGAGTCCGAGCTTTCCCAGGTGGATTTTGGTGGTGGTAGTGGTGCCCTAAACCCCAAACCCCAAACCGCGTAAACCCTGAACCCTGAACGTTGCCCTACAGGTCAACGACTTGCAGTGCTGTTGCTTCCTGTGCGGCTTGGCTGGGAGGCAAAAGGGCTTTTAGGCCATGGGCCTCAACCCTAAGCAGGGAAGCGCAGTCTGCAGCCTGTCCCAGGCATGAAGCACTTGCAAACTCATCGCCAGCTTATGCGATACATAAGACTCCCTGTTCAGACATCAGCGATCACAACCCTGCAACTCGAACCTGCGAATATGGGAGTGGTTGTAGCTGCACTTTCCGGTTGTCATACCATGAAGCACACCGGTGTGCAGTGTTGAGAGTTGTTATCTGAGAAGCAGAAGAGCAAAACGAGCAGCTCGAGCAGCAGCAAGGGGACAAGCCAATGGTCCATTCACGATTCACGGTTAAAGTTATCCCCCATGTATCATGGCTTTCCCCACAAGTGACCAAGGTTTGTCGGCGGCCGCAGCGGGTTTCGCCTTCGATTTACTTTGGCTCACCCGCGCGGCTTTGATGGCACCTGTGGTCACGGCCGCTACTCAGACCCTGCGCCCAGGCCGTTGCTGCGGGCCTTTGGGATATTTGGGATCTTTGGAGGGCCATTGGGTGTTGGGGAGTGTGGGCCACAGGGGTTTGAGGGAGGCTCAAACAGGAGGCTCAGCCGGAAACTTGGCTTTAAGAGGTTTTTTTATGGAGGACAGAGGGGAGATTGGAGAGCCGGCACTGAGATCGTGGGTTCGCTCGGGGCTCATACAGAAATAGAAGAGGTGCACGGCCCCCAATTCGTGCATTGGCCCAGGGTTGTGGAGTTGATAGGCACGGAAACATATGCGAAGCTTCGGCTGTAGGGTTGCTAGGTCAGTTTAGGGTTTGGGGTGCTCCATACATGTACACTGACTTGAAAACCATTTCGAACCCAAGCCCTAACCGTAAAACATAAACCGCCTTAATCATAAACCCTAACTAAACGGTCAAAAATCCTAAAGCCTAAGCTGCCTTAGCCCTAGACCGTAAAGGACCCAAATCCTAAACCCTAAGCCCTAAACCCTAAACCTCTAAGCCTGCGCCCTAAAGGCCCTAAATCCTACACCCCAAACCCAAAGCCCCTCTGCACTTTGAAGAAAAACCGAAGCCTTTGACCCTAACCCAACAGCGCTTCAGATTGCCGCGAGTCCCTGGCCCTGCGCCTCTTCGAGGCACCCGGACTGGCCGCTGCTCTCTTTCTGTCGGGACTTCGCGATTTTATGGTTTAATCATGTAATAGTACATTTTGGCATGCTGTAGTTTATTCGGGTACCTATAGTATACTATCGTATTTTAAGACATATGTTAGTAGTCATGTCAAATTAAAATGGCAGAGGGCGGGTCGTTTAGGGCGAAGGCTTTAGAGGAAGGGTTCCGCGGTCCGGGTTTGGCGTTCGACTTGGCAAAGCAAACCCTGAAGCCTGAAATCCCCAAACCCTAAGCCGAAAATCCCTTAAACCCTTTAAGACCTGTCAAAATTCCTGAACCCCAAAAGCCCTAAACGATTCAACGTTTAAACCCCTAAAACCCAAATCTGGCAGGCTGCCAATGCGCAGTGGTTGGACCTGCAGCAAGGAGGCACTGTGCAGCTCAACGTGGAGACGTTGAGTTTCATCTGAGCACACAGCTGAGAAGGGCGGTCCACCGTAACATCCACCGTAGGTGAAGGCTTCGCTTCTGCAAAGGGATCGCAAGGAAGATCACGCGCCGTTCAAGTCGTGGCGGAAAAGGAGATTCTATTCGGCTTCGTGTTAGTGCATTTTCAGTGCATGGCCATAGCAACGTGCTTCCTTTCTGCGAAGGTGATCTGTTTCAATGCACTCAGCCTGCCGTGAGAAGGTGTTGATGGCTTGGAGAGCAAAACAATAGAGCTTTTCTCGTTGCTTGTGTAGTTGCAACTCAAGCCCTTTGTTGACCGGTTCTGCTGATTTTGAAGTTCTGTATACTGCGCGCTTTGCTCAGTTTTTGTGAGATCAATCTCGTCATGCCCCAATTTCGAATCTCTCGAAACCGAGTCAATCCTGGATGCCAGCAGTTTCACATCCATGGCATTTCTATCAACGCACTTCAAGACCCTTTTGCGGTTTTCATGCTTCCATGAGTTTCGGTTTGTTGTTCGTGCCCTTCTATCGATTTCTGTTTACAAGAAATTGTTATGACTGCTGGTTTGCCCAGTTGCGCAATGTTGCCGAATTTCCTTCAGAGTTGAAATGCCGAAACGGTCCCTGGCACTCATGCAGCAATGCGCTTCACTGACAAAACCATATGCATTGGTGTGCGTAACGAATGTTTTACATCGATTCACTTCGAAGAGTTGCAGCTTATGGCGCGTGATTAACAACCCCGCTGGTTTTGCACGATTTCAGGTTCTCGGTTCTGCTTCATATTTTTGGATGTGAGGGAGGGCGAGGGGAGGGTGGCGGACGTTACCAGCCTCAACACAGTGCACAGCTGGAAAAGCACTCTAGCGGTGCAGACTAGTAGATTTATGCGCGAACCTCGGACCAAGCCACAGCATGCCTGGTTGTCTGAACTCCATAGTTGACTTGTCTTATTCAACCAAGCACAATTCCAAGAAGTCAGACAATTGGCGCGTCGTCTGACGATAGTGGCGGCACGATAGGCCGATAGGCCAAAAAAGCTTCGTGGTAAGCAAAGTGACCAAGCAGACAACAAAAGGATTGATCGGTCGTGCAACATTCCGACAACACAAGAGGACGGAAGCCTTCCGATCCATCAGGGAAAAGAGCCCAAATCAGTTAGTCCATTGATCACAGGACCACTATTTTGTTGTCATCACTTTGACGAGTTTGCAGAATCATTAAACAGGTATTTTTATGATTGCTGTGGTTTGGTTGGGTTTGGTTGGGCTGCTTGGGACCTTGTTGGTTCGGTTTGGTCGTCTTGTTGTTTCAAGAACTCGCGTTTGCCCATAGAGTTTGCGCAGGCACGCGGAAGTACCCGAACATGCGTGAGGAAATGAGCGGGAAGTGCGTGGAAGCGCGCGGACGTGTGTGGGAGCGTGTGTAAGTGTGCAAAAGTGCACGGAAATGTGTGGAAGTGTGCGGAAGTGTGCAGAAGTGCCTTATTTGCTTCTAGTTACTAGTTACTTGTGAGTGGCACTAAATTCGTGTTTTCGGTTTCAAGTTTAGCTTGTGATACTTTGGTATGTTGTCGTCTTCAACCTGGAGCAAGGGTGCGTGAAAAAGCAAGAGCTAGATTCGGCAGCAAGCGATAGGTAGGACGTTTTTGAAGCAGTTGCAACATTGAAGATGTTCACGAAGCGCCAATTCGCATCACTTGTTTTGGATTCCGTCATGCCTGTTCATATTTGCATTGCTTTCCCTGAGTGTTGACATGGAAATGGATTCGTGATGTTCTTTTGTTTAAAAATTGTTTTCCGGAAAAAGTGTCCATTTCCGCCTCCAAATGTCAAGCCCATTTATTCCATGACGCCTGGAGCTTTCCGATCTAGGGGTTCTGACGACATCTTGCGCGAAAAAACCCAACGTGCAATCAACCAGTCCAAGTTCTTTATGAGTATGTGCCATAACACAAGAGCTTGTGCGGTGTACAGAGCTAGAAGTGAAGAACAGCAACACCAACAACAACATCCTTGTTGTTTTTACGGTATCTTCGCAGTGCAGATCATGTAGCTTCCCATGGCGCCCAAAACGCTGCGGCAGCTTGATGTGCACAACAGCAGATGCTTGATGCCTGTGTGATCTAAAGTAGTTTTGGATGAGGGTGGGGTAGCGCATGACGTTTTTTGCAAGCTGTCAGGTTGAGTGCGCGGTCCCGGGAGGCTGCCAACAAGACTGAGAGCCATGCGGAGCGAATGGCGCGAACCGGGCTGCAAAAGGCGGGTTGCGCCTGTCCATGGAGTGGGGCCTTTCAGCTGAGAAGCGCAAATTAGTTGGTGTTTGCTGGCCAGGCAGCCGACAGCTTGCCAGAGATGGATCGCCTGTTGGCAGAAGCTTTGCCCAAAGCTGTGAAGCAATTCGCTAATCACTACAGTGGCTCGCATGCATTCAGTAAGATTAGCCACTTTTGGTGGTTGTCTAAACCTGCTCTAATGTTGCTGGCCAGGTAAATTGCAGGACAGGGACGATCTAATGAAATCAGCTCTTGAGCTGGAGCCTGCGAAGAACCTTCGCCAGGCAAGGATGAGATATGTTCGGCTTGACAATATGTATGCAGTTTGTGTGTCAGCCTTGTGATCTTGCTGTGGCATGCTGCTGGATAATTAGGGCCTCCAGTTGTGGGAGGTTGTGTGGCACTTTCGCGACCTTTCGTGGAGGATCCTGCGTCATGCATGTCAAGTAATTGGTCAGTCATGTGCTGACATTGTGTGTTGCAGTGTCCCATACTGATGAAGGACCGCGATTCAACCAGAACAGGCAGTTTCCAATTCTCACGGGTGTCAGATGTCTTGCAAACGCATGCTGACAGAGGGTGTGACAAATGCAGGTGCAAGTCGGGGGCATGTAGTGGACAGAGACGTGCGGGTCTGTCTTTGCCATGGCCACGGTGAAGATGTGGAGGCCGCGAAATTTGGCGACGCTTTCGTGGAGCCCATGAAGATGATACAAGTCGTTTTGACATTGATTGAAGGCGCGGTGCATGTGATTTCATGCTGTACTCGGGGGGAAATTGGTCGCCGGGCTGTCTTGCAGCTAGTTCCACAAAGAACTCATGCAGCAGAGCCTAAACCAAGCTCAGCTCTTGCCTCGATTGGGACTCTCTCCTCCTTCTCACAACTTGGTACACCTTGAGGCTTAGATCTTCAAAGTTTGCTGCGGACGTCAGATCCTGGCATGCTGGCAGGCCAGGCTGAGAAAACATGAAGCGGCGAACGCATGTGGGACAATGCAAAGAGTTGTGACGGCTGTGACGCTGTGTGACACATCCGGAACCATATTTTTTGGAGCTAAAGCTCTACACAGGCGTCCTGCTGCTTGCCATGGAATCCTCCACGCTGTACTGTGTGTTGCTTGACTGCAGCTGCATCGCCGAGCGCTGCAACAGATGTACTTTGTGCAACAGCGACCTGTGGCTACTAGTTACATAATAACTTATACAATTACTTTTGCCCCAGCATGTATCCTGTTGGGAAGGCTTGCCAGCAGCTTTGGAGTTCCTGTGAGCATGGTGATCGAGGAGGCACACACCAAATTTCTGTCTCTCGGCATCTGTGAGACGGATTTTCGAAGCTTTGCCAGGTGACCTCAGGCATATTGAAGTGCCTGAAGGAGATCGTTCGCCAGGTCATCGCACCGTTGCAGCTGGCAGAATCCGACAGGAGCTTTCCGCTCGAAAACTTCTGGAACAGCTAGTCACCGGAGCCGCTTTCTGGAGTTAAGACAGTTAAGACCAAACATCTTAGCCAGGAGAAAGGGGCCAGGCGAAGGCTCAGGACAAGGTTTTTTCCTCCGTGCACTTCGGACATGTGCTAAGACTTGGCCGTTTTCTTCGTCGCTCTTCCAGCGGCAGGACAAACAGGAGAGCTGCCGTTCAGTACCAGAGCTCAGTGTTTGTCTCTTGCTGCGCCAATCAAGTTGCGTGGAGGCTCGCGGTTGTGATCCTGCTTCTTCTCCGATTCTCTCTTCTTCATTCATTCGCTCATTCATTCTTTCTTTCCTTCTCTCTTTCATTCTTTCATTCTTTCATTCTTTCATTCTTTCATTCTTTCATTCTTTCATTCTTTCATTCTTCATTCTTTCATTTTTTCATTCTTTCATTCTTTCATTCTTTCATTCTTTCATTCTTTCATTCTTTCAGTCTTTCAGTCTTTCAGTCTTTCAGTCTTTCAGTCTTTCATTCTTTCATTCTTTCATTCTCCGCTCTCCCTCCGTTTCTCGCTGTGAGACCAAGACCGAGGTGCAGAAGATGCTAACGCTCTCTGTGCATCCGTGGCTGACCTTCTACAGGCCAGAACTTTCAGGGTGTGGTGCAGTTTGCTTCTGCATTGCCTTCTTAACACGCCCCCAACCAAGAAACCCTAAACCCTAAACCCTAAGCCCTGAACCCTTAACCCTAATTTGCAGACAGGCCCTGCATGAGTTCCTGAGCCGCCATCGACTTGCTGAGGATCAGCTCCTTGGCAGCATGGACATCGTCTCATCTTTTGATAGTTCTCTGCCCCTTTCTTGCGTGTGGGTAAAATTGTGAGAATGGCTTCAGTAGGTTAAGCTGGGCTGTAGGTGTCTGAAGGGCTTGATGGAGTTTTTTTTGCTCGTTTTCAGGATGCAGCTTCGCCCTTTATTTGGTGCCCCACGGGGGTATCTATGGGTCTCTAATACATTTTTGATTCCTGAACGGTTCTACTGCTGATCTCTCGGCAAGAGCTGCTCGGTGGACGATCGTGTTCTGTTCCCATCAAGCTCTGCTGCCAGAAAAGCAATCCTCCTACTTCAAGCGCCTCCATTTTCCTCTTCATGGCTCCAGCCAAATGTAGCCGAAATACGTAGCTTACCTCGAAGAATGTTAGGCAAAAAACTGTTTCAGCACATCTTCGACTTGCTTCCTGCCGGTTGCATTGATACCGTGTTGAGGCTTCATCAGCTGATCCACGTGTCTCTCTCAATTTTCTTCTTCGGCGAGCCCAACTTTCGTCTTTGTGCAGCTGCTGAGGAGGCCGAGCCTCAATCACATCTGTCGCACCCCCTCCCTCTTCTTCTGCAGACTGGGCTGTGCCTTCTTGAAGGTTCTGGTGACGATCTTCTCGCGCCATGAAGCCCTGCGCAGCTCCGTGGTGCAGGAGTTCCTCTCCAGAGCACCCAGGCAGGCCTCGGAAGATGCAAGGGCTGCAAGGGCTGCAAGGGCTCCGAGCTGTGAGGTCGAGTTGAGAGCGGAAGAGCTAAGTAAGGCTGCCAACCGGAAAGCGGGCCAAAAAGTTCCAGATGCCCGCGACGGAGGACGGATGGCATCGGATGGGTCAGCCTAGTCTTTGCAATGTTCTTATCGCTGCTTGGAAAGGAAAGCGGAGCCTACGGTTTGAGCACCTGGACTCATCTGTCACTCAGCTGCACCCATGCACATCCTAGTAGCCTTGAGCGGCTTGCGACAGCTTTCTGCTTTCAGTGGGCTGCCCAGGCTCCTCAGGCTCTGCCAGTCCACCTGCCTGCCGCTGCGCGAGCCGATCGGTGCGCCCCACCCCACACCATCGGCAATCGACAAAGTAGGGACGGGAGCGACATGCGCCTGTGTCCTTGGCAGGCTTTGCTGCCATGTAAGCCTGTCCTTAAGTTAGTGCATCCAGTGTTTATATGGCACATTATAGCACGTTCACTAGTATCTGGGGGAGGCACTACGGTGATCACAGTGCAGGGTGCGTAGTCGGGTAATCCCTGTTGCGTTCCACAAATTCTTCTGCGTTTCAGTGTGTAGCGTCCTTTGTTGCTCATTCTGGTCCCACTTGCTTCTTGGATCAGGCAGCGATGTGGACTTCGAGTCTGTGGTTGAAGCTCGCCCAGCTGCTCAAGCGGCAAGGGCCTTGGAAACACTGCTCCTTAGCGGCCAGCGCGTGCCCTTTTTGGAAGTCTTTCGACACCAGATACGCCAAACCAGACCTGCTAATGCTGCTGACTGATGTTTGGTGGTCAATTGCCCTTTCGACTGGGTTGTTGTCGAAAGCATGCAGTTTTGAAACGAAGGTTAGATGACGCTCACTTGGGCCTTCATTTCGGAGCCCGAAGAAAGTGCTCCAAACATGCATGAACACGTGGAGGTTGTTCTTAGGGGTCTTTTGAAGGGATGGACCGTTGAAAAAGTTTCCCTTAAAAGGAGAATTCTTACTGCCTACCTTATGCCTATTTTTGGGGTCCGGCTTCTGAACAATTGACACACTGGGAGCCATACTCGGGGAGCATGCGAGCGAGTTTGATGAGCCGATGGGGGTTTTGGGTCAGCGCACATCTGGGTCCAAGTTTCCTTTAATTTCCTATGTATTCCGGGGAGACTTCAAACGTCTTGAGCAGTTGGTGACAGTCTGCTTGCTTTCTATTTTTTCCTGCGAGGTCATATCCCAGCTTGTGGCTGGGCTGCTGCATAGATTAGTCTTATCTCGAAGTCGGGAGCTCAAACTGCGCAGATCACATCGCATTCTGGAAGCCCGTAGTGGCGGACCAGTTCCCAATCGGACAGCGTCTGCTGCGTCGCAGCTGGCTGCCAAGGCAAGGATGAGGAAGCTCGTGGAATCATGGAGGACACGGCAAGTGCCAGCTGACCTCGGCATCCCAAGCGATGCATTGCTTGATCCGTTCTTGCAAGCACCCTCCGAAGCTTGATGCTTTGCTGCGGAGGGTTGCCTCGAGGATGCTGCAGAGGGTCTGCCATCTAGGTCCGCAGTTCGCGCTATGAGCTCTCACATGTACCACATTTCATTCGTTGAGCAAAACAGTAAGATTTCCTGGCTAGTCCCGCTATCATTGCTGCGTTGTCCGTCGTCGACTATTGCGTGGCCAGAAAAGGTGGACGTTTTGGCATTGTTTAAACAGATGGTTGCAGTATCTACGTACGGACGCTGGCCAAGCAAACCTGATGAACTTGTTTCGACTTTGCTGTCGTCCTGACTGTAGCAGCTGAGCCTTTCGCAGCGGTTTTATATAGCTTGCCATGACTTCCCATCAGTAGCTGCAAGGGTGCGAACGAGTGACGGAAAGTTACGTTCACCGACGTCAGCGCTTGATTGAGTAAGACGCTCGATTGAGTAAGGACCGGCAATCTGCCGGTGAAACGCTCCTTAAACTTGTCCTCCATTCTCAACCCTCTTCATCCTTGTGTGTCTTGGTTTCGGCTCCCAATAGGTTTTTTTGAGCCATCTGAGAAGATCTGTGCCAACAGCCTACGATTGTGAATCGACACCAATGTAGATTGATTTGAGCCGGTGATTCAATGCCTTCAAAACTGCAATGTCAAATCTTTAAGACCACAGACAGAAACCACAACTTTGTGAAACCCGGCCACTGTAAGTGGCCGATTGAGGTATCCACGTTTCCAATTTGTTGCTACGCCTTATTACGACGGCCTTGCCGCTCTCAACTGAGAGTTTGCATTCTGGCGAAATGGGCACCCCCGTGATGGCCGAAACGCCCTGTGATGGCCGAAACGCATTGAGCTGTCCGGTGCAGGATTTCACTGATGAAGTTTTCTCAGCCGCCTTCAAGCCGATGTGGCCTGGAGCCTGTGCCCAAGATGGGAAGACTTTATGCGAAAGAAGAGTCTACAACAGATAGCACTTGCAAGTGAGCCCATTGGGTTTTGGCGGAGAGCCCGCGATTGCTGCCTGACCCCAAGTCCACTTGTGGCTGAGAGCTGCCAAGGCATTGGCATTGCACGGCGCCTAGCTCCAGTAGCGCGAAACTGCTCATCTAGTTTCGTTCGCCAGAGAAGGCAGCAAGTACGTCCTTCAGGAGAGCTTCCTTGTTCCCTGCACACGTAGGTCACAGAATCTCATGAGTCGCTTGAGGGCATATTGCTGCAGCGCAGTGAAGAGCCAGGAAAGGCAGATGAGTAGGACACTCGCACTTCGTTGGCTCGAGGCAGTCTTTCCTGCGAGACATGTGCAAGGCTCCGCCAGATGATGCAGCAGCTGATCGCGCTCCTCCAGGAAAAGAAGCAGGTGCCGAAGTCACTTTAGGTCTGGGGACTTTTTTTTTTGGGGGGGGGGGGGAGGGGGTGCACAGAGGCGTTTCGATATCGTTTGCAGCCCAAAGGCAGGTGACATCACCGTGCGTGAGTTCATCTTGAAGCTTCTGCGCTGCCGGCAATGTGTTTGAGCCTTTGTGTCTTTACATGTCTTTGCCCACAAAATGCCCTCTGACTTGGGATCCTTATACTAACAGTCCGTCCTTATATAGTTGGGATAAGCCAGGGGGTATCGTCTTCCCTTTTAAGGACTGTTCGTATAAAGGAGAACATCCCAACCTCTGACGTTCACCCTGTGACCACACACTGGTCGGCTTCGAGGGATCTGATCTGGGTCTGGGACACCTTCCGTTGCCATGGAGCTTCCACCAGCGAAGCGGTTGCGCACGGATCCGGACCAGAAGGCGGCCCTTGTGCAAAGGCTGCTGGCTGCAAAGGAGGGCAGCGGAAAGAGCTTTGATGAGCGCCTTGCCTTGACACTTGAGCCTTGTGAAAGAAAAGGAGAAGAAGGCCGCAGAAAGAGCACACTTTTCTGAGGATCGCTGCGGGTCTTGGACTGACGAATGCTTACACAGCAGCTCGTCCCGGCTTGAAGTGCTTTTCTGACGTTTTGCGAGGTTGGAGGGCGAGCCTTAAGCGCAGTAGGGGAGTGGGCAGTAGTGGCTCTGTTGACTCGCGTAAACGTTCCCGCGAAGCCTGGTGGAATTCTTATTTCACAGGCCAACCTCTTCTTCAATCAGGCGCAGCTGAAGGCCCACTCAGTCAAGAAGCTCAAGGAGCTCGGTGCATATACGTGTAAACAAAGTCTTGCTTGTAGATTGGAGTAGTGCGCTGCCTGTGCCTCATGTGCGACTTCACTCGGACTATGCCCATCCAGCCATGTGCCTGTGCTCCTGCATGCGTGCATGATTGGACTGAGTGACTTAAGGCTGCAAGTACACAGGCTGTGGGTTTTCGTTGTGTTGTGCTCTTGACCATGTCTTTCTCAACAGCGCGCCTTCGGTCGTGCTGACAGCAGCTAGCAGCCCACAACCGGAGAGGAGCTGGTGCCAAAGATCTCCGAGGAAGATCTCGCTGCCATGCAGAGGCCGTGAATTGATCCTCTTTGGGCCTTCTCGGGGGAGCTCGACAACGAACCCTTGCACCCAACACTCCGTGAGGCCGCCGATGCGGAGCTTTGATCCGGCAATCCTACAGGTTTGGGGCGTTGAGCCTCTCATTTGAGTGTCTCTGAGATTTCTTGAGATGTTTTTGCCACCTTTTGAGCCCGCCCTGGTGCTCCTCGAAAACGCGCCGAACCCGCTGCAAAACGCCGCAAAGTTCTTGGTTTCCGAGGAGCCCAATGTTTATCGCACCTACGAGGCGCCCTGAGCTCAGAGACGCGGAGAATGGAAAGACTACCGTGGGAATCTGGGAAGCATTGCCGCGCCACCTGAGGGTCACACACTATGGGGAGGCGATTAAGGCCCTTGACGTGAGGCTGAGCAGTTTTTCTGTGGACTGCCGTGGACATGACCGGAGGCGTTGATTAACGAGCAGTGCGGCGATGGCATTATGAGCGCCATTGACTTCTACTTGGATGTTGGCACGACAGTCTCTTGGCCGGCCTAAGAAGGGCGAGATCTAGCTTTCGTGACTGCGCTCTCGATCTCGATTGTACTCAGACTGGGAAGAAGGGTGAGAAGCGAGTTGTGATCACCATGAATGGCAAGTTCTTACCCCACGTGGAGCAGATGGCTACCGACAACACGGATGAGCCCTCAGTCTTTCATTGCTTTGGTGGCAAGATAACGTTACGAGTGTCTCGCTTGAGTGTGTGAGCAAGAGCGCACAATACATGACCTGTGCACGCGCTCTGGGAGGCCCCTGGTCCGCGAAATTAGCACCAACAGACAGCTTGGCGCACACTTTTAAAAAAGGACGTGCGACGTGCCTGCCGAGCAAGTGCCCAAAGCATTTGTAGGGGTTTTTGGGAGATTTGTGCGAAGTCCATGCCAGGAGCCGGGCTGAGATCCGGCTCTGGCGTCTGCCTCAGGGCTTGGTCTGCCCCGCCCCCAAAGCGGCCCCTTGCACTTCATGGCTGTGCCGAGGCATCACGCCACTCAGAGCTCCCAGGCCAAGGTGGAGCTGCCCCCATGGACCGAACCGCCCGAGGAGGTGGCCAAACACTCCAAGGCTGGGAAGGGGCCATGAACATTTTCCATGTTCTCTTGATCCGCTTCGTTGCTTTGGGCGCTGCTGCTGCGGAGGAAGGGCGGCTGCTCCAGCACATCGCGCTGCGGGTCTCGCTGGAAGATGGCCGCGACATGCCAAGATCCAAGAACCGCCAATCATTTTCTTTTATCGGTTGGGGCCGTTTCTCGCTTCGTGTAAACGTGGCAGAGTGTTGTGAGACCATAGAATCTAGGCCTTGGAGTGAAGCCGCACGGGTCGTGGAGGCGCCGACATCAAGCACCACTCTATGGCACATTCAGAACCTCTCGGGCCCAGCAGTTGTGCTAGGCTTGGGATGCCGAGCTGTTCCTCTCCAAAGGTGCTGATGACGAGCAGGCTGAAGGTGCACCTAACCGTCTTCAGGTCTTCACTTCTTGCTTCGGAGCCCCTGCCTGTGGTTCTGAAAGGCCTCAGAAGCCTCAGCGACGATATCGTCTTCCTCCATCTGACCATGGCATTCCTTTCCGACGAGTGCACGGTGCCTCTGCGAGCACTTTTGATCCAAGCCCAGCCGCGATTCAGGAAACCAGGATTCTGGGAACTGGGCGATTCAGGAAGCTACGCGATTCAGGAAAGGAGAAATCACGCGACTCAAAAAAACACACAGTTCAAAACCGCGCGCGATTCAGTAAGGGGGGCTGGGGTGGGGAGGGGGATGATAACGCTCGAATCCGCCGTTTCCAGTTTCCCGAATCCACAGTTCCCAAATCCGAGCTTTTGGTTTCCCGACATCCACGTTTTTCCAGTTTCCCGAATCACGCTTCTAACCAGTTTCTGAACTCGCGCACGTGTTCAGTTTCCCGAGCCCGGGGAAGAAACCCCGCAAGTCTGCCGCGCTTTGTGCCGTTTCCGCTGGTGCTGCAGAGGTGCCTTTGTTGCTTCCGCCCATGGGGACGGAGTCGAGTGCCGCCCCCAAAAGAGAATCGAAGTTGCCGATTGTCGAGTGCAGGCCCTTCTCCATTTCCCTCCATTTCCTCTCCAGGAGGTATGCTATCAGAGAACTCGCAAAGAGCCTGGAGCTGCGATGTGTGCAAGTGTCACTTCTTGGCTCAGCAGCCACTGAGGGATGTCACTACGCATCCATGTTGTTCTGCTGAGCGGCCATGCAGTCACGATCGTTGCTGCTCCGGATGAGCTGGTCAATACCTTGAGGCTCCGCGCCCAAGCGGCGCTGCAAGTGCACATCAGGGGCTTGGTTCCACAGCGTGAGATTCCTCGGAGCAGCCTGGCTTGAGAAACAAAGTGCACGTCTGCTGCTGCATTTGCTTGTTTGCACTTCTTCTGTTAATCAAAGCAGTTGCAGTTGCCATGACTTCAGCTTGCCCTGCTAAGAATTATTGGGGGTAGTTCAATGAAGTTCAGAGCAAAAGACACGGGCCACCTCCCGAAGCACAGTTCAGCCGAGGTGACAGAGAGGTGCATGCACCGCTTGGTGCGGTGGTGCCGAAGGTGTTGGATAGGTCAGGCAGCGGCAAAATCCTTTGTGGGCTCAGCACACTTGATGAGGAAGGGCTGAAGAATGGGTGCACGGTGACTGCTATCAGGCAACATGCAGTTGTCGTGGCCACACGACCTCTTTCCATGGTTTCATCGCTCAGATTTGCGGATTGGCCTCCTGATGGAATAGGAAACATGGCAGCCTTTGCTGTTGCAAAGCCGAATGGGCATGTGCTAACTTGGGGTGGGGTGGCATGTGGTGGAGACAGCAATGGGGTGTGGAGTCAGGTGGCGTTGCCTAACGTGTGTGACATCTGTTCCACAGTCGGAGCATTTGCGGCAGTCCAGGCTGATGGTCAGGTTGTCACATGGGGTCATCCAGACTGTGGCGGCGACTCTTCAATGGTGCGTGACCAGCTGGTGCAGGTTCAGAAAGTTTGGTCTACCCAGTCTGCGTTTTGTGCTCTTCGGCAGAACGGGCATCTTGTAACATGGGGCAATCCGCACCTGGGTGGAGACCACAGCAGTGTTCAAGAACAGGTAAAGCAGGTACAACAAGTTGTGTCCAACGAGCGTGCATTTGCTGTAATCCAGACAGATGGATCGTTGCTCACCTGGGGCTGCCCCGCGTCGGGGGGCGTCTGTGGGCATGCGCAGGAAGAGTTGGTGGAAGTGCAAGCGGTGGCTTGTACCCATGCCGCGTTTGCGGCGCTTCGCGCGGATGGGCGAGTTGTGACTTTGGGCCTCGCAGATTGTGGCGGCAACAGTTCGGGACTTGTGCCAGAATTGAGGGATGTAGCCTCCATATACGCTTCTGACCTCGCCTTCGCTGCGGTGCGACGTGATGGTGCCATTGTGACCTGGGGCGATGCGGAGTCTGGAGGAGACAGCAGAGGGGTTCAGGAGCGTTTGCGTGGCGTGCGAGAAGTTGTTGCGACCCACACCGCATTTGCTGCTCTGCTGGCAGATGGCCGAGTCGTCACGTGGGGAGATGCAGAGTACGGAGGGGACAGCCGTGGAGTTCATTTAGAGGAGGTGCAGGGGGTGGTGGCAGCCGCTGGTGCTTTTGCCGCCTTGAGGATCGACGGCACTGTCGTGACTTGGGGAAACCAGCTGTATGGTGGCAACAGTGAGGAAGTGCATGCGGAGCTTGTGCATGTCCGGGAGATCACGAGCACACTTGGCGCGTTCGCAGCCCTCCGTCAGGATGGCACTGTCATCACCTGGGGTCACCCAGACTGTGGAGGCGACAGCTTTTCTGTGCAATCACAGCTGCAGAACGTGATCAAGATCCATGCCTCTGCATCTGCATTTGTGGCGCTTCGGAGTGATGGCAGCTTCGTAGCCTGGGGTGATCCGTGTTACGGGGGCAGCGGCCCTGATGGTCGAAGATATTGCCAATCATGACCAATCCAAGCGCTTCGCGGCGATCCACTCCGGTTGGCTCCTCACAGCAGAGTCTAAATTCACTGGACGGCCCGAGACCGTGGAAAGAGTGACCTGCAGGTGTGTGCTGTCTTGTGTCCGCTTGCATTGCCAGCCAGCAATAGAATGGCAATACTCGTGGAACAAACGGGCAATGTGATGTTGATCGTGGTGCTGAGGTGCTGCAGCGCCAGCAGCACCCTTGTCAGCCGCTGTCTTCGGGGTTCGGGATCCCAGTTTTGACTTTGGGAGGACTCAGTACTGTACTTTTACACGATTCGACTCTGAAGCTTGGGCTCGTGGGTGTAGATGCTGGCTTCAAGCCCATCTCCTCACAGACATATGGGGGTTTCCGAAAATAGGGGTACCCTTTTTGGGATTCCTTACAAGGATTATATAGAGTATTCTGGGGTATATAAGGGGTACCCCCAATTTTCTCTCCAGCCAGGCTGGCCATCCGGCTCACGCGTGGAGCTTCCTGGTCTGTGACTGTGCAGAGGCTTTTATCATGAGCTGCTGTAGGGAATAGGAGGGACCCCTTCGGGCTTTTAGAGGGCAGTGGCACTCTTGCCGCTTTTCTGGCTGGAGCGTCATTGCTGTGGCCTCCCAGCAGATTTGGAGTTCGGAGGCCGCTGCGCCCTCGGAGGCGCCGCGCCGACGAGGCCCAAGACAGGGAACTCTCAGGGCGCTAGTCGGGAGACTCAATTCTGGCAACGCTGCTCCGTTAGGTGCCGTGACCCCACTCCAACGTTTCCTGGCATCCGCATGGTGCTGTCCTGAGTTGGGTGGAAGCGGGTCCCCCGAATTTGAGGTGTCGACGCTTTTTTTTTGCACCAAGTCCAGGATGTCGCTCCGCATCTTGTTTAGTGACATGTTATGTGTATTCTCAAGCTTATGGTGGTTGTTAGCATTTCTTATTCTTCCACGGGTTGTGACAATGGTATGCGAGTGTATGAAATGGATTTTAGTATCGCAAGTATGAACCGAAACTTGATAAGTGTCTTTGCCATGTCGAGGTGCTCGCCAACGTTGGCCAGGGCCCCATGGAACTTTTGGAGAATTTTGGAGACCATCTGCGAGACTGTAGAGATCTGTGGAGGGCAGGCTCTGCTAGGGGCTTCGCGTCCAAAAAAACGGGATGAGGACCACATGGAACACGGATTTCTGTGAACGCGGCTGAGGTGTGCGAAACAGCTTCCTGGCGTACAGCCCTTAAGATGTGATGGTGGGGATGTTGATAGGTCCGATAGGTGCTGATGTTGCTTGAGAAGCAGGGCTGCGCAAGGCCGTTTTTCTGCCTGAAGTGCAGGCATGGGTGGTCGGCGCGTGCTGCTGCCGTACACCGTTTACAAGGCCGAAACTTCCAACACCTGTATTTCGTGCAGGGTCGTGTAGCATGTAGTGGACTTCACTCGACATAATCAAGCACGGGGCGGCTCACAGAAGACAAGCGAGAGGCATTCCAGACTATATAACCTTTGCCGGTAGAACAACTTTGTTTTCTCGCAGCACTTGTCCGCTGTTGCTCGTCTTCACAAAGTCAAGCTGCACCAGAGAAAGCCAGGTCTACCGTCAGCTTCGCAGTCAGGAACTAGATGGACTGCGTAAAGCCGTGCTCGGCTGAGCAGTTCGTTGTGGCAGTGCAGCCGCTGGCGTCCCCTATGTCTCACAGGCCAAGCATGTCCCGAGCCGAGGCGCTGGATTGCATCGTCATGCAGGCCAATTCGCCGATGGTCCCTGGGCCTGAAAAAACTCTTGCCTAGCGCGGGCAGCGGGGGTCGGGAACACACGGGCTGAGCCCCGAAGCTGCGAGAACTTGGGTGGAGCCTTGAGCCGCAAGAGCTCTAATCGCCCACGAAAAGGCAGAGTAGACGCCAGCGTTCTTCGCCTTCAGAGCCAAGGCGTCGCTTCGAAAGACAGCCATGAGGGCAAGGGGCTCAGGCACATCCAAGACGAGTTTTGACGAGTCTTGCAGCTTAGCTGTGGCTGCCGCGATCTTTTCAGTATGGCAGCATAACATCAGATGTACTTCGTTTAAGGCGTTGAGCGACTTGGTGGACATGGACATCTCCGTGCTGAGCTTGAGGCATGCCGCGTTCTTGACACTCCAAGACCTGGAGTTGAGAGATTTTGCTTTTCGGTTTGGAAGGTTTTATACTTTATACCTTTCAAAAAGGTCTGAGAAGGGGGGGGGAGGGGGGCGTCCAACAGTGGACAGAGGGGAAGCCGTGAAGCCACACAGGGCACTTCGCTCCTTGCAGCGGCGTTGTAAAGATGTCAAGAAGCTGTAAACAGCTACAATGCAAACGTTGTAAACATCCCAAAGCAAGGCACAGGAAGGACAGCAGCGACATGCAGCGACATGCAGCGACTGCAGATTTTCGCAGCTCAGCGAGGTCGGAAGAAAGCAACAGCATGGCTAGACTCTCCAAAAGTGACCCTGGTGTGAAATCTCTGCGGCAAGATCGCCGCCGTGCTACTGCGGGCTCCAGCCCGATTGAGCGGCGTCGCGGAGCTAGCCATCGATGAGTGCAGCTCCCGTCCAGCAACACCAAGACGATGAGCGCCTGAGCACTTCTCCCACTGATTTGCCGCGTAAAGTAGTGAGACTTTCTGCGGTGAGCTAAATGCTCTGTTCCTGTGGTTTCGTGTTGCTTTGTTGGCTTTTGATGCTCTTCTTGGTGTTCACGCCTCCTTCACGTGTTCGCTGCTTCTTTCTCCGGCCTCGCTCTGCCCTCACAAGTGCGCAGGGCTTTTGCTGGAGGTTTTGGTTCCCCCTGCCTTCCTCAAAATTATGTGTTGGCAGCGAGACCTGTGGATGGACTGGAGGAGGTCAAAGCCATGGCACGTCTGACAAAGCAGAATGACCTGTGAGTTCCACTGAGTCACGGGCTCATGTCAGGGCAGTGGAGGAAACCGTGGACATGCGTCTGCGTGACGAGTCGTCCTGGGTACGGCAGGTGGGGTCCGCTTTCGTCGTAAGAAGCAACTGTTCAGGTAGAGCCAGCGCCCAGGTGTCCTTGGATCTGCTTGGACGCATTCTAGAAGGCAGCCTGGCGGAGGCAGTTGGATTGGTGGGTATAGGGTTTAGGGTTTAGGGTTTGGGGTTTGGGGGTTTGGGGTTTAGTAAGGGTGGTTTTCGAGCTCAAGCCACGGAGGGGAGCCTGGATGGGGTGTCTCTGTGAGTTACCCCCCTGCAGGGCAGCGGCGAGGCGCGCTGCCGATCTCCACGCCGTCAGATGTTGCTGTTTCAGTTGTGGGGGTATGGCTCACGGCTCACGCAATGCTTCTAGCCACTTTGGCTTTGGTTTTTTGTTGAGGAGATGCCGAGTGCTGTCTTAACATGGCAAGACTTCATTTCGGTGCAGCTGGGTCTGCCCACGTGAAAGCCGCAAAAGCACTGCTGCAGGCAGGGGCCAAGCGGACTAGCGCAGAGGGCAGTCATGGAGGCTGGAATTTTTTGCATCTCGCAAGAACTGACACGTCCTTTGAACTCCGAGTTGTGAGGAAGTGTGGGCTAGTGCTGCCACCAGTTGTGACTGAAGCGTTCTCCAGCGATTGGGAGATTGGATTTGCTTTTCTTCCAATCAGGTCTCACCTTTGCTGATGCCTGCCAGGTTCAGATGCAAGCGCGCGGGATATGCTGCCTTTCGGCGGCATCTTCCTTTGGAATTTCGGAGCTTCTTTCGAGCAATAAGCTGGCAGCTTGCAACATCATGGAAGCCTGCCTTGCCCTATTCTGGACAGAACTGCCTGCGGCCTTTGGCTTTCCTGAGTTGGCAAGGCTTCGGTTTCACAAGACCGTCCGAGGGCAGCTGCCTTGGATCAGGGCTGCATGAGGGTGCGGTAGACAGGATGGTTTCGGGGGCTGTGCGCTGGCGCAAAGCAGCCTGATCTGCCGGCAGATCAGCATGTACGCTTGTCTGTTGCAGTATCTGTTCAAGCATGTTCAAGCTTGACCCTTGTGCAAGTCATGCCTCACTCGTACAAGACTACCTGTGGTTTTGTCCACAGAAGCCAACTGTAGTCTAGGGTACCCCCCCAGCATCAGCGCAACTTCTCCAAGTCCCTGTGTGGTCACTGGCCTTCATGGCATCGCGGTTTCGATGTGCGGCTTTGCTGCTGGCAGCGCTCTTCTGCTCTTTGCTGAGGCTGCGGTTCTCTTCAGCTTAGCTGCCTCCTTGCCTTTTTGAGGGGTTCTTGGTGTGCGTAGATAACTTGCAGGGGAGCAAACTCCACCATGTCTGCAGTTCGCTAGGTTCTGAGCAGTTGCTGCCTGTTGGGAGAGGCTTCGCTGGGCCTTTGTGCTGGCCAGCACGCCCTCGAAGAGGACCACAGCAAATCGAGAATCAAGCTTGAGCCTCAAGCATGGCAACTTGATGCAAAGGGCTACCAACCCGAATATGGCCCTTCATTGAGGTGGGAGCTTGATCACGAAAGCTAGCTCCTTGGAGCTCGCGAGAGTTGTCGTTTACAAGAATTCTCTCTAGTGTTCAGCTGGGTCAAGAAGCGACCCCGACCCTTCAGTGGTATCAAAATCAAAGGGATAAAGGGCTGTGGTGGGGGGGGGCCCCCCCCCCCCTTTTTGGCTCCCCCCCCCCCCCCCTTTTCAGGCCCCCCCCTACCTCCTGCCTGACTGGAAAAAAGCTTGCTTGTCAGCCGCGTTTCTAGCTTTCGTGGCCCCGATCTCAAGTAGTGCTTGATAGCTTGGTTTGGACATCGGCAAGATGCGCCGAACCAGAGAGTCACTTTGTTGACGCCTTTGAGTGTTGTCCATCTGAGACTGGCAGGCAGGGGTCCTCGGAAATTGCGGGCAACCGCGGTTTCCAGCTTGCCCTTTGTTACGTAGGAGCTGGCGCGCCCCACGGCAAGCTAGAGAGGATGACGGCGTCCTCGATGGCACATTCAAGGTGCCAAGAAGTCAAGTCAGACATGCCAAGAGTTGAGTACGTCCTGCCATGAAATCGACGCCAACGTCCATTTATGTTTCTCCGCCTTTGTCTCCAGGAGGTGGCGCAAAATCTGATTGACTCCATGCCTTTGCCGCTGGTTTTGGAGTTAATCAATCTGCACAAGGGCAGCTCTCCATTCCCATTTCCCAGCCGGGTGAGCTGCACCACCTCCAGGGAAGATGCGCTTCAGAATGAATGACAGCGATGACCTTCAGTTTCTCGGAACTTCGCAACTTTTCCGGCTTGCGCTGAGGCCTGCAGACGAAAAGGAGGCTCACGAGGCCACTGCAGTGAAAATTGTAGGAGCTAGGTTTCGCAGTTCAGCTGTTGCGTTACCTAATCCTAAACCATGTAGGCTTTAGGTCTGAAACCTCCAGACTCCCATAGACTCCCATAAGGCACAGTCTACACACACACACACCAGGCTTCTTGCTCCGCCAGGCCTATCGAATGGGCCTCTCTGCGCAGAGCGACGGAGATCTGAAGGAAGCCGTGCGCTGGTGCCCTTGGCTTTGCTTTTTGGGTTGCGGCCTGGGCTTCGGGCTTGTGGTCGAGGTTTGAAGCAATGAGCTGTTAACGCCCGTGTCTAGAGTTGCGGGATCCTAAACACACTGCAATTACAGTGGGCGCTTTCGTGCGGCCAGGCGTGGCATGTCTAGCCTTGATATGATGAGCTCCCATGCCCGGGACACAATCGCTTGTCTCCTACTCTGTGGACCGAACTTGGACATAGTTACTCCTTGCCTGGCCTGACAATATGTGACTGGATCGTGGGCTGGCGTGAGGTAGTGTTGATGCACACAGAACAGCCATCTTAATCAAGAGATGCAATATGTTGAGGTTGGTATGGCTTGTCCCTGCAAAAAACTTGCTAGTGACTTCGTGGGGATGGCAGCATGTCACCTGGAAGCGCTTCCATGTTGCTGAGGTATGCCCGCGCACTGAAGATGGAAAATGATCCTTTCGAGCGCCACTTGAGCTGAAGTCCGCGTGGGCTGAGGGGCCCGTTTGCCAGTTCATTGGCGTTTCTGAGGCGGCTACATCCTCTACAACTTGGGCATCGTTTTCGCGGATAATGGCGAGTTCTCGAAAGCAGCCAAGTACTACTTAATGGCAGTGGAGAAGGCCTTAGAAGCAGGCTGCCGCCGCAGTTGCAGATCCAGAAGAAGAAACCAGCGTTCCTAGGAGGAGGAATCTGATGCTGAGGACCAGAACTACCAGCTTTACTCTGCCTGGAATAACCTGGGCGTCATGTACCACGAAGCTCAGAGAGCACTTGGTGATCAGTCCTTGGGACATGTCAGTGCTTCTTAGGGCCAAGGGTATCGGCACCCTAAACCCTAAACCCTAAACCCTAAACCCTAAACCCTAAACCCTAAACCCTAAACCCTAAACCCTAAACCCTAAACCCTAAACCCTAAACCCTAAACCCCAAACCCCAAACCCTAAACCCTAAACCCTCTTATCATGGCAACTTGCAACTTTGTCCTTTTTCTTGACTCTGCCAGAGTTCTTTGAGGCCCAGGGAGTGAAGGCGGAAAGGGACTTGCGCTACGAGCGCGCGGATGCCCTGTACGAGAAGGCCGCGGAGCCATCTGGCGTTTATCAGTGGGGGTTCGCATGCAGGACTCTGCGAAAGGATGTGCAACTGAAATGAACTGACCTCTGAGATTTGACTGCTTGGAAAAGCCCGAACAGCTCTTCAGTGCAGTCAGTCTATAGACCAAGGTACTGGAATCGAGCCGCGAACCTGGCGCCGGGACAGTCTCCCAGCTGAATGATGCCCAAAGGCTCCGCAAAACTCCTCGCACAAATCCGGCGAGACTTCGCCAAGAACCCGAGAACACACGAAAGCCCTGTCAACCCGGCCCTTGGATTCCCTTGAAGTGTCTCTCGTTTTGGGCCAAGGTATGCAGACGCTGAGCGCTGGTTGCTGGAAAACGGACGGGCGCAGGGCGAATGGACCCTGGCTCGGCAGTTGAATATACTCGTTTGGGCTGCTTAGGTGCTCAGGCAAGCAGGTGCTGGGGTGTGCACAAATCTCATGCTGTGGCGTGCTCCTGCAGTGGTTCTTTGTCCATTGCACGGATGCTTGTCGCAGTGTGGCTGAGGGTGCCATCAACAACTGTTCGCATCGCAGTCTCGTCGAACCTCCGTGAGACCTGAGGAAGAATGACATGTTCTCTTCGGCGGGTGCGGGGTTCCGATGAAAGGCTGAGTTCGACAGACCTTCGGATTCCGATTGTACAAAGGCACAAGACTCTGAGACCTGATCTCGTGTCGGAGCATTCTTTGTACTCGCGACACGTGTAGCGACTTGTGGCAAAAGCATGATTGAGCATGGTCGCACAGAGTCCGAATGTTACCAGAATGCAGCGAAGCAGGTGATGACACATCCTTTCGCTTCCAGTTTCAATCTTCGAGGCTGCCTGCCTCCCAAATGGTCCGCAGTTTCCCTCGGCGCGTGCGCAAGGAAAACGCATGTCAGCAATTCGAGGTGAGACGGGAGTTAGCAATTTGCTTGAGTTTTCCTCATGCTCCAGAGATGTTGATGGCTTCATCATGTCCCTATCACTGGTGCCAGGTTCCTTCTTTGACCGGTGCTGTCTGTAGCCACATGCTGCTCGAGCTTCATGATGATGGAAGTCGGAAGTCCTGAGTATGTACCGCAGCATCTGTTTGCACTTGGATATGTCATGAACGCTGCGTGGGACAAGCTGGACAAAGTGAAAGCTGTGGCTTCAGTGATCGGAAGCGCGCCGAAGGAGCTGCGTAAGATGTGCAAGACCAGGTCGGACAAGTCGAAGACTCGCTGCGGCGGCCAGTGTGCCATCTGCTTGGACGAGCTCAACGCTTCTGCGTGGCAGCAGGAGCTGCCTTGTGGACATACCTTCCATGCAATTTGTGTGCATCCTTGGCTGAGTCTCAGTGAAAGCTGTCCCGTCTGCCGGCGCTCATGCCGGCTTGGGGAAGCACTCTCTCACGGACTGTGAGAAGCGCAGCAGACCTTCCGTGGTGCTTGGCCTTCTTCGCCAACTCACCATGTGCGCGAGATCGCAAGATCTCTCTCGTTGAACAGGGCTCCGCAGAGCGGATGCCCCTGTACAGAGCTTGCATGCCTGGCATCATGCCAGAATTTGAATTGGTGATAAGAGATTTTGGCATCAACTGCGCATGTTGCCTTGCTAGCAGCAGGTAAAGTTGTTACAGGTTCCAATTGCTTCTCTGCAGACACGTGCTCCTATGCTTGATGCATGCATGCCCTTGGTAAGTCTTGTGCAACTATGGCCGCAGCAGTTGGCAATGCTCTCATTTGCACATCTTGTATGTGCAGTTCAGTTGCTCTGCAACTTCGCAGCATCATGGGCGCACTGATGCCCTGGAATTGGTGGAATACCTGCCACAGTATCAGCACTGCAGAGTAGACTAGTGTTTCTACGCAGGATGGCCAGAGTAAGCAAGATGGCCAGATCAACAACGCGTTCCGTTGATTTCCGTTATGTGTGCTGATCAGATACATGGAACTTGTTGGACTGCTTCGGACTTGAGACCTCAGAAAGGGCGTGCTGCTTGCAGAATGTGCTCCGGACATGCGCAGACTACTTAGAGATCCGACCGGGCAGTCTAGTTCGAGGCGGATGCTGCTAAGCTTTTGGAAGGCTCCACGTTTTTGCTTGGCTCCATCTGGTTTCGCTTCTGCACCATTCTGCACCATACATACCCAGCCCACATCACGCCTGAACCACGACTCCAGGGCCACATCTGTGCCCTTAATTCCCTGGCCCTTCTGCCTAGGCGTGTGAACGACACGGCGGTTATCGTACGGCGACAGGCCACCAAGATTCTCAGCGCCTTTGTGACTCGGCCAGATGCGAGTGAGAGCTTTGCAAGATGTCAAAAGTCCGGATGGGCACTGGGTGTGAGATGTTGTCTTAGAGCAATATTGAGGGGATGCATCTCAGAGCAAGAAAATGTACCTCCTTAGCAGAGTTCATATGCACATAGCATGGCACACTACTTCTCTCTTCAGGTCCTGAACCACCCAGATCATCCGGACGTGGTGCCGGTTACGCTGGACCTCTTGAGGCGCTCTACAGACTCGGAGGCATTGTCAGGAACTCAGAAGAGGGCCTCCTTCAGGGCGAACCCCCACACAATTCCTCAGAGGGTGTTTAGGGTTTCACGGTTTAGGGTAATGAGAAGTCTGCGGCTGGCTTGAAGAATGCCTTTTGCTTTGCTGGGTACCATATCTCAACGCAGCCGAACACTTCCCAGATGCTTCCCTGGGGGGGCATAGATCGCAAGAGGCGAAACCTTGTCCTGGGCACGTTCGAGCTCCTCTGGTTCATGGATGACGAGCCTACTCCGGAGGCTCGCGGCTTGTCGCAGTTGATTTCGTACCGTCCCTGGATGCTTCAAGAGGCCGCTCGGCAACTCTGCCGTGTGGTGGACGCATCCCGGAGCATGATAGCCAGGGTCACAGAGGGACAGGGGGCAAATGCCATGACAGTTGCACGGTCGCTCCTCCGAGCACGAGCACTTTCGTCTCACTTCCAAGGCCGCTGTGGGCGATGTCTTACAAGAGCTGCTTCGGCGCTTTCGGAAGTCTATTGGCACCTCCAACCTGTTGGTGCTCTGTACTCGCTGTAGTTGCTCCACTGCTGTGATTCAAGACCCCGAAGCGTAGAGGCGTCACGTCGAAGCTATCTCGCAAGCACGAATCTACGCGGTAACCCCAAGCCGCCCCAAATTCTGGATTCTGGACTGCTCAGCCAAATTCCGATGTTCAACTTCCAAGACCGTAAACGTTCCACAAGCTCAACAACGACTTATTGCTTCTACCCCACATGCTACAGCCCTCAAAGGTCTGCCAGGATTAGGCAAACGAGCGAAAACACATCATCTGACACATGCCCATGCTCAAGACAGAGATGAGTAAGGATTCCGTCCTGGAGTATTTGACTGTGATGTTGTGCATCACTGCTGAGATTTCTCCTCGATCAGCTATGTGCGAAATGAAATGAAACACATCTGACATGGTTGGCCATGCGCCGGATGAAGAGAAGATTTTCTTCACTTTTGTTTTCCAGCGACGACTGACAAGCAACATCTCTGGGAAGCCGAAGTGCGTGGCTCGTGGGGTCTTTGGCACATCCATAGAGATGGTTTGGGCGCTAGAGGGTTCCTGGGACATCGCAAGGCAGGCCTTATGATTTTAATGATGGCGCCTGTAAGGTTTCCTAGAAACCTTGTGGGTGGAAAGGAGGCGAAGCAAATGTGAACTCCAGGGCGGCGACAGCTCGAGTTTGTTCTTGCCAGGCTCCCGCAAGAACTCCAAAGGATATGAGTTCGCCATCCGTCGATGGACTACCTTGATCCTCAATGAGTTCGTGCGAACGAAGTACGGAGCCCGGTTGGCCCTTCCTTTGTGGAACAGCTCAGCCTTTCATGTCTTGGTTGTGTGAACACTTACTGATGTCAGTGAAGGTGCGGGCAGGGCGGTGCAGAGACCCCAGCTGGCAAGAGAGTCAAGGCACGTGGTAGCGAGTTCTGCGGAGCTGCGAGATGAGCTGCATGGCCCTTTGCAGGGTGTGAAGGGCGAGCCGCAAGCAGCCGAAAGTGCCGAGGTCCCTGTTCTCAACTGGTCTGCAGTTTTCAAACTTTGACCGTCATGCTCGTCACATCAAGTTTGAGGAGCTATGGCTGATGCGCCGATCCCTTCTCTCCACCTTGGAGGCATTCTCGGCGACGCAGCCCAAAGACTTGTGACCTGGCGGTACCAGAAGAAGCAAGGAATCGTACCCTGCCGGGTCTTCTGCAGCGCCACCTGAGGCTAGTTCACTTGCGGCCACTCACAATCTACCTCGCACTGGAGGACATGGGCCACAAAGCAGACTCGGGGCAGCCCCTGTGATTTCATGGGGTGGATGGCGAGCCGTAGGCTTCGACTATCTTGTGTGGGCAGGATGACTCGCCGCCTGAGGACCAGTGGGTGGCCATCAAGGCCTTTCCTGGACATGTATAAACGGGGTCAGCTCTCTGACAGAGCCCTGCAGCTTTTTTTGAGACCCCTTTTGGCTCTTTACTCCCTAAACCCGAAACCCTAAACCCTAAACCCTGAACCCTGAACCCTAAACCCCAAAGCCCTAAACCCTAAACCCTGAACCGCCTCAAAAGAAATTGGGGGAGGTCTGTTGCATCCTCGCCTCGGTTCTGCCGTATGTGGCAGAGAGGCCCGAACCCTGCTTCTCATGTCTCCAGAAGCTTGGGGAGTTTGGGGTTTAGGGTTTTTTTAGGATTTAGGGTTAAGGGTTTTGGTGCAGTTTCGGGAGGGCCATAAGATTCGTAGCCATGTCGCGAAGAGTGAGGGTCTCAGAGGAATATGAGGCATGGCTCTGGTGTGTCCACAAGCAACCTCAGAAGCGGCATGGGGGACCACTTCGGGGAGATTGTTTTCGCAGGATTCCGGATCGGCTCCCGGCTAGTGCCTGATCGGTAAAAGGCTATGAAAGGTGCCTTGGTTACCCCGTGTAGCGCTGTATTCCTTTTACTTTCAACAGAAAGCTCCGCTTCTGCCCGAAGGCGTGGTCTCATGGATCATCGGCAGGTTCAGGTGGACTTGCAGGCGCCGCTTGAATCATTGAAAAAGCCCCCGAAACCTCTCTTCGCGTATCCTTCTCTGCAGGCCTTGATTCGGAGCCAGCCCTCTAGTGGAGTTCATGAGGCCGTGCCGCGCGCCTAAACTGAGTACCGGATGCAAACCATTTCGCCGGACTCATAAGACTTCATTTTGTAGGACGGCGTCTCATGAATCTTTTGTTGGCTTGAGAAGCGCGACGCGGAAAGAAGTCTGCCAAGGCGATGTCTCTGCCTCGTCGTCAAGTTTGCCGGTTCCCGAGTGCATTTTTTTGAGCACGTTCCGGCGTCTGTTGAGAGACTTCGGTGAGGTCACAGGTGACTTGGCTCAGATCGTCTCCCACCTCAACGTGGCGGTGTAGGGCCTCCCAGCATGTGCAGCTGCCGACCATGTAGGGTCTTTTCAAGAGAGCGCGCAGGCCGTAGACAGCCTTCGGCATGCTCCTTAGGCCATCGCTCGCACGCCTCTGCGCCATGGCCGAGCAGAAGAACGCTGGCCTCGAGCGGATCCAGCTGTTGTGAGCCTCACGGGATCTCATTCGTTGCCTTCTCTGAGAACCCGTCATCTGAGCTCCCCCCCCCCCGCGTAGCCCCCCAAGAGCCATGCCGCAGGTACATGAGCCGTCAAGCTTGGGTGCTTGCATCCATCATGGAGTGCCTAAACATCGATGACTATGCCAGCTCCCTGGGGAAAAGTTGCAATCAAGCCACAGCCTTCAAAGGCCCCGCCCTGCAAAGTTTTAAGGGCTTTTGCACATTGACAGGTTCAGATCGAGGGTCTCAGCGCTGAGGAGCAGCGACTCGGACAGCTTCGATTTGGGGGTTTAGGACAACACACAGAGTTCCCTTATCATAAAGACCCCAATGAGGTACCCCTAAGTCCGGAAACCCCTATGTAGGTCGTCACCAAAGCCCGTATTCTTGGTCCGTATATTGTTCAGCACACTTGAAAAGAGCTCCCCGGCCACTAGGCCCAAGCGTCGCTTGCTGCCGCGGTCGGATTTGAAGTTCGACTTTGTTGGCGACTCTGTGGCATCGACTGTGCTGGATCTCCTACTCAGGTTGGAATAAACAGCCTGTCTTCAATTAACAGTAGCCTAGTAGTAGATAATCCCAAAGGTTAAGCTTTAGTTCCCCCAGGTTACTACTGGACAACTAAGCTCAGAAAGTCTGAATTCCTTCGTACCCGCCCGCGCCCTGCAGGTTGAACGCTATAGGCGAGCCGCAGCTGCGCGCAGTGGCCGCGTCTTGCATTGGATTCTTCCTGAAGGGCCACCGCGGCTTCACGAAGGATCGGCGCGTGGTGGAGCTTCTGCACAGCGCCTTGAGCTCCAGCGACCTCCTCCTTTGCAGAAAAGCGCTGGAAACGCTTTCAGCACTCCTGAGCCACTTCCGTTCGGAGGCAGATCGGGAATCCAGGGCTGGCGCGACCGACTTTGCCGACAGCCGAGATGGTCGTGTTGCTGGGTCACAAGGGTCACAAGGGTCGCAGATTGTCCCAAAAACCGGTAAATCGGGCACCACGAAGACCAACTCGGCCATAGAAGCGGCTCAGCCCCTGGCCGCCTTTGCAGACGTGGTGCTTTCACACATTACGCTGGCGGGCAGTGTCGGTCCCGCTGTGGGCCGGGAACCGTTGGAACGGTCCCCGAAAAAGGCGCGCTCAAAGCGAGGCCGCAGTGCGCCCTGTGAGGAGGAGGAGGCACCACTGCAACCGTCGCAGCCGGAGGCTGCGGAGAAGGCTGAAGGTGTTCTTCGAGTTCGTGTAGAGGCTCTGTCTGTGGTCCGACACCTCCATCAGCAGGGCTTGGTGAATCCAATGACCGTATTGCCCAAAGTCTTTGCTTTGACATTTGCTGGAGATCCTCGACTGTCAGAGCCGGCAACGGCCATGCTGAAAGAGATGCTGGAGCTGCGGCCTTCCCTGTTTCTTGTCTGAACTCTGGGGCAGCCAGTGCCCTGAGGCCGCCCTTGAGAGCCATGTCGACTTCCTAGCCTTGCTCCATAGCCTAATCCTTGGAGCCCGAACTGCTGAACACCAGGCTGAATTCAAGCCAATAAGCTCCCATGCCTTGAGCCCTCAAGGATCACTAAAGAGGGCCGAACATTACTTGCAAGCCCCCCATCTCCGCGGGTGGCAGAGCAGTTAGGAACACGGCAGTGAGTCGGATTCGTGGCCGCAGCTGCTTGAAACTTTTCTGTAATCCATTTGCACCACTGCGCCGATCTTGGGTCATCTTGGGGCCTCTAGGGAAGCTTGAACATCGTAGAACCTCCGCATGCCTGCCATCACGCCAGTTTACGCCGGTTTCAGGCTGCTCAACCGCCTGGATGAGGCCTTCAGAGAGGCAGCGTTGCAACTTTTCGGGTGCTGGAGGGTTTTGCATGGTGTTGCCGTGTCTTGCTTTGAAGCTTGATCTCACAGCAAGAGCAGCTTCAATCGTCTCAGAGCTCTTTTCTTCTCGCCGTGCTCCTAAAGCTGTGGCGCACGTGTCAAGTTTATCGAATGCTTTATCGAATGCTCTCCCCTAAGCCCTAAACCCTAAGCCCTAAACTGTAAACCCTAAACCCTAAACCCTAAGCCCTAAACTCTCTGGGGGTGGCAAGAGGCCTTCTTGGCGCTCCTGTCGGCGGCGACCACGCCGGTCCGGCTTGGCGAGGCCCAGAACTTCTGTGTGCCTCTGCGCCTTCGTCACTCACTATCGGTTAGTAACAGATTATCCCATATGGTCGCTTAAAGGGTGTATATAGGGGGATACAGGGCACCTCATTCCCTCATTCCCTACTAACCAACAGTACGTTCATCCGTACAGTTCTATAAGTTGTGGCTCAATACGAAGCCCATCGTTTGAAGAGCTGAGTAACTGCCCATTTAGCAAGGGGTGCCTGTACCTCTTCAAAAAGCAACGCTGGTCGTTGCTATGCCTTAGCAGGACATGAAGCAAAGTGCTGTAGATTAATGTTAGTCTGTGCCTCTTCCCATCCATCTTTACAAAAATTGCTTGCTCTTGCTTGTCGTGCTCTTGAACACAAAGTGAGTGAGTGTGGTCATAAGAAGCCTGCCAGTTCTGCCGCGGAGCCTTGTGATGCTTGGCGGTTCCTTCCATTTCAGCTCTTGGCCACAGGCCCTCGTCCCTCAGCAGCTCCTTGGACTGGGCGATGTCTACATGGAGCGCTTTCGGAAGCAGCCGCGCGCTCGATTTGGCGGATGGGTCCGGCTTGGGACTTGAGGTTGCAGGTTCCAGGAGTGCAAAGGACCTAGTTGTGCGCTCCGCTTGAAGTCTGCTACTTGTAGCGGCTCTGCCCAGGAAAACTTTGCGGGACACGTTTCTTCGGAAAGCATTGCGCGAGCTGCAGCGGCTACAAACTACCCGCTCAGAGGCGCAGCCCGGCAACGTTCCTATGCGAGCCTAAGGTCCGTTCTTCACTTCTTTGTGGCGGATCCGAATGTTGTCAGAGCTCCTTCCTAGAGAGAGAACAGAGTCTCCTGATACTTCGAGCGGCCCGAGCCCCCGTTTAGGTTGCCTGGAAGACTCATCTTCTTTCGAAGCAATTGCTTCTTTTGGCCGCAGGAGCGGTTTGCAGAGCTGGCTGCCCTTGGAGCGCCGCGGACGAAGAAACATTTCTCATATCTTGCCGTTGGCCTTCGGGGAGTGTGTGTTCTTGTATCAATGGCATCTGGGGGGGGGGGGGGGGGGGGCGTTTGGGTTGCACGCAAGATATATACGGTGATCAGTTTCCAAAGGTTGTTGGCGTGGAAGATGCAGGCGGCTCCAGCGGCACGAGGACTTGAAATCAGTCTGGACAAGCTCTGCGTCTTCCCTGATCTTTGCTAGCCATACACATCTGTGCGCGAGAAGGAGAGGCGGTACAGGCCGCATTCCGCTTCGGCAGCAGCAGCAACTTCTCTACGCCCAGCCACTCGGACGAGGAAGTGATAGCAGTGGACATCTCCATGATGTGTGGTGTACTTGTAGGTTCGATGATTGCAGATGTCGGACTGCCCTAAACCCTAAACCCTAAACCCTAAACCCTAAACCCTAAACCCTAAAACCCACCCTAACTACCCAGAAGATAAAGAAGCTTTTTGCTTTTGGGCCCGCTACCACGGCTCCCACAGCAAAAGCTCCCAGCATGGCGACAGTTGATGGACCACCCAGTTGCTGGGCAGTCAGTTTGGGCACCCTGAATTTAGCAGTCCGGGCTAGGACTGCAACCCAAACCAAAACCATAATCATTTAGAGAGCTGACAGCATCCTTTTTCTCAAATCATGCAGAAATGGTCGGCGATGTGCGGGAAAACTTCTTCAGGTTGTTCTTCTACATCTGCTTTTTGATAGGTCTCACTTGCTGCATCCCAGTTCGCAAGGCAGGAACTGCGCACGCGCACACATACGATGATATGTGATGGTGCTCATCTTGCGTGTATACGTATATAACGTACTAAAATCAGTGAAGAAGTTATTCGTAGCAGCAACAGCAGTGGTAGGTTTCAAAATCATCACAGTTGCAGGTTCCTGGCCTCGGCAGTGACCTCCCTGCCATTTTCCTTTGAGAATGAGCCCCTACTCGTGATTTTCGCTTCTTGGTCGCAGAAAGCAAAGTTTGCAAGGCCTGCGTAGGGCTTGCTTTTTGGCCTTGGGTCGGAGGTGTTCAGGAACTTTCAGGGCTCGGCGTTCAGTAGACTTCGTCGTGTCTAGCAACCTTTGCTGTCGGCATCTTCATAGCATCGCTTGAACCATTGTTGCATTTAATTTCGATGAGTTTTTGCGAACTGAAGGAAAGCTGCCTGGTTTCCTAGGCAAGAAAACATAGTGTAGAAGCTTCCACTGCTGCGGAGTGGGGGGCTGTACTCAGGAATGCAACCATCACCTTGCCCTGCATGCTGGGGCCTTGCTCGCGTCCAACGACGGAGCCGTGAAGGAGAAAGAAGCACTTACACCTGAGCAGGCCCCCTTTGTGTTACATCGGGAATAAGATCAAGGGTTTTTTGTAGGGGTCCCTCCTTATACCCCTTAGTCAGAGCAATTGTTCTAGTGCTAGCTCAGGTCTTGCGTGTCTTGTGAACCCTGCCTCCTGTCATCGCGTGGGGGGTTCAGGTCTTCATGGAGGCGCTCTCCATTGTCAGCTGCGTGGTCTTGAAAGCTGTGCTCAAGAGAGAGTACAACCTCTCTTCTGAGCAATGTGCTACCTTCAACCCGAAGGAGCTGCGGCAGGAGCGGATCAAGGCATTTCCGACCGGAGGCTTCGGTCGTAGTGAAGACGGGCAGGTGCCTGCGCGCAATCGTTTCCCTGCTGGCGATTGGCTGGAGAAGATCTGGCCGTTAGTGGAAAACTTCGGGCGCCCGGAAGAGATCATCTCGTACATCCGGACGATCACAGATGCCGATCCCTGGGACGACAGCAAATCACGGCACGAGGCCAAGGTCGATGTGCTGGAGGGCCGGCGGGGCCGCAAAGGCAAAGGGCTGAAGGCGACGAAGGCTGATGCCTCAAAGGGGACAAAGGCTGCCAAGATGAAAGAGACAAAGCCATCTGCGGGCCGCGGACGTGGCCGCGGACGTGGCGAGCCGAAGGGGAAGCCGGCCAAAAAGAAGGGGAGGCGGAGGCAGGCAATCCGGATGGTAAATTATGTGTCTTGCGCTTGCAACCAAGTCACGTGCAGGGGCGCTTACGACTCAGAAGATGACTCCGACTGGGAGGTGCATCCGAGCACTGCTCTTGCCCTGTCTTCGCCTGCTCTCAAGCAGAAACATCTTATCAGGAGCCAGGCGCTCCAAAGCGGCCGCGTGTGCAGGCGCAGGCCCGGCCCAATGGTGCTCAAGTGCTGGCATATCGCCGCACAACTGCGGCTGTGCCCGGAATATCCCGGATTGTCGTCTGTGCCCGTATGTATGCATTACATCCATCCCTGCTGTTGGCCTGCAGGAGCCGGCTGAAGCCGACGATGCCGCTGCGCAGGCGGAAAAATGCAACAGCAGAGCTGCCTTTAATTGATGTGCATCTGGAGCTCAGGAAGAGTCTGAGGAGGAGCTGGAGGCAGAGGATGCGGACTGAAAGAGCAGTCGCACGGGCCGAGGCCTGTCGGACTTCAGCTGGATCGTATGCTTCCCGGCTTGAGTCTCTTGAGCAGGTCTGCAGGAAGAAGGCGAAACTCTTCGCGTGTTTTTTGGCCGATCGCCAGGCCTTGCAAGTCTCACCCTTAAGAGCGCCCGGGACTGTGCCAGCAGCACAGGCCCAGTGCTGAGTCAGTTGCAGACAGCAAATGTCAACAATGCTCTGGTGGTAGTGCAAAGCGAGAGTACGCGGCCAGCGTGCAGTTTCAGATTTTCACATAGCAGAAGGTGGCAGACAGATAGTGATTGACAGATAACCCATGCATCTGTAAGCCCCACATGGCATTCCGCATCGAGTAGAATTTTGGAGCTGTTGCGGGGTTCTGGAATCTGCATGCGTCCGCAGCACTACGTACGAAAGGGATTCGACTCGAAGCGAGTGTTCTGTCGCGCGCGGGGAGCGCAGCAAAACTTCATTCGTGCGCAGTGAAGGTGGCGCTGATGTTCGGGAGATGCGGCCAAGCACTCTCGGTACAAGAAAAGTTCTTCAAGAGTATGTTTGAAGAAGCCGTACGAAGCCTTCAACATCGCTTTCCATCGCCGTCCTCCACTGTTCCCCATCTCGGCTCCGAGTGATGCTTTTCATCTGCCCCGGAGCCCCTCAGCGGCCGGCACAGAAGGCCTCTTCTCTCAAGTACAGAGCCCAGGAATAGACGAAGGGAGCTTTCTTTCTTTTGAAGATGGGGGCATAGGAGTCCTATTGCCCACTGTGGACAGTCCGAAGCCCTGCCAGGGAGAATGGCACCCGGCAACTTTCCCAGTGATCCTGCGCAGCGAGCTAAGGCCGGTAGGACTGTTGGACGTATAACCCGTATACAACCCCTAGATATTCCTTGTGTAGTCCCCTATGTACCTAAATAACTCCTAAATAGCCCCTAAGGTCCCTTATCGGGGTCCCTCTTTTAGTCCCTTGATGAGAGCTTCTCTAAGCTTAGGAAGGTTCCAAGGGCAGCAGCTGCACTTTAAGTGCTATCGCAAGCTTGCTAGCTGCACTGCCAGGACATTGCAGCAGCACTTACTGGGGCCGCGCACAGCCCAGACTGTCGCAACGTGCAAAAGCATTGTTCTGGCCATTGCCTCTTTTTTCCAACGTATATTCTCTGTATTCTGTCTCAGACTTTCAATGCGCCTATCAGGGAGGCCATCGTCAGTAATAGCCAGTGATCCGAAATGCAAACGCTTCCCAGGTCGACTCCGCCCTGCGGTCCGTGGCCTCAGGGCTGAAGACGGAGGTCTGCAGCAGGAGGGACCCACCTTTGTGGGATCCAGCTCTTCCTGTGAGACCTGCACCCAAACACCACCATGTGCAGAGCGCGCGAGGATCCAGAACAGCCCTGCCGATGAACAAGAGGTGCACCTTTCGCCAGCTGAGCGTCCGCGTTGGAGATGAAAAGACATTGTCTCGACGTATCAAGACCCCCTTGTTGTCGTGTGTGAGGCGGGCCGTGCCTGTTTCCGGCTTCAGACAATGCTCCTGGAGAAGAGCCAAGCAAGGGCGCAGCGGTGGCCCGGACTGAAAAAGACTCAACAGGGCGAAAAAAGAAAAACCCGTGGAGTCTCCACTTTGGGGGGACTTCACCTGCATTTTCTTATTTATTGGTTGGGAGTTTCGCGTAACGAGAGAGCCCAGGTTCGAGCACTTTGTCTTGGAGTACCTTCTGAAGGTGCCACGGTGCCCAGCACTGGCTTGGACTGGGTTTCTTGCTGCGTTTTGCTTGGGGGGACCGCTTTGGTCCCTATTTCGTGTGCCGAGGCCCGAGGGGCCATCTCTCAACCTCTCGAACGATCAGGCTGACCGTGTGGAGTAGTGCCGCCCTAAACCCTAAACGGCCCTAAACCCTAAACCCCAAACCCTAAACCCTAAACCCGAAACCCTAAACCCTGAACCCTAAACCCTAACGTGGGCCACTCGCAGGAGTGTACTCCGTCCGCGGCCTCTGCAGCTGCAGGCCAGTTGCCGTTTTTTGCTTGTAGCTTGTATTTTCATTAGGGTTTAGGGTTTAGGGTTTAGGGTTTAGGGTTTAGGGTTTAGGGTGTACTCTCTTTTGGTGTTCTTCGGTTGTTTGGGAAACAAGCTGGGCGTGTTGGACTTGAATCTTGGTTGAAGTGTTCTGTGTATGAGTTGGGCCTCAGGAATCCCGCGGAATGCCGGCAGCTCAGACCTTCCATTGCCCTGCCAACACCTGAACCCCAAACACCCTAAAACCCTATCACCCTAAACCATCTAAAACCATAAAGCCCAAAACCCATCTCAAACCCATGTAAAGCCCGAAAACCTTAAAACCCTTAAGCCCTAAAACCCGAAAACACGAAAAACCCTAAAGCCCTAAAAATCCTCAAACCCGAAAGCCCCAAAGACCCTAAACCCTAAAACAAACCCAAACCCTTATGTGCCGAGGGGCATCTGCCCGCCGAAGAGCTCACGGGCCTTGCAGCCTTGATGCATTGAGAGCCACCCAGACCTTACTAAAGAGTCTCTTGCTCCTGAGCCTGGACCCCTAAACCCTAAGCCATAAACCCTGGCCTCCAGTGGTGGTATGTTACAAAGAGCGAATGCTAAGAAGGGAAAACAGGACCAAGCAGGGGATCACCAGGGACCGGGGATGGAGAAGTTGCGAGGTGAAGCCCAGCAATGCAGCTGTGTCTCAGCTTGATGAGGCGCGGGCCTCCCAGTCGGGGCAACACGTCAGGGGTATCCCCCCCCCCCCCGAATTCTCTAATTCTCTCGCTTTTGGGAGCTGCTCCTTGCATCCGGGCTGTGAGATGGGTTGGATGGCAACGCTTTCCACTTCTTAAAGTAAGGCCTAGTGTGCAGGCAAGGCAAGGCTTGGATGTAGTTCCCGTCCACGCTGCCTCGCCCCAGAGATGCAGGAGATCGCTGAAGTCGAAGCTCTGCTGGTGCAATCGATGCAAAGAGCGTCTGGACCTTGGGCTACCCGTAATGACTTTGATATCCTCGATTCAATGCCTGCCCAGGGCTGCCTTGAAGAAGGAGGCCTCATCGCTTGCCGGGCAGCCGGTCCCTTAGAGCCGGATTTGGAGAAGCCCGTAGGAGGCCCCGTAGGCTTCAGAGCCCCCAACTGAGGCTGGGCCTCATCGAAGCTGCTGAGGAAACAGCAGGCCGCAATGTGCTGCACGCCTCTGTCAGGTTTAGATGGGCTTTAGGCAACCCGAGCCCTTCAGAAGCCCTACATATGGGGGTTTCCGAAATTAAGGGGTGCCTTATTGGGGTGATGAGGGAATCCTATTATTTGGGATCTATTATAAGGGGTCCCTTTTTTCGTAAACTCCCACATGGAGACTGCAAGCCGCTAGGCCACACGGGTCTCCCCGCGCTGGCAGCGGAACTTGCTTTCGTGGCGAGGAAGGCAGCTGACTTCTGATGGTTCCTACGGAAGAACCCCGGGATACCTTCGGCATTCGCTTTGCCAGGTCAACAAGCTCACCGGCAAGGTTCGGGCAGTTAGAGCACACTTTGAGTTCATGGCAGCATGTGTGCATGCCACACTAAGTTGTTTGCTTAGGTTTCTAGTCAGACTTTGTCGGTGCTTCATTTTAGTGCCCATTTTGTGTTGTTGTTTTTTTTTGTCTTGGTCTCTGGAAAATTCTGGAAAGGGAGTGAGAATAGAAAAGACAGAAGGTAAGGAACAAGGACATATTTGCAAACACTTGCGCGGCACGGGACGTGCACGTCGGCGGTCCATGTGGGGGGTTTACGATATTAGGATATATCAGGGGTACCTTATTTGGATCCTTGCTATAGGGGAATCCTGGAATCCTACTGTTTGGGGGGTCTGTTGAAAGGGGTCCCCTATTTTCGTAACCCCCCAAGTGGTGCACCTCGGAGTTTCTTGTGGACACGGGTCAGGCTGCAAATGCGGAAAGCGCCGGAGAGCAGCCGAGCCGTAAACCCGAAACCTTGACCGCGTCCCGTTTGGTATAGGCTTGAGGGGTGTCAAAAGGCTTTGCAAAAGCTGCGGTGCACTTCTTGTCTGTGCTCGTGTGCTTGTGCCTAAGTGAAGTGGGTAGGGCGGCCAAGAAACAAAGAATGTAGCAAAGAGAGGGTTCTTCCACCCACCCGAAAATGCTGTAGTGACGACTGGCGAAAGCCGCGAGAAATTCTTGTCACGAGTCTGTGGTGGGAGCCGCGAAGAGTCGATAAGGCAGCAAAATCAGAGTATTGCGCCGCCCTCCCTACCAGGGGGGCCCCAGCCCAAAATCCCTAACAGTGGGCCGCCTTGCCCAACCCTCCGAAAGACCCCCTCAGTACCCCTCCGAATGACGGAGACGCCCCATGACACCCCCACAGAACCCGACGAGCCCCGCATACGCTACACAGAACCTTTAGGGAAAACTACAATCGCCTCGCAGAAGCGCGGCTGCCCTGCAAAGGATATTCAGAGGGCGGATAGACAGCCCACCCCATATATTGGCACACCACAAGCAGCCGGCAAGGAAAACCGCGATTACTTCGACTTCAACCAGCAGGCTCGGAGCGTTATCCCACCCTCAACCCTCAATCCTAAACCCTGAACCCTAAACCCTAAACCCTAAACCCTAAACCCTAAACCCTAAACCCTAAACCCTAAACCCTAAACCCTAAACCCTAAACCCTAAACCCTAAACCCTAAACCCTAAACCCTACACGTCACAGCTGGCTCTTGTCTTAAGGTCTCCCAGACGAAGCGGCGTGGCTTCCTCGAGGATTGGGAGGCTGCGACTTTTCTCTTAACCTCTGGCGTCGATGAGGTGAATGTCCATCAAGGGAGTTGTAATCGTCACAAAGCAACATGCTGGAATTGCAGGAGGAAGAAGCTGAGCTAGATCCCAAGCATGCTGAGCGCTTGCTATGGCAGTCGCCGATGCAAAGAGCTTGTATGATAATGTGATGCAAAGGAGGCGAAGCTAAACTGTAGTATGGTTCTGTTCCTTTCCCGTTGTGTCGCTTCGATCGTGAACCGACTTCCCTGTTCAGAATATGGTGAGAGCGTGTTGAGTTCTTCGTAGTAAGAGCGCACGCCCCATGTGCCACCCTCGCATCCCCGAGGCCTTGGCCGGATACACCGAAGCGGCCGCGTTTCGGCTTGCTGGGCTGAGGGGCTTATGGGGAGGAGAGGCCAAGGAAAGTGCGGGAAAGCCAAGGCTTAGGTTGGGGACAGCTGCTCCTGCATAGAAACATGGCAAGAGATAGCTTTATATTTGACGTGTTAAGTTAGATGCAAAGATGTTGAGACATGGACCGAGTTGCAGGAATGGGCTCAAGGCCTCTCTAGCCCAATTCGCCGCAAGGCGGCTAATGATGCATGCTGGGAAAAATGGGCGCGCTCATGAACCGATACCCTCAATCCTGGTTTCCGAAATTGGGGGTACCTATAGGTACCTTCTTGGAGTCCTAATTACGACGGAATCCTACTATTTGGGGTCAATTTAGGGGTCCCCTAATTTTCGTAAACCCTGACCTAGAGCGTCAATTGGAGCTTTCAAGGTTTTGACCTCTCAGGCGTGTGCCAAACCTAGTCTAAGGCATGTTGGATGCTTTTGCCTCTTCCTGCCACCTTTTTGCTCAGAGGGCTGGTTTCATGTCCCCCCCCCCCCAGGACGAAGGTACCCAAGATTACCCAAGCAAATAAGCTCTGGGGATCGTTCCAGTGCAGCCTCCTTGAGATCAGGATCATTTGTTCGGGGCTTGGGGGGGCCCTCACGGAGAGCTTCCATGGAGCGGCGGAGTGGCCCAACCCGGACGTGGCTCGCAAAAAGTAATCTGCTTCTCCCCCAAAGGTGTCCTCAAAGCCCTCTGGAACGTGACAGAGACATGAACAGAGGACCTGTTTGTGTGTGTGTGTGTGTGTGTGAACAGTGCATCCTGAAGCTGGTTTGCATGAACACCTTTTCTGTGTGTTGTTTTGAGAGCACGGAAAGGGGGGGGGCGGCTGTAGGACCTGCACGCCTGATGTTATACGCGTTGTCGCGCTGAGGTTGACCAATGCTGCATGACATGATGATATGCACTTCTGCACCTCGGCCATGAGCTGGAGATTCTTCGGCCGGTCGCCGCTTAGCACATGGGCCGTTCTCTGGTGTGAGGTATGTACGCTTCCGCTGCAGACCACGGGGTGACTCTGGCCTGACTTGGCGGCGACTCCAAGGGCAACACTTGCTGTCACTGGGCCAGGTCTGCCATGCCCTCCCGCCGTCGTGCTCTGTCGCAGTGCGTGGCTGGGATGTGCAGGGGATCCCTCCAATCAATAGGTCTGACATGCTTGTTTCATATTTCCATGTAGCCAACGAAGCATCTTGCCTTGTACAGAACCTGAAGCCCCCACACAGCTTAGCATCGTTGAGTGAGGCTTCGACGAGCCGAAACTTGGGCCAATGGGCGGCTGCCAGGTCCACAGTGCAAACAGCCACAGAAGAGGACCTGCATCCCCAAAGCCCTGAACCCGAAAACCCGAAGCCCTCCGAAGCTCAGGCCCTGCCCCGCTGCGGCACGCCGCCAGCGAGGGCTGCCCGCGCTGGGGTCACTGGGCGCTCGCCTGGAACTCGTGGTCCTGTCTCTGAACACGCGGCGGATTCTCTCTCTCTCTCTCTCTGTATGTGTGCTGTGCTATTTCAACTACGAGTACCATATTTTCACCATGCATCCCATCCTCAAGCTTTGCTGTGGCAGTGTGTGTGTGTGGGTGCCACGTGCAAACTTGTCTCTCCTGAGTCCACCTTTGATGGACCCTCCGCTTCATCTTAGTGCTCGCTGCGAGAAGTAGCGGGCTCAGAGGCTGAGCTGGTGGTGGATCTGCGGCCAACAAGCCAACCTGCCCTTGAAGGCCCGCACCGGCATGCCTGGCATGCCCGGCATACCCGGCATACCCGGCACATCCCTACCCATCTACACGAAGCAGCACTGGTGCCGGCAGTGCCTCGGCGACACCGTGAGCTTCGGCAGCTTCGGTGGATTGGAAGCCACGGGCCATCTGAGGTTTGCTCAGCGTGACAAGCATCTCCTGCAAGTCTTCGCCGCGACCTCATCTTGAGAGCCACCCTCTAGGTTTGCATCTCTCGCATCTGTCGCGCTGTTACAACAGCAAAGACGCGCTAGAAGCTTCCATGCAACTGTCCTGGACAAACCTGCTTGATGGCATGAACCTGCCTTTGTGGCAGATTCAAGCTATAGCACTGGCAAGGGGCAGACCCCTCACGAATCGAGCGGCATCCGCCTCTTCCCATATATTCCCGGCGACATGACTGAGACATGATGTCGTCGCCCGAGGCCTTCCACAGCCTCAACCATCTCGGGCTCAACGAGCCCTGCCTTCGACCTCCCTTGCGATGAGGATCTTGCTTGAGAACCATGACGAATTTCCTAAACGTTTGGTGTGCGTGTTGAGGAGGTGGATTCTCAGACAAGGCTGGGGGCCGCATGGAGGCCGGGGCATCTCGCACACCTGGCACACTCTGTGCGGCACACTGCGTCCGTTGGGCCGCTTGCCGAGCATTGAGGCCTCCGCCCTACGAGGATCCGTGGAGGGATCACCCGGAGGTCGCTGAGGAAGACTGGGAGGTGGGCGTGTGCATCTGTGAGATTCTGTGAGCCACGGCAAGTCATTCATGGCAAGGGTAAGTTGTGCGCACAGTTGTGAGCACAACTTCAGGCCTGGCTTGCTGACTTTCGAGATCTTCAGAAGCAGGAGCACAGGCCAAGTTCCTTTGGCAGCAGTGGGGACTTCGTGGACTTGGTAGGATCCATATGGGCATCTCCTACCACAGGGATTTTCCCCCCGATGTACCCCAAAACTCGGATGTAACTCAATGTAACTCACTTGTTGTAGCCGATCCCGCGCTTTTGCTTCTTCTTAGGCCCCGGGCCTCAGAGGGAACACATGCGAAGGCCTCAAAGAGAGGGCTTTGCGCAGCGAGTGCCTTTCAAGGCATGTCTTGTGCTTCTCAAAAGGCTGCGATGAGACGAATCCTTGAAATCTGAGACCCAGGCCCACGGGGCAAAGCGCAATGGCATCTGCGGCATCTGCTTTTCCCAGCCTCGCTTCATGGATGGCTGCCTGGCAGTGTATGAGTGGCCCAATGAAAGGCACGCCCTAAAAGATGACTGCAGCTGAGGATGCTGGGGGGCCCAGCGGGCCAAGCGGGCCAAGCGGGCCGAGCGGGCCGAGTGGGCCGAGCTGGCCAAGCGGGCCAAGCCACCAGGCCAAGCCGAGAAGGCCCCCGTATGTCTCCTTGCAGAAAGCTTATTTGATTCCCGCATGTGGGCGGGGGTCTGCCTGGGTTTTCGGAACTTGTCTCTCTTTCGTTGATGGTGAGGGGTCCACTGGTTTTTTTTGAAGGTTGTCTTGCGAAGTGCAAGGCCAGGCAAAAATACAGGCCACGTGAGGGCACTAGCAACAAGTACAAGCATGGTTTCTTCTCATTGTGGGCAATTTGAGTGGCCAACGCTGATGTTCCGCGCTGTCTTGGCAAGAGTTTCCGCCCTTCCATTACACTCTACTGCACCTGGGGTCTAAAAACAAGTGTGTGGGGAGTTAGTCTTGGACCCTAAACCCTAAACCACCCTAAAAAAACCCCAAACCCTAAACCATTTTTTTGCTGGGAGGTCCTCCAAGCTGCCAGCAAGCTGCCTCATTGGCATCCCCGATGGGGAAGTCACCATGGAAAGGCGGATGTCGGCCTTTTTCGCCCCCCCCCCCCCCACCCCCCAAGAGAGCGAGTAGCCTGAGTACTCCCCTCCCCTAATATAAGAGGCCCCCTAAGTAGGCCTATATACTATAATATAATTACTAATGGGAGCATGTAATATCAGGGGTAGGGGGGTTGGAGGAGGGGATTAGACATCCTTGAACAGGGTCCGAAAGGCTGCTGCGAAAGCTGGATCCTTATCAACAGCCGGCAGCAAGTCTGTCAACCAAGATGCTTATTATTACTATTATCATTATACTTATTCTTCCTCATTATTATTCTTATTTATAAGATGGTGCAGCTATCAGATGCCGAGGCAAACGTCCAATGTCTGCGATCGCGGGCAGGAGGGCACTGAGGCCCGGACCTGGTGCAACATATGCCCTCTCAGCTGGTTTCATGCATGGTTTGTGCGTGCTTCGTGTGCGTGGGCTTGTTTCATAGTTTCGTGCTTCCGCAATGTTGGTGCCTTGCTTCAGCTCCCCCGAGCCCTTCTCCACGCGACGCGCGAAATTGCGCGCACCATGGGGCTCTCCAGCTCCGTATGCCCAGAGTGGAAGGAGGAGCATTGGCCCCAGGCCTTCGCCACTTCACCATGGATGGGGCCACTGTCAACGGTGTCCTTCAGGGCGCTTTGGGCCGCCATCTTCACGGCACATGCGGTTTGGAACTTCTGGACCCGGGGCAGGAGCGATGGAGCATATCACTTTGTATTCTTGACCGTGCAGGCGAGCTGGATCGAAGCCCTTAGCCTCGTCTTGCAGTGGGTGGTAGCAATGATGGGCTTCCAGTACGTGCAGGGGCACGTGGGCCACGAGGTGGCGCCACCCGAGCCGAGCCTCGTCCGCATCTCCGTCGCATTGAACTCCTTGTCGGTGCCCTTGTCGCTGACGGTTGCCGTGCTCTTCTGGGTCCTCATCTACCACGGCGGCGAGGTCGTCTACATCGACATCTTCCTTCATGGGATCAACGCGCTCCTGCTTGTCCTGAACCTTCTCATGACTCGTGTCCCCTTCTCTTGCGCACGTGCCGGCTGGCTTTTTCTTTACCAGCTCATCTATGTGGGATGGACTTACGTCCACTTTGCCTTGCACATTGGCATGATTGGGGGCTGTTGGGAGTGCCCTGAGGATGCGATGGTTTCGCAGTGTCATCGGGTGTATCCCGATGACGAATGTCCGATCTACTCGGTCTTTGATTGGCATCACCCAGTACTAGCGGCACAGCTAGGGTTTGGGCTAGCTTCCGTGGCTCGGCCCCATTTTGCACATGAGGCACTATCAGCTGTGCCTTAAAATCTGCGAATCAGCAGACTTGTTCTCTGCTTGTTCTCTGCTTACAAAAGCACTTGACACCCGCTGAGGCTTTGATTATCTTCGTCCAAGCGCTGTTCGTTGGACTGGTCGCCGCCCGGGATGCCTGTGACAAGAAGCTGGACCTCACAGCTGCCGAGTCCACAAGAGAGATGCCCGAGTTCTTGCCGCTCGAGTACTTCTCCTCGCAAAATCCTCAAAGCTGTGTGTGCTGGAAGTGTGTATGAAGAGCCGCGGAGGGGCTCTCAGTCTCACCGTAGCCTAGCAATCCTGACAAGGGGTCCTATTGCACAAAAACAGTGCGAGAACACCCGGCCTGTCGGTTTCAGTTCTCAAGTGACCAAAGTGACACTGCATTAGCATGGAAAGCGGTTCGGAAAGAGGCTCGGAAGCAGCTCTGTTTTGCATGTTGCATCCGTCGCGGTCTAGGAACAGGACATGTGCTTGCAGCAGGCTAGTAGTGACTAATTCCAATCTCTGAAAAAAATCGCCTGACGAAGCAGCATCAAAGGCAGGGAAGGGACTCCACAATGAAACGCTCACTGCGCAGGTGGCTCTCACGATGACCCTGACAAAGTCTGCAGGTCTTCTCACAAAAGTCGAAGATGTTGTTTGCACTTCAGCTCCGCTGGTTGCCGCTTACGACAGCTTTCGCCATCGTCAAGAGAGCAAGACGCAGAGCCGGAACAGCATCCTCAGATATGAAGGCATCGACAGCAGAGAGCAGAGGTGCTTCGGTTTCACGCACCACGTATTTGGAAGGCTACGCGTTGCCAACCGGGCCGTATTGCTCTGGCTGCGCACTCTGCGCTTCCGTGGACTTGAGGATTGGACTTCTAACATGGAAGTTTCTTAAACTGGTTTATCGTGTATGAAGCTATTGTTATAGACTTCGCTACAGAACTTGTAGTTCTGTTGGAACAAAAGGGGGGCCGGCTTCAAAATCTTGTTCAGTCCTTACAGGCCCTGCCAAAGCCAGCAGGCCAGGCGAGGGCCGGGTGCAAGCTGATTCGGAGCCAAGGCAAGGGCTCTTAGGGTTTAGGGTTTAGGGTTTAGGGTTTAGGGTTTGGGGTTTGGGGTTTAGGGTGAGTAGATTCTGAGTAGCTCCGACGGCTCAGCTATGCTTTGTTGCTGGCATCCTTCCCTCTTGTCGTGTCACCCAGCTTGCCACAAACTCGACAAGCCCTGGAACATCCCGCCTAGCCCACGTGATTTTTGTGTGCCCACCTCATGCTTCGCAAGTCTGGTTTGAAGTGGCAGCTGTGGATCGGTAGTATTTGTAGGATCGACTTTCTCAGAGCAGGCAAGCTTCCGAAGTGGCAGGGGTTTGATATTTGGGAAAGGAAGATGTAGGTTGAACGCTGCTGTTTGTTAAGTTCTCTCTTTGGTTGTATGATGAGCCGAAAGAGTTTACGCAGCATAACCTGAACGTGCTCAGGCTCAGATCAGAGGCACGAAGGTATCTGAGCATTGCTTGCTTTGATCCATCAGCACCGTGCCAAGACGGCGCATGAGTTAATTGCAGACCCAAGTAGGTACATGTTGGGATCTTATCAGCAGTTCTCCCGCAGCCACACCTTCATCTCACGTTGGCCATCCATTTCTGCCACGGTCCCAGCAGACTCCCTGGGAGTAGGTGACACTGCAACTGCGCGCCTGGCCAGCTGCACGCTGTGTTGTCAGATCCTGCAATGTCGAAGTGCGTTCATTCCCAGTGGCCGAGCTGCATTGTGTGCGGACATGGCTGGTACGCAAGGTGATGCCACGCTCAATGCTTGCACGTAGGCTTATGCAAACGCGATGCACAACAAATGAACATCATGAGCGCGACTGCGGCGGAAAAAAGGGGGGTGCTAGATCTGCTGGCGCCCGGGGCTCAATCGCCCCTCCCCCCCCACCCCTCCCTGCGTACATCCCGTGAAGTGTTGCATTCATGTCTGCAGCTCAGCCATTATAGAAGTTGGTGGAAACGCGCCCGGTGCCTTCAGCCGCAGACTCAGACAAGACACATGCAAGGGGGGAGTCACCTCTCTCAACCAATCCTGCGCCCGTACATTCTGCTTTTGTATCGCTGGCTGCTGTTCAGTTGGATTACACAAGCGGTCATTCTTGATCTACTACCTCTACACGAAGCTTGCAGCCTGTCCATCCAAAAGCAACAGCAAACACCAGACGACAGGCTGCAAGTGCTGGTGACTCCAAGACTTACCGGTCTGCGTGTCAGCAGGTTCTGGACTGTGTGACTGTTTGAGTGTCAACGCGTGCTTAAGTTTCTAACTGACTGACAGACAGACTGACTGACTCACTGTATGAGTGTCAAATTCTCAAGTTTCTAATTGTCTGACTGACTGACTGTCTGATGAGTGTCAACTTCTTAAGTTTCTAATTGTCTGCCGGTTCTGCGGTAAGACTTCTTAGAGAATCTTGAGCGTCTGAGCGTCCCTCCGGCGATAAACTTGAAAGTCTGACTGACGGTCTGTCTGTCCAAGAGTCTGAATGTCTGACTGTCTACGTACTCCAATTGTCCGAAAGTCTCATCGTCTGACAGTCTGACTGTATGAGCATTCTGGGTGTCTGACTGTGTCTGCCGCTCTCACTGTCTGATTGTTTCTCATACCCAGAACATCAGAACAGGCAGACAGTCGGACAGGTAGACTATCAGGTTCATCTGAGAACTCTTCAAGTTCTGAATGCGCAGACGGATAAACTAGACAAACGGACCGTCAAGTCCACTCTGAGTATCCACATGCATCTGCGTGTCTGGCTGTCTGAGTGTTTGGGTGTCTGATTGTCTCATTGGTTGCCCTTCCTAAGAAGATCTTGGAGTGTCTGACTGTCTGACCGTGCGACTGTCTGACTGTCGGTTTTTCAATTCCCAGCTCATTCGCACGTTCTTTCTTTGGTTTGAGTCAAATCCCTCACTGCGCATCATCTTTTCACCTCAGCTGAGCGACCCTCCGTGAGTAACCCCCCGTTGTTGTTGATTTGTTTCGCAGTTTCGCAGGGCCATGTCTCTCCGGGGCAGCGCAAGGAGACCCGGGAGGCTTGGAGCTTCTTGAGAGCTGCTTGGGGGCTTCTTGGGAGCTTCTTGGAGCGCTTCCCACCTGCTTTCGTGCTGTGGAGTTGTTCAAGGGTGCAAAAGGTTGAACGGTGCCTCCCTTCTCCCATCCAACCCTACACCTAAACCCCAAACCCCAAACCCTAAACCCTGACCCTAAACCCTAAACCCTAAACCCTAAACCCTCAACCCTCAACCCTAAACCCTAAACCCTAAACCCTAAACCCAGATGGCTCCGTCGCCTTCTGGTGGCCTCCGGGGCCGCGGTCCTTTCCCTGGCCCTCCAGGCTTGCGCACTTCCACCGCTTGGAGTATTTGGGAATCTATGAACATAGGGGACCCCTAAAACAAGACCCCCGAATAGTAGGATTCCCTTGTTATAAGGACCCCAAACAGGTACCCCTAATGTCGGAAACCCCCCATGATGTAGCCCAGTATTCTGCTCAGTTTCCTTTTTACGCTGAAGCTTCACTCTTTGAATTTCCTTTACATCACCTCTAGAGCTGTAAAGTCAACATGCGGCCCTAGGGTGGCAATTGCCCGGTAGGCACCGCAATTCACGAAGGCAGCACTGATGGCAACCCCCGAGCCAAGGGGGATTTCAACCATGGCTGGCCCTACCTGGGACATATTCTAGATGCCGGGTGGGGTCACACCGGCATACTCAAGGCCGCTGTGAGTAGGTTGAGAGAAGCAAGAAGTGCCTGAAAAGCCACAGCGTCAGGACACAGCAGACTGAACAGAGTAAGAAACATTCTACCGAAGCTGTGGTGCTCTTCCGTCGGGCCAGGCCGCTCCCGGCTTTGTGGGAGCTCGGAGCTCAGAATTCGCTTTGCAGGGTTTAGGGTTTAGGGTTTAGGGTTTAGGGTTGGCCAAGCGATTGTGGGCAGAAGCCCTGCGGGCGTGGACTTCTAGACTGCCAGACTTCCCCCCAGTCAGTCGAGCCGCACTCAAATCCCCGGAGGCAGCGCCGCTGTGGAGGACCTTTCCGGCCACGCAGAGGCTTTGACCTCAGGGCTTTGTTGGGCATGCGATCCGTGGAAGTGAAGGCCAGGAGTCAGAAAACACCAGGAAACACAGTGGTTCATGGTGCTGTTCCCTGAATTTCTGCCGCACAGCAGCAACCTAGGCATGCAGAGTCGAAGGCGCGCCCTGCTTCATTGTGAGTGCTGTGCATACCTTTGAGAGAGTAATGTTTCTGGCATGTGGATGCCACAGGCCTCTGGGAGGCTACTCGACAATACCCTGAGAAGCCTTGCCTGCGTTAACAGAGTCGAAGACTTTTTTTGCAGGGCTTCGGTGGCGGCGAGGCATCGGACAAGGCTTGAAGCTTATGTGAACTTATGTTGGTTCCAAGGTGTATCATGGATTCCCATCAAAGCTGAGCCTAAACTGTCAACATCCCAGTGACCTAACCCTTCAACTTCCAGGGCCTCCTCGCTCGCAGAGGTCATGATTTGTCAGAGGTGTAGGAGCTGATGTATACAAACACCAAGCGATATGAAGATGCATCAGAAGGCGAGGTCCGTCGCCTTCGGAGGGGGAGCTAAGAATCAAAGGATCCCACAGGGGCTGTCGGCGTTCGCAAAGATGATGACGATGCCTTCCACACGTGGTTCGAGAGAGATCGAAAACTTTGAGGGTCCGTGCCTGCGGCGAGCAGGAAAGCTTGCCCCAAGTCAACATGTTCTGCAGGTCCTTTACAAACCCCTTTTGACACGTGCTTGTGACCTATCATGGTGCCACCTGAGATATGGAAATCAAGAGCTCTCTCACGGCAGTTTTGGTAGATCCCTGAACCACATCCCTGGCGAAGGCAGAACCCGAGAAGAAGGAGGTCCCTGCGGTCAATGTAAGTTTGCCATCGAATTTGGCTTCTAGTGTTGCTTCTGAATGATTGAGAAGCTGCATGATATGTGTGTGTTTAGGCACACGGCAGTAGACCCTCCTAGCCGGTTTGCCACCTTGGCAAGAGCGTCCTGCCTGCAGGGTGGCTCCGGGAAGAAGGCTAGCATCATGAAGGCCTGGCAGCCGCAAAAGCAGGGCAGCCGGACTGTACGGTCAAACGCCGCCTGTATGACAGTCAGAGTTTAATCGCGAGCGCGACGATCTGTTGTCATCGTGAGCCCATGCCTTCTTGCGTGATCTGCTGGCCAGAACAAGAAGTCTTCGAAAACAAAGGCGCTGACGCCATGTCCTCAGATTCAGTCTCCCTGTCTGCCAGTGAGCTAGGGTGTTCAATCCAAGAATCAGCATTCTATTGTCCATGAGCATGGAATCTTGCAACACCCCCAGCGTGATGGCCAAAACACGCGGCAGGAAGCAGCGTCTCAGCGACCTGCGAGACAAGACCCTGGCCTTGAGGCAGAAGCGCGAGGTGCGTGGCGTGGATTTCATCTCGGCTGGCCTCGGTAGAGCGAACTAGGAAGCTTGACCCAACTCGGGGAACCGATGGCTCTAAGTAAGCAACGTAAAGGGTCGACCGCAGTAGTCCAAAAAGATCCAAGAAGTTTTTCGCAGACTGTGCTGCAGATGGGGAGCTCGGCCAGGAAGAGCTGGATGAGTACGAGATGGGAAAAGCGTTGATTGCCAAGTGCCCTTTTAGAGCTTCAGTCAAGTTGCCTTCCTAAAACCTCAAACCCATAAACGTTGAACCTTAGACCCCTGAACCCTAAACCACTGAACCCTAAACCCTGAACGGTAAACCCTAAACCCCGAACCCTTAAACACCCTAAGCCCTCTGAACCCTAAACGATCTCCCCGTGCCCCCAGGTATGGCCGCGAAGTGGCCGTGATGCCGCAGCCTGTTGCAGAGCGCGTAGCGAAGCGAGGCTTAGCAGAGCTGTGCCCAGGTTTAGGGTTTAGGGTTTAGGGTCTAGGGTTTAGGGTTTAGGGTTTAGGGTACCTGCAGCGCTCGCTTCAGGCGAGAATGGCTGGCTAATGCTCACTTCTATCATCACCATTGACTGTTGCGAACCTTTCGTCATATGGACCTCAGTCTATTACCTGCTTGCGCTATATTCTATATCATATACGATCACGAAAGCTAGCCAAACTTTAGCTGGCTGAGTTTCGGATCTTGAGTTAGAGATCGCGGTCTGTATGAATGCGCCCTCGTACGTCTTATCTCAAGCTGTTGTGTGGAGCTCCGCGGACCTGCGTCACGGTCTCCGTGAGCCATCGGAGATCTTGAGTTGTAGATCGCGGTCGGTGTGAATGCGTGTTGGTACGTCTTCCTTGGTGCATTAAGCAAGTACAGCTGATGACGTTTCCGTGAGCACATGCTGCTCAAATCACTTCCCCCGATCGCGTGTAAACTTTGGATAGCTCTTGAGGCCTAGATCGTGATCTCTATGAACGCATGTTTCCAACAACCGCAGAGTACGCGAAGATGCACGAATAAGCAAAGAAACCGCGCACCACAGTAAGCGAAGCCCGCACCCATGAGCAAAACAACCGAACATAGCAAGCGAAGACGCACCACTAAGCAAGACAAGAGTATATAGTACGTGAGACGTTCACAGTTAATACTATTGCGTGTGGGATCGTCAAGAAGAAAGAACGGGAAAGAGCGGCTGAATGCCGGCCGTTATGACGCCTAGAATCAAGGCGAGCTTTCGTTGTCCACGGCTTGCTCTTCAAGTACATAGACGTATTATGTAAAATATGTGTTGTATGCATTAGGCAAGGGAATTCTCGCTATGGAGTCTTGAGAGGCATGGTAATTGGCGGCTCCTTCTACGCCACGATGCTCGCGGTCTTTGCCTTTGGCATCTTCCTTTTCAAGACTCAGGCGTGTTTGATGTGTCGTTGGACGAGAGAGCTGACTGTGCGACGTTGACTCTTTGTAGACAGGAATCGTGCACTATTGCAGGTCGAATATTGAACGCACACATACGTACTGTATATCACATAGTAGATTATATGGCACTTCACATTGTATTCATTACATATTCTACGCTACGTAAATATGTATATGATGTATTGTTTAGGAGATCTAGTACATATCATATGATATAACATTTGTACAACAGAATACATACTGAAGGATATAGCAGGTGTCATATATCACACATCATGCTTGCATGTATTATTTATGTTTATATGGTAAAACACATGCTATACATGATATTCCTACATCAGTTGTATATCATATCTCATATATGATATAGCAGTAATGATATATCATATTGATATTCATATATCATATGTGGTACACGATGTATGAGAAGGGGTGCTTGGTCTATTGCATAATGTATATCATACGTTACAATGTATATAACTTTTCGTCTACAATCTATGGCACATACCAAAATGTTCTATATCATCTGATGTCTGATATGTATGCATATATATATATATATATATATATGCATGATAAATACATAAAACTATGTTTGTCTGACACATACATATATACATGCATGCATGCATGCATGCATGCATGCATGCATGCATGCATGCATGCATACATACGCACACACACAGTTTTTATACTCGGCAATACAATTTTGACATGATAGGTGATGTAGAATATATGGTCTATTGCATCTTCTATGCTATATGTTGTATATGTTATGCATGATGCGCTATGTGTTATATGATATATGCTACAAGAAGTTGTGAATGAGAAGTTGCAACTCGCCCATTCTCTCTTGTCAGTTCTCCTTTGTCTGGTAGCCATGGCGGGCTATCAGTTGCCTAGTACATACCATACATGTCGTAGTACCATTCAGGTTAACTGAGGGTCCGTCCTCCGTGATGTCATGAGCTGTCGAGGAGATCATCATACCGCCGACGCTGATGGCCTTCGTCACCCTGGCACTCCTGGCCTTGGCCATCTTTGGCCCCCCGGACCTGAAAGGAAAACTGAAAAGTTCGAGGCTTAGGTTGCAGGGGTTTAGGGTTCAGGGTTAGGTTGGTAGGGTTTAGGGTTCAAGGTTTAGGGTTTTTGGGTTTTTAGCGTTTAGGGGTCTTTTGGGGTTCATCTTGAGCTTGAGTTTGAGACGAGGCGGGTCCTATGGCATGATGTCCGCCAGCTGGGACCCCGACAAGGAAGGCAGTGCCCTGGGCGCAGAGGACGCTGGCGTCGTCTCAATTTGTCATGCCTTGTTCTGTCGTTCCCTTGTTTTCAGCCACTCTCTCTCTCCCTCTCTCGCTCTCTCTCTGGCATTCTGTAAGAGGCTCTCTCTCTCTCTGGCATTCTGTAAGAGTACTTTCAGGCCGATCATGGCTCAGCCGCAGTTGACACAAGGAGTTCTCGGAGAACATGCAGATCCTGGGCGAAGGCTTCAGAAAAGCCACCCTTGAAGAGGACTACGAGAAGGCCCTGCCTCGCATGCACATCCTGAGAGGTTGATTTTTAATGCTTCGCAGCTTCAGCTGTTCCCTGCTACTTCCTTCGATCTTTCAATTAAGGGCAGGTCCGAGGCTCAGGGGCGGAGGGGTTGGAGGCCAAATGATACCGAAACTGTAGTAGAGGTGTTGAGCAACCGAAGGCGCTGAACCCTCAACCCTAAACCCTAAACCCCTAAACCTTGGACCCTAAACCCTAAACCCCTAAACTCCCCCAAAGTCGTGAGGAAGTCATGCTTCATGCCCCTTGGGGTGTCTTTGGAGTGCAGGCCCTGGAGGCACGCAACGAGAGGCGCAAGCTGCTGGAGGCGGGGAATCCCATCACAAGGGTTTAGGGTTTAGGGTTTGGGGTTTAGGGTTTTTGCGGGATAATGATGGCAAGAATGGAAATGGACATCTAACATAAAACATAGAGATACTCGGTGAGGGTCTACACGGTCTACGTCGAACGCGCGTACGCACACCGCATGTCCAGTGGTGGGCGAGCGTCTTCGCTTGAGGGAGTGGTGAGGTTGACTCTGAAGTTGCCGTGTTCTGCAACACAAGCAGCTGAGTGAAGCTTGTTTAGGGTTTAGGGTTTAGGGAAAAGGGTTTAGGGTTTAGGGTACAGGGGTTGCCACTCCGCCACTCCAGATTTCTGGAGCCGTTCAGTGCTGCTGGCGCTCGAAGGCCAAAGAGAAAAAGAAGACCGAGCTCCTGAACAAGTGAGGATGCAGTGTAGTGTCTTTTCGGGACCTCCGACAGTGGACCGCTCCCCTCAATTAACCGCATACCATTTGAAGCCTTGTTGAGCAAGCTGGGATCTCATGCCCCATACTCAAAGCTTCGGATAAACAAACTGCTTTGTGTTCATTCGGCAGAGATCCTAGCTGTGATAAAGAGTTTGAAAACCGGAAGACAAAATTTGGCATTCAGACCTGTCGCCTTGTCTCACCCCCAGGAGTGCCTTCAGTCATAGTTTCCAGTGAAAAGGCAAAGAGCTGTCCAGCGTTGGCAGTTCTCCTCGGTGCCTTGTGCAATGCGCGGCTCTGTTCATGTGTGCCGCGCGAATATTCTCAAGAGAATGGGCCTGCGAAGCCTCTCAGCGAAGCCTTAGACAAGTGATTTACCCCCGTGGCAGTGGACCTAACAGCAGTACGATGGCAACCCTCTGCTAGGACCCGGACCTGTAGGCTTTAGTGTTCCAGTTCCTGGCCCGAGCATGGGCATGCCTAAGCGAACCAGCCTCAGATAGGGCTGGTCCATGCCTCCATCATCTCCTGTCTGAGCAACTTTTCTAGAAGGGCTTGCGGCTCAGGTGGTGTGCGATTGCTTCGGAGAGGCAAAGCCGCACGCTGCCGGGTTGCACGTGAGTGCACTGTTTGGGACCTCGATTCCTTCAGGTGGGGGACTACTGCTGCTTGTGGCGATATGCGCGTGATGCCTAGATACGGCTGAGCAAGGATCAAACCGAAAGGGTTGGTGACACCAGCACAATGCATATTCAGGCTCCCGCGTTTGTTGCGGTGCCACGCGACAACGATAGGCCAGGAGTGCTGCTCTTCTGCAGCACGAAGCTGGCATCCTATCCTTCTCCTGTGCCTCGCTCGAGTTCTTCACGCTGGGATCGCCGGGGCTTGCTGGGCCTGGTGGTGCTCGCACAGGCGCAGTGCATAGCACCAGGTTGAGGACTGTTCAGCGCAAACCCAATAGCCCAATGCACATCTCCAAGCCGATCGCAGGAATCTTCACATACGCATGGGCATAGAGCAATATGACTCGCAGTCCATCCTGGGCCTGAAGCAACAACTGATGCCTGTAGCGTCCCTACTGGCCAAACGCGGACACCGGCCGACGGCAGCTATATGGCCTCATGGTACCCGGGGTACCGATTGCAATAAGAATATGGGCCCTTGTATCTGGGGCACCGTACTTTAGAGGCATCAAACTGGGAGTTTCCGGAGCCTTGCCAGGCACCTGCTGCCGAAGCGAAGCGGCCAGAAGGCCGGGCACGGCGACGGATTGAGGGCTTCTCAGGTTGGGGGGCATCTTGAGTTACTGTTTTTTTATGCTTCTGTTTGCTTTTTGCTGTTGTTGAGGTGTCAATCGGCCAGAGTTGCTGCCGAAGACCGATGCGGCGACGACGCCAGTCATTGATGTAGCCAGGACTTCAACGTCTCTTGAGCTCGCGCATCTCGACTTCCGTGGGGCGAAGCAGGTCCTTACAGAACCACCCTTCGCGCAAGGATCTTGACCAACAGTCAAGAGCGAGAGCTGGCTGGATACATTTCAGAGATTGAGACCAAAGCGAAGGCAAGCGGTGCTGAGAAGCAGTTCGGGGCGGCTTGGATATGGGGCTTTACGACAGGGACCCCTACTTATAGACCCCCCAAAAAGGAGGTTGTGCACCTCTCGGGTTGCCAGACATGCATCCCAACAGTGGCCAGGTTCGGGTGCGCGTCCTCACGCAGACCTTCCCCAACACTCCAGGACAGCAAGCGCTGCCGACGGAACCGCGCCTTTCCGTAGCTGAACATCGCCTACAGGCAGTCCTTTAGCTTGCGAGGATTGGCCATCAGAGACTACTGGCAGCCGGATGGCCGCACGGTACTGTGCTCAGAGCATCTTGAATTGAAAGGTGCACCGGGACAAACCTATGCCCCCCGATGGGCACAGGTGATCTACGTCCACGACACGGGCGGCCTTGGGGAAGGCTACGTGGTGAACTTCAACGCCGGAGCGGAGGTGGAAAAGATGCCTGTGGCTCAGGTTCCAATCTTGATCCCGTCCACTTGAAGCACCCTGGGGTCGCAAAGAATTTGCACCTCAGAAGACTGCGATGCTTTAGAAACGGAATGCTTGTGCTTTGCAGCAGGAAGCCTCTGACTTACTGGAGGTATTGGACCTCAGCTGTCCTTGCTTTGAGCACCAGCCGAGAATGTCAGCTTATCTCACGCTGCTTGAGGCAAGTTCAGAACACGTACGGGAACCGGTACTACATCCGGGACCAGACTGGGCAATTTGCTCTAAGTCGGATGCGTGCTGCATCAGCTCTAAAGCTGCGAGGACCATGGAGATGGAGATACGGTTGTCGATGTGGCCGCATCCTCATGTAAAATAACATGCGAGAGAGCAACATGAGTTGGCCTGCAATACGGACTTGTGTAAAGAAGAGAGGTGTGTCAGACAGTTGCAGCGTCACTTTCACTGAGATGCTCAGGTAAAAGCCTTGAAAGAAGGCTTCATTCCAGAAGAGGGCAGCAAGTAGCAGGGATGTGCAGTCATACGCCCGTATCTGGTGACATGAACAAGAGCAACATCGCCGAAATGCTTGAAGCTGAAGCGCAGCCTTTAGCTGCAGCCGTCGCCTTGCGACTAGGCGGAAGCAAAATGAAAAGCTTGGTGAAAGTGTGTAGATGCCCCTGAGCTCACTGGCGCAAGCAATGCGCCCTGGGTCAACGTTTTGCGCCCCACCGTCGCAACATCAGCTGAGGTCCACACCTCAACTGCCAACTGAGCATTGTCAGGGTCAGTGACGCAACTCCATGTTCAGGGCCTAGTAGCGTTTACGCACGTCTTGTAAGCGGTAAGGACGACGCAGTCTCCAACTTGTGTTGATGACGCATGTTCAACTCATCATCAACATAGCAACTTGATACAGTTTCGAGCTTTCTGCTTGCCGAAGCCATGGGCGAAGGCGACAAGGTGGTGTGCCGAATGCCAGCCTTTCGATAGTTTGCTGCGATCAACCCTAATCCACTTGCAATGCTGGGACATCGGACTGCAACAGGAAGTGCTGCAGCCCGTGCAGGTCGTTTCCTCTAACAGCTTCTTGGTGGGGTTGGCCGCTCTGCTTCTGCCAACCCTGTGGCCTGCACACTCAGTTTTCAGTCGCGCCTGAGCTGTGACAACGCAGTACTTCAAGAGCTGCTGCCCGAAGAGCTCCAGAAGAGCTCTCGTCACTTGATGTCGCAATGCCTGCGAGGTTCACCCACGAACGAGAGGCACGAAATGACATCGCGGTGGACTTAATCCACTGTCTTTTGAGCCAGAGCGGCGTCCGTCCCCTCCCCCGTCCACGTCCAGCGACCCCCCTTCTCAGCAGCATTCTCTATGGAAGCGAAAGTTGTTTCTCTCGATACTTCTGGCTCATGTCATGCAGCAAGTTCGGATAGTATGGATTGAGTAGGGAATGCTGAGCCTGGCTCGGCTGGAATGGGGCTTGCCTGTCAAAACCATGTTTGCAGCGCGGAAATTGTCGAGGGTACCGTCGGCCGGCAGCAACGATTACAGCAGAACTTCAAGATACTTACAGACGCTTACAATTGAAGGCATCGGGAATTTGCCATGTGCTGCCTCTGCCCCTTATGGGCCGCAGCCGCGTCCATGCAGGCGCCGAGAGTGCCTAGTTCTTCCAGCAAAGGTTGGCCACAGGGGCAAGTACACAAATCTTCCGGATCTCTAGGGCCCCCAGCCCATCCCAGCGTGTCCTCCCCACGGCTCGTGTCACGATCTTGCCCCAGAAAGTGGCCCGACAGACTCAGTAACACTTGTGGTGTGCAAGTAGTCGTGCACCTCCCGGTTGCATGCGCCATCCTGCGGCTGCTTGGCTCACAGCTGTATTGTGACATCTGTTGGTCCGACTTTGACTGTGACGAGAATGATGCTTAGTTGCATTGCAGTTGCATTGCGTGAAGCTTCAGGAGAAACTCCTAAAGACTGCCTCGCGGTGTTTCGTTCCATGCTTTGATTTGATCTCCGCGGAGGAATCTTCGAGACGTTTCGGGAAGCATTGTGCTGAGTCGCCACTGCATGCCGAGGAACGGCCAGATGCTGCTGTCGCCTCCCCCAGGTTGGCATCTGGCATTTGGACATCAAAGGGTCTGCAGGATATCAGAGACCCGTGCTTTAAGCCCAGAGCTGTGCTAGAAAATGCCCACAGCCCAAAACCGCAATTTTTGGAAAGGCCTGGAGCCTTTCGTGCCAGAAGCCACGGCAGATGCTGTGGAGGTTTCCTGGAGGGGGGGGGGGGGGGGGGGGGGGGGGGGGGGTCTCCTGTGCGAGTTATTGTCATGACTCCATGTTGAAATCTCTCACCTCCAAGTTCGTGTTGGACCTCAGCCTGTGCGGACGTCAGGTGCGGCCGGCGACCCTCGAGGTGCTGAGATGCTACAATGTGTATGCTGTGTTCTTGTCAGCACTGAACCAGATGTTCTCTGTTGCGCTGTGATCTCTTGTGGGCGCGATGCCTCGTGTGACAATGCAGTTCTGCTGCAGAAGGCATTGGAGGCAAAGCTGAAGACCCTGAGCCCAGATGCTTCGCACCAAACCATCTTGGAGGCGTGGTTCGTGCTGGGAGCGAGCTCAACTTCGTGCCTCTAGGGACGTACTGGCACTCTCAAGGAGAATCAAAGGGCAAGGCGCATCATCGCACGGATAGCCTTCATACCACGCCCAAAGACCGTGATGAGCCGCGCAGCCGCAGCACGCTTTGGCTGGTTTGGACCCGGTTGCCTCCTCCTCGTCAAAGGGCCGCCATGGAAGCGCTTCCCAGCCTCCTAACGAACCGGCCTGACGGCAGGCCCGGGTCTGCCTGCATTGTGCAGTGTGTGCTGTCACGCGCCGTGAGCTTCTTTCATGTCCAGATCGTGGGAATTCGCTCCTGATGACAGCCCCATTGCTTTCATTGCTTTCGGCAGGTCTGCAGAGAAGGCCGCCACAAACCAATTGACCGTCAGCCGCCAGGTAAGTGATGAATCCTTGTCTTCTGGGTCTCTGTTTGTTCTGATCTCTTCTGGGGTTTCCTTCAGGTGCGCCGCATGAAGGTCGCCTGTATTTCTACACCAGAGGCCGGGCATCTTGTCCCGATGGTGCAGGCGCGGCGAGACGCAGAAAGCGGGGAACCCACTTTGCGGTCCCGCTATCTTTTCCCTTAAGCATATGATCATCCCATTATTGGAGCCCCTTAGATACTTTGCCTTGTGCGCAGATAGCGAAAGCATTGGCCCGGCGGGGGCACCAGAGCGCCCTGATCACAATGGACACTCACCTTGAAAACGGCCTATCACCCCACCACTGTAAACCCTAAACCCTAAACCCTAAACCCTAAACCCTAAACCCTAAACCCTAAACCCTAAACCCTAAACCCTAAACCCTAAACCCTAAACCCTAAACCCTAAACCCTAAACCCTAAATCCTAAACCGCACAAAGCCTCAAGCTCAGCCCAGGACTGCGCCCGGGAGAAGTTTGCAAAAGGCTGCGAGGCGGTGGGCTGCGAGTTCGTCGGCCTGGGGAAGGGCATCCAGGGTTCCGAGCCGCGACCTAAAAAGGGCCAAGGGGATTACTCACCCTAAACCCTAAACCCTAAACCCTAAACCCTAAACCCTAAACCCTAAACCCTAAACCCTAAACCCTAAACCCTCAAACTTTAAAGCCCTGAACCCTGAACCCTAAACCCTCAAACCCTCAACCCTGAACCCTAAGCCCTCAAACCCTAAACCCTACTAAGAGTACAGGTTCCCGTTTTACTTGATCCTCAAGCCTCGGCCCCAATATGACTCCTTTTTTTACGGAACCCCTTTGAGGATGCGGGGAGCGGCCTCGCCTCAGAGCTGACGTCCAAGGGCCTCTTCGGCATCCTCTTCAGGCGCCTTTTGGGAAAAATGGCTCGACTTCCTCCCCTTTCGCCCCCCCCCCCCCCCGAATGCTGCTAGGGAGGGTCTCAGAGACCAAGAGTTGCAGAAACTCATGGACTCCAGTTGTGGGGTTTGAGGCGAGGCGAGGCCGGCGCGACAACTGAAAGTCGGGGTTTAGGGGTTCGACGTACCGGAGGAGCCTAGAGCTGCGCAGCCAACCATCTATGTAGTCTCCTCGGAATGTGCAGGCACTATGACCAGGTGATGCGGGAGGAGTTTAGAGAATGGCTGCAGACAGAAAGGCCGGACGTTGTCGTGGCCGACATGGTAACTTTGGGGGCTGTGAAGCCGGCGAAGGACTGTGGAATCCCGTTGATCTTGAATGTCCCGGGGCCTTTCGAGCTGTTCAAGAACATGAGCATCTCGCTTATTCTGACGCTGTGCGCGGTCTCGTTTCTGCAAACACGGAGTCTGACAGACACCAGAATCATGCTGCAGGTGGGGGGCATACGCGGCATGTTTGAACAGACAAAACCTTGGCTTGTCTAGTTGGCGGAAGTGTATGAGCCTTCCGCCCGAGCCTTGCCACTTGTGTACAGGTAATGCGCGACATACTGCCTGCCTTCAGCAACCATTTGTGTTTGGTGAACAGCTTCTTCGGGCTGGATACTGCATGCCCGCTGCCTCCCAACATCATCATGACGGGCTCAACTGCCCCAAGACCCAGTTCTCTGGTCTTGCGCGAGACGTCCGATGAGCGCTTCAATGCCTGGTTGCAGCGCGTGCCTTGGCCTTGAGCCTTATACCTTCTTCAGAATGCAGCAAGATTCGCAGGCGCGGAAAAGGTTTCTGCATTCCACCTTTGCGGGCAAACCTGTTAGGCTAAATGGCTCCATGTTCCGTTTCTGTGAGCCTGCTCTTATCTGAGATACGTGGCATGGGACTTCGCATTGTCTATGTGACGATGGGCAGCATGCAGGTCCTGGAGCCCTTCCAAGTACGAGCCATATTTGAGGGCCTTCTTGCTTTGTCGCCGCGTTGCGCGGTGGCTTGGTCTTTGAAGCCGGAGCAACAGGCATTCTTGCCAGGAGGCGTGGAGAAGTTGCCCGCCCAGTTCTTTGTGCAGAAATGGCTGCCGCAAGGCGAGGCGCTGCAGCTGCCTGATGTCGCTGCAGTTGTCACTCACTGCGGCTTTGGGGGGCTCAATGAGACCATCGCTGCTGGCAAGCCCTTGGTGGCACTACCCTTCCGAGCCGACCAACCTGCGAATGCCAAGATTGCGCGAGCACGGGGTCTGGCCGAGGTTCTCTCGCCGCCCAAACTCACAGCCTCCGCAGTCAGCTCCGCCGTTGGCAAGGCGCGGGGAGAGGTCCTGTGGGAAGCAAGGTCCCAAGGAGTTCGGGGCAACTTTTCGGGGCAGAGCAGTCTCAGGGCGTGTCCAACGCAACTTCGGCAGGTCCTCAATGATCAGACCTACGGTGCGCGAGCCGTGGAAGTGCAGCGCTCCATGCTGAAAACGGGAGGGGCGGAGGCCGGCCTGTCGTGCTTCGTAGAGATCAGCTGAGGGGGTGATGACAGCAATGCGATGTGCCGTCCAAGATGTCCAAGGAACAAGGAAAAACGAGGCCAACAAAGAGTAGCATGGATCTCAACAGCAGAACTGGTTGCGAGCCTCATTTCCGAACCAGCTGGGAATGAAGTCAGCTAGGTGAGCAAGCGAATGGCTCCATACACGCCAGCTAGCCTGCACCGCAACCAGCAACTCCGAGCTGAAGCACACATGTGACCTCGGGCAACTTTCACCCACCGCCTGGCTAAGCACTTTTTGCCAAGATCGCTGCCAGCACCAACAATCCTGCGACCACACCATCAATCATCGGGGTTCGTTCGCACTGCTTAGACTTGGTCTTCTCGCTCAGATTCCCACACATTGGCTCTGACCGTTTCGATTTGTGTCATCTTTCGGGACCGCAAACAAGTAGCAGGATTTCTCAGATTACTTGAGTGCAGCCTCGAGAAATGCCTCTAGAAGCGGGCGAAGAGTGGCACGGCCAGAAACGGTAAATGCAAAGCCAAGGCAGCGACTCCCGCAACAAGCGCCTCCCCCCTCCCCATCCGACTAGTCCTTGTCCATCTGGGGGAGCCAGAATTTGCCTGACGACAACGGTGATTATGATGTACTCTCCTATGCATGTAGCCGGCAGCTTGGACTGTTATCCATTGTAATCCTCGAGCTGATCTATTGACGTGTTGAGCATGAACGAGCGTGATGGACCCACGCCATGTTTCTCTGGATGTGTCCATAGCATATGTGTTTTTGAATTTTGTTTTTACACCAGACCGGCGCTATCATCAGTTAAATTCTGTTCATTCGGTGCTGTGCCACGATTTGGTACGGCCGATATTTCGACTGTGCTGTTGAGACATGATGCCCGCTTTTGCGCAGGCCTGCGTAGATGCGATCGAGCACTTTGTCGAGCACGGCGGTTGCAATGAGCTCTTCGTGAGGACGTGCTGTTTTTTGTATTGGTTGTGCATTCGCTTCACAAATCTGAAGTCGCAGGGTGCTCTCCAACAGGAAGCTACTAAAAAGGCGAGAAGTCAATGTCCAGCTTGCTGTGTGTTGCCAGGAAGCCTTCCTGGCTCCAGAGCTTTCGCAGCGCGCTTTCGCCGCTGACGTTGATAGCCGTCGGAGCTGCGGGAGCGTGTGTCTTGTCTCCAGTCAGAGTGTGGGTTGTCAGGCTCAGGTAGCTCGGTTAGTTCAACTTCCTACGGTGAGCTTAGTTTGCCGTTCCTTTTGTTTGCTTGTACCCCTTTTCTTTTTTTGGGGGCCTCTCGAGGCTGTTTTGGGGATGCCCTCTCCCCCTGGCTACAGGGAGGCCGCGAACCCTAAAAGGAGATGTTGGGCCCCTGAAAGGAGATGTTGGGGTCCAACCCTCAGGCGTAAGCCCCTCTGGAAGGAGATCTTGGGTGGCAAGCCCGAAAAAGGAGATGTGGGCCAAACCTTTAAAAGGAGATGCTGGGCAGTTTCAGATGGCAAAGGTATAAGGATCAACGCAAGCTACACTTAAGCAAGGTCTTTGGCATCACCCGTTCGGGGATCAGGCTGTTCCGAAGCTAGCAGCAAAGTTACAAGCGCGTACTATTGATGAACAGCCTAAACGTTGCAAGTAATAAAACTTCCCATTCTCAGCACATGGCGGCTGTTGGCATTGCCTTTTTTTATATTTTTCCATTAAATAGGATATTCTAGATCATATATCATATATTATATATTACAGTATGCATTATTCATGACTACTAGTGTTTTTTTATTATTGTTAGTACTATTATTCTTATCCTCATCATTCTTCATATCAGTACAGACATATCAGGCAGCCCGACTGGCAGCAGGCCACCTCACCATCTCAGGTTTGCTCCAGCGCCGCATGCGATAGAAGAGCTGTGGGTGAGAAAGGGTTTTGCTTTGTGAAAGCACAGCGATGTCACACGCTTTCGTGTTCATCGAATTCACCGCTTCAAAAGGAAGCACGTGGCTTCTTTGTCTTCGACTTGTACAGCACGTCGCCTTGTTCCAGCACCATCGCCGGCTGACTTGGGTCAGTCTTTAGTGGAAGAGGTGTCGAGGAGTCACAGATAATGTTGCCACTATTTGCACAGGACAGCCATGGGACGCTGCAATGCAGCAACTCATGCTGGGCTTTGGACATGACGGAATGCAAATTAAACAAAAGGCGCCGGTGTCACCAAGGGTGGCAGCTAGCAAACCAGCAGCAGTCAGCGACCTTGCCATTCACGAGGCGATTCAAGAGCTTGTTCTCTCAGAGGTCGATTACAAGGTCCACAGCTATGCGGCCCTGGTTTCATGCTTCTGGGACTGGGCCTACTGCTTTGGAGTCCTGTGCAGGTTCGGGAGAAGACGGACGAGATGTTCACCAAGGGCAAGCAGGCAAGCACGTGTTTTTGTCAACAGGAGCCACCTTAGGGGCACCCGATTCTGCGCCAGGTGGTCGCGCAAATGAAGTCCCGCCCCTACCGGGATATTGAGGGCATCAAGCTGTCAGATTGCAGCACGTGACGCTGTGTACGCGATCCCACACACTCCAGAGTAGATGTTGTATAAATTGAGTTGCTTGAGTCTTGCATCGCCCCGTTCCTCGGTGGTGCTCGCTTGCGACTTGAGGCAGCGTCACCAGCAAACGGTGCAACAACACCAGGACGACATTGCTCGAGCCCCAATGCTTGAAGTTCCAGGCGCCTTGGCCCAGGATTCATGTCCTTCGCGTGTCGAGGCCCGCCTCCAGAAGAGCAGCCAGGATTTGGAAGCGGAGAATGCTCGCCTGAAGCAGGCCCGTGCTCAAAAAACACCTATCGTCTCGAGTTCGCATTGATGCGCCCGTGCATCTTCTACCGAAAGCACTCGGGCCTTCAGATGTGTTTCTGGGCACAGTCAGCTTTCGTTGTTCCCACTCTTGTGCCTCCATCTGCCCCGTCAGCTCGTCCAAAGCCTGGCCACCAATCTGGCATCTGTCAATACCGGCTACCTGAATGGCAAGGACCCGTGGCTATAGCTGGTCATCTCCAAGCACCAATGATAACTTGTGCTGAAGGATGTGCTGTCAGGACTTCTCATCGCCAGACTCGTGTGCAAGCTCTTGGGCAGCACATAGACATCGGCAGTGCGATCAAGCATCCCACCTGTCGTGACCGCCGGGTCCTGGCACTGACCCCATAGTAATGTCAGCGAGCAACATTGCCAACCACACACATGTTGAAGCTTCCATGTGAGGTACAACTGCCGAAGACCCCGAAGCCACGACCAAGCAGTTGGAGGCACCTGCTGTCACCACAACTTTCTTGCAACAGAGCCTTGCCTGAATGAGCTGGAGTCGGCTGGAGCTGCTTACAACCTCCACAGGCTTCGACGCCGCCGCCGTTCGCCCCCCAGGCGCGCGTGGACGCGGACATGCCGCTGCCAGAGGCCAGGGCGCCAGAGACCTGCCTATGACGGCGTGCTATGTCCAGCCCATACCTGGGTGGGGCTTCCACTTCGGCTTTCGGGTCCAAGGTCCCGGGCTTTCCACCACTGCCCTTGTCCCCGGTCCCTGGCACGCCGGGCGCGCCCATCTCTCTGGCCGAGTCTCTGGGCAGGGAGCCCAAGTGAATTTCTGGCATCTTCTTGCTTCTGAAATTTGACAGTTTGTGAGCGCCACTGCAGTTGCCACAACAAACGAGATTCTGCGAATTCGCAGGTCAGGTGACGCCTCAGCGCACACCGCTTTCCCTGATGCAGTCGCTGACCCCGACCATGGAGATGCCATCCCCCTTCACTGTCAATGGACGTGCACTGGGAGGCCGGAACAACATGGAATAATAAAAGCAATAGTGGAATCACAACAGTAGTAATCGTAGTAATCGTAGTAATAGTAGTAATAGTAGTAATAGTAGTAATAGTAGTCATAGTAGTCATAGTAGTAATAGTAGTCATAGTAGTCATAGTAGTAACAGTAGTAATAGTAGTAATAGTAGTAATAGTAGTCATAGCAGTAATAGTAGTAATAGTAGTCATAGTAGTCATAGTAGTAATAGTAGTAGTAATGGTAGTAATGGCAGTAATGGTAGCAACAGTAGCAATAATCATGGTAATAATCATGGTAAAAACAGAAGTTTCTGAAAGACTCGGAGATACTACGCAGAGACAACAAGTGATGGGTGCTGCCTCGGTGGGCAGAGCCCCGACGCTGAGCTCTAAAGCCCCGGTCGTCCTGTCAGGTATGGGCGAGGATCGGATTTTCAGCTTCACCTTGCGTAAGGCGCGTTGCGGGGGCTTCGTATATGCCAGGAGAAGAGCCGCAGGCTGCCCAAACATGCCTAATCGAGATCCCATGAAGCAGGGGAAGTTCGCTGCAGTTTTTTTCAAGGCCGAGAAGATGCTTCAGGTAACTTTTGCGGTAGCCGTGCTTTGAAGGCGGATGGCACCGAGCTCGGGCTCAATGTATCGCACCACAACTCGGAAGCCCGGGACCTGTGGCTGCTGCGCATGCCCGGGTTCATCTGACATTCGATAGACAGAGACTGACACAGACACGGACGCACCGACAGAGGTCTGGAGATCCAGACAAGGACAGACAGGACAATTAAAAGAATAGTAAGACAACCAAGAAGAAAATCCATAGAAGGAAGAAGAAGAAGGCAAGAGCGAGAGCCAGAGCCAGAGCGAGAGCCAGAAAGAGAGAGCTAGCCTGGGGGCTTGCCCCCAGGCCCCATGAAAAAGCAAGAGAGAAGAAGAATAAGAATACAAAGAAGAGGAAGAAGGAAGTAGGAAGTAGGAAGTAGGAAGTAGGAAGTAGGCAGTAGGAAGTAGGAAGTAGGAAGTAGGAAGTAGGCAGCAGGAAGTAGGAAGTAGGAAGTAGGAAGTTGAAGGTAAGAAATAGGAAGTAGGAAGCAGGAAGCAGGAAGCAGGAAGTAGGAAGTAGGAAGTAGGAAGTAGGAAGTAGCAAGTAGGAAGTAGGAAGTAGAAGTAGAAGAAGCAGGAGAAGAAGAAGAGCTTCTTATTTGGCACTTTCTCACCCAACTAGCTGCACCTCGGGGCAGCCCCCTAGCGGGCTAAGTGCACTGGAAGGAAGGAAGGAAGAGGATCTGAAGTGCGCAGAAGAAGAAGAAGGAGAAGAAGGAGAAGAAGAAGAAGAAGAAGAACGGGGCTCGCCAAGTGCGAAACCCCACAAGAGAAAGAGATATAGAGACAGATAGAGTAGCGGACAAGCAAGCTGATGCCTGTGCTATGGACATCAGCCTTGCAGCAGCGGAGACGTGGGGCCATTCTGCTTCTGCACCTGAAGCTGCCAAGCAAATGTCACATGGTACTTCTCATCGAAGTGCCGAGGGCGTGCTGCTGGTGGAGGGCATCCGTCCGGGCGGAGCGGTGGAAGCATGGAATCGACAGTGCCTAGGCCGGGCGCCTCCGGTTGCAACCACGCACCGTGCCCGCAAAACAAACACTCAGGTGGTTCAGCACCTCAAGTCAAGTCTGCTTCAACAACAAGAATAATCAGGGTAAAATCAAAGATATAATGAATAATAATAGTACTACTACTAATAGCAATATTAATATTAATATTAATATTAATATCAATAATGAGAATCTGGGGTCCGATCCCTGATTGCAGAGACCTGTCAGCCTGTTGGCAGGAAGCGCATTCGCGGAGAAAGCGGTGTTTCCAAAGGTGTCTCGGTAGTACAATGGTAACCTCGAGTTCCTAAACACCTAACCGCTGAGCCGAAACCCTAAACTCGAAACGCTGCCTCTCAAACCCTGCAAACCCGAAAGTTCTAGAGCCGGGACCCTGGCCCTACTGGCTCCAAGCGCCCGTCCACGATTACCTTGCAAGGATCGCATTATCAGCGTGAACCACATCGTCTATAACCCGGCCGCTATGCTACAGGCAGGTTGGGGTTTAATTCAAGTTCAAGGGTGTGGGGGCGAGTGTAGTGAGATGTAGTGGAAGTGGACGCGGGGTGTAGGGGCTTAGGTTTGAGGGAGGGCGGCGCAGCACAGCCGTGACAAGCTTGTTCAAACCGCCCGGGATCCAGGAGTGCAAGGAAAAGCAGCTGCTGAAGCTCACGATCGCCCGTGGCAATGTCTCTCTGCCCTCGGCCCCAGGGCAGGCGAGTGGTGATTTGTGGGTTTCGATCTCGGGACTGTTTTGAGCACCCAAGGAGCCCTCCAAGGCTTATTGAGCTGCATCATATGGGGGTTTACGAAAATGAGGGACCTCTGATCTAGACCCCCAAATACTAGGATCCCCCAGAATAAAGGTCCCCAATAAGGTACCGCCTAAGCCAAGCCCTACACCCTAAACCCTAAACCCTAAACCCTAAACCCTAAACCCTAAACCCTAAACCCTAAACCCTAAACCCTAAACCCTAAACCCTAAACCCTAACCCCGAAACCCTAACCCCTAAACCCTAAACCCTAAACCCTAAACCCTAAACCCTAAACCCTAAACCCTAAACCCTAAACCCTAAACCCTAAACCCTAAACCCTAAACCCTAAACCCTAAACCTAAACCCTCAACCCTCAACCCTCAACCCTCAACCCTCAACCCTAAACCCTAAACCCTAAACCCTAAACCCCTATTTTCGTAAACCCCCCTTCTCTGAAGTCCTGGATCTCGAAGTCTTGAAGCATGAGCGGGAGCCTTGCCAAGTGTCACAGCGGCTAGGGTTTAGGGTTTAGGGTTTAGGGTTTAGGGTTTAGGGTTTAGGGTTTAGGGTTTAGGGTTGAGGGTTGAGGGTTGAGGGTTTAGGGTTGAGGGTTTAGGGTTTAGGGTCTAGGGTTTCGGCAGGCTGGCTCGGCCTCTCTCCGTGCGGATGCCTCTGAGTTCGTGCGGATGCCCGGCGCGTACAAAGGGGTGGGATCCATTCAGGCGGCCAAGGGACCCACTGTGTTTCCCAAAGCGAGGCCTATCACCAAGAATGCATTCAACTCCTTCGGGCCCGAATGAACAGGAAAGCGTCTGCACTCGTCCTGTCTAGTTCTGCACTAGGCTTGGGGGTTTTGACAGGTGTGTAGGACAAGATGGCATCATGATGTCACAAGCACTAAGTCACCAAGCACCGCCGACTCTCCATCTGACTCCAATTCCCTTCGCTCCCTGAGTCCTGCTGAGTCCAAAGGCTCTGCCTTGCGGCTCTCCCGAGGTGCCGGGCGTGACGTCCAAGCCAACGACCAACGGCGCCGAGGAGAAGAAGGAACCGAAGGAACCGAAGGAACCGAAGGAAACCCTTCGTTTTGCTTCTCTCTGATGCTGCTCTTGGTGCAATGTCGGTATGTCGGTTTCCGCTTTGGTGTAGCCTTACTTACCACGCACATGATGGGGGCCTGGGCTGCTTGCCAGCTGCCAGGATGACACTCCCAAAGAGGACGGTGAGGCCGACTAGGTGAAGGCTGCGGTGTTTTGGGTTCGCAAGCAGGGAAGCTTGGAATGTCGCTGAGGAAAGTGGCGGTTCAGCTTGAAATTGCAGGCAGAACACGAGCATCTGGTACAACGTGAGCAGTCTGTGTCTGGTAGCTTGCAACGAAGTCAGGACACCGAACGCAAACTTCCTGGGCTTATATAGTGTGAGAAGGGAGGCCTTCGACTGCTGATTGTACGCGTTGTCCTGATTTTCGTTTGCAAAGCTCTGTTTTTTTTGTACTGGGGTCCTGTTTTTTGATGCATAATTATTTCTGCTCTGTCCATACCTTTGACAAAGTCGAGGAACCTCAGATCCCAGCCGAGCTCGTCTACAGAACTTGAGGCATCAAAGGTTCGCAATACTCACAGGAAGGACTGTGAAGTCGATCTCTCCTTTGAATCTCGTTTGCCTAGCTGAGTTGAGCCTGAATCAAGAAGGCGGGAATCGACGAGCTCTGCGCCACGTGTCCTCTTAGCTCGGTAGTGATTCTATGTCCGAAGCAGAAAGCTTAGCTCGCAAAGCCACGCAGTTGGGCACACAGCCAGTTTACGTCTCTCGAGGGACAATTTTGGACATCAGTCCAGCACTTCGTGAGATGACGGATGCCCGAGAAAGCAATTGAGGCTGGCAGGCCTTGGTGTGCACGGGTCGCCAAATGCATTTGTGATTAGTGGAGGCTTTGTGGGTGCAGTGGCACCTGCATAGCCCAGCCGTCTCTATGACATCAGCTGCTTCTCTGAATCACTCAAAGCCATGATCTGCTAGTGCTATGCTACACCGCTCGCTACACTGCTTGTCAAGAGGAGCAGCTGTCAATGAGATTGCAGAACCGAGAAATTTGGCAGGTGTGCATAAACTCATCCGTTTGTAGCCCAGGCCATGCAGAGAGTGGGACTTCCTCTCAATGACCCTAGCTACCCGGGCGCACTTTCTCAATACCAATCGAACACTTGCAAGTGTGGCCTGGAGAATTTCTGCGAGCGCGTGAACCGTGCAATGCCCGGGGTCGAAGCGCTTATCCGGAGGCCGTTTGATCAAGGACCATGGGCTGCCGTTGCTTTCCACCTCACAGGGCAAGAGTGTTGATTCTGCTTTGTACCAGTGTGTTTAGCAGATGTTCTGCGCCAACGGTCCTCCAAGACCCGGCTTGCTGAAAGTTTCAGTAGGTGCGCCCGGCACCTAAGTTGGCACCAAGATCTACTCAACAGAAGCGTTCAACGAGCTTCACGACAGCAGTCTTCTACAATGTACTGCCTGAACACCTGAACACCCGATTCTTGATACATTAAGCTCGAGGCCGTGCTGCTCGCGCAGCTTGTGCATCTACTGTAGTAAGGCAACGCAAAAACGGCTTATGCAGCACAGGTGCCAAAAGATTTGAGGGGCCGTTATGGCGCCTCGAGAAAGTCTTGTAAGTCACACCCTGCCGTGGTGATGTGGCACTGGCGGGCAGTGCTTGGGCGGAGATGAGAGCCACTCAGTCCCTGTGGGGTCAGTTCCTGCAGCGCCATCCGAGCGGGAATTCCCGAGCGGGTGCATGCAGTTCAGCATGTAGGTGGTTGGTTTCTGAGCCTGCAGCCGATGATTGAAGCGGAGCATTTTTGCGGGAACTGAAGGGACTGACGGAGCTCCTACGCTGTGTCAATGAGATGTTCCTGTCACTTCGTGTCACCTGCAGGAGAAATGGGTGGTGTTTTGGGTTTAGGGTTTAGGGTTTAGGGTTTAAGGTATAGGGTTTAGGGTTTAGGGTTGCTAGCGTCTGGGCCTGCGAATGTGAGCCATAGGCGAGCACTAGGTCACTTTGATCCAGAAGCAGACACAAGTCGACTGTGCTTCGGCTTCGGCTCGAAGCTGAAACTGCGTCGAAGTGATGCAAGACTTATGGGGGGGGGTTTACGAAAGAAAGGGGACCCCGCAATATAGATCCCGAAATAGTAGGATCCCCTCATCATAAGGACCCCAACAAGGTACCCCTAATTTCGGAAACCTTCTTGTGTGTTGGTCACTCCACCGGAGGGCCGCTTGGAAGCACCTCGGAGGGGGAAGGTCTCCTCGAATCCCTTCACGCAGTGACGTAGTGTTCAACCCAGCACTTCACCCTTATCCCTACATTGCCCTACGTAGCCCATAGCTCCTACATATCTCCCAGGGTTCCTTCTGAGGGTCCCTCCGTAGTTTAAGGTGTGTGCCTCGCCCTGAGGCAACATGGTTTCGCCCTACCAGGCGCAGGGCCGCTGGCAGCACAGCTCCGGGGGCGAGATTGAAATCAAAGTGGATGGCCCGGAACTCGGCGCCGAGTGTTCGGCAGATATGTGTCGTGATCTCCCCGTCTAACCCAGCTGAGCTGTCCGAAGTATGAAGACGCTTCTGCGAGAAGAGACCAAACCAGCAACACCAAGCACTTCACTAGCACATCGCTTGCGAAGATGGGGTTGGCTTGGACAATCCTTGGGGCAAGCGGCTACATTCGCTAGTGTCCGTTTGCGCTCCCGGCAGGTACTGGGCAAGCTGTGGTGGCTTGCCTGAAGAGACGGGTGCTGTGTCTCGGCGTGCGCGCGCTAGCGCGCGCGTGCGCGTGCGCGTGCGCGTGGGTGTGTGTGTGTGTGTGTGTGCGTCTAGCCGACTCGCTACCTGTAGCCCCCATATGTTTTCCAGGGAGGCTTTGCCCGGAATGCCCCCCTGAGGTCATCAATCACCCCACGGTGGGCAGGCAGACTTTGGAGACCTCGAAGTTCTGCAACGGAGACGGGCTGGACTACTTTGGCGCCTCGTGTGGATTGAGAGAATGCATAGGGCATAGGGGCATAGACGGGAGAGGTTCCTCATGCAGGTTCATGCAGTTATGGTGCCCGATCTCGGCCCCCCCCCCCGAGGTTTCAAAGGCAAAATGGATGGTGACAAGATCACCTGGAACAATGGTGTAGTGTGGACGAAGCAGCTTTGACACCACAGGCTGTGTCAGAGCCGTCACACCCAAACGGGGCTGTAATTCAGCGAAGCCAAGTGTTGGGGGCCATATCACTGGTGCCGCGTGCTGCACGCGCCCTTCGCAATTGTATAGCAGCAAAGGCAAACCTTGATGGCGGCGACAACCATCGTCGTATCAATGTTCGAAGTAAGAATAGTAATGGTGCATCTAGTCATGATCATAAAATTTTGCATGAAGCGAATGTTACCTCACACCAGCAGCACATTGGTTTCGGTGGTTTGTGCGGGCCGTCGTCCGGGCCAGGGAGCACTGGTGCCATCCTGTACCAGACGGTGATGTTCTGCTTTCTCACCTCAGCAGTTTCCACGGTTCTTGCTCCTGCAGGTGCCTTCAACCCTTCAGCGATGAGGTAAGGCAAACTGGGCAAACTGTTTAATCGGATGCAGGCGACGGTCTCACCAAAAGACTCCAACGTACCAGATGGCAAGGGGGGAGCAAAGACGTGCACGAGTATGCGGCAAAGTGATCTCGGAGTCAGCGTTCGGAACATAAGTCATTGAGTTCGTAAATGGCGTGCCGACCAACTCCGTGGTGGCTGTCAAGTGACGTGTTGTACAGAGGGTTGTAGAAGCCAGAGAGGTCTTAGTATTGCCTTCTCCAGCATGGCGGAGCAAAACATCGACATCACCTTCGATGAGGCTACACGGCTTCACCAAAATACGGGTTTGTCCTGCAAACAAGGCGCTTGGAGCACGCACCCTTTGTCGCCGCTGAGTGACAGGACAACCGAATCCGGGTTATGCCCAAGGAGAAGTTCAAGCAGACCGAGCAGCCTGCCTTGATTGCCTTGATTGTTCTTTCCCTGACGGAGTCGAGAGCAGCCCATAGTTTGTGTAAGGTCACTGGAGGCCGAATGCCATGGCTTCGCGGAGAAGATCCAGGCACCAGAGCTTATCTCACGTGGCGCTGTCTCCCCTGCGTTTCCCCTGCCTTTCTCTGATGAGGCCTTCAGCGGCACAGTAGACATGCTCGTGGAGGCATCGGAGACCAACATGGGTCTCAGCAGTGAAAGCAGTGGTTCTGCAACATCCTTGCCTGAGCAGAGCTCTTGTTCACCTCTTTTCGCTGCCGTTCAAACCTTCTTTGGGTTGGCGACACGTGTGGCTTCCATGAAGAGGTTTCCCCAAGCAAGCTCTCGGCCTCAAAGTCGTTGCAGGTCCTGGATGGCGAGGCGCAGAAGATTGAGGAAGAGAAGCTTCGGGCCATCGGTCAGCGAAATCGTGCCAGCCTGAGGATCTCTTAGGCTCCTTTGAGGCTACCCTACGGTCCCCATGGGAGCTTGTGTTGTTATCACATGGTTGTTAAGTGAGGGGACCCTGTTCCGGGGATGGCTAGAGACAGCCTTGAGATTCGCGCGGCCCAGCGGCTTCATCATGCGGCTCAATCATGTGACAACGCATCAGTCAGAGCAGCAAGCTGGGAGCCAACAAAAACAACCATGGGTACCTCCGGATGCTAGGAGCTGCTAGGAGCCGCAGTGACCCATGGTCCCGAGCCAGTTGTAGTAGAACATGTGCTATCAGAGTGCCAGTGTGCTTGGACGAACGTGCCGAATTTCCGGTAGGGGATGGCAGAGAAGAATGTGTTGGACCACCTGACCGGGATCCGAAGCTTGCTGGCCTTGTGGATTGTATGTGGACACTACATGCCCCGGGCCCCCAGCCTGGGCGTCCTACAGGCTGCGACGTGCCGCTCCTTCATGGCAGTGGACTTCTTCGTCGTTATGAGTGGCTTCATCACGCACTGGTCCTATGGGAAGCGCTTGAGAACCGGTGAGCTGAGTGTAGGGGGATTTTACATCCGCCGTCTTTCGTATATCATCCTGACGACCTACGTGGCCATGACGATGAGCATTCTGGTGGTCCTTGTGGTGCCAGCATACAGGAGCAGCTTCATGCCCAGTGCCTGGACGCTCCTGAGCTGCTTCGGATTCGTGGCCCACTGGATCCGTCCATCCACTTGGTGTCCGGCACCTCCGTCATGGACGATTGAAGCATTGATCCCCAGCTGGCTGCTTTATCCCTTCTTGCGGAGGCTGCTAGAGCGCATCGATGCGCAGCATGGCAGTGGAGCTTTGTTGCTGTCTGCATTGCTGGTGTACTTGGTCTCCTTCGGGCCGCTGTTTGCTCTGTACCTCCATCAGGGATATCAGCTCACGTGGGGACAGTATGCCACGGACTTCATGTGGCCACCAGCGCAGTTGGGCGACTTTGCAATAGGCGTCATCACAGCGATCTGCAGCCAAAAGGATGAGAGCAGCGAAGGATGGATTGGGAAGGCCGTGCTTGCCGATGTCTCCTTGCTGGCTTGTGTGGGTCTCGTCCTTTTCCTACCTCCTCCTGCAACACATGCAGAGTGCGAGGCCAACTCCAGTGCTCTTCTCACTCACGGTCTTGCCTTGGCTATTGCTGCCTTCATCTACGGCTCCCGGAAAGGAGGGATCTGCGCTTTCTTCCTGAGCCATCCTGCGCTGGTCTCTCTGGGAAAGTATAGTTTTGAAGTGTATCTCTTCCAGTGGCCTCTGCTCGCGATGTTCCGGCAGCTTTGCCAGCAGTGGCCCTTGGCACCAGATGCCTTCATGGCCTTCTTGCTTCTCCTGTGGCTCGTCGCCGGGACGTATGTTGAAGTTCTGGCACCACTCATAAACGTTGGCGTGCGCCGCCTGGCTGCTTCAGAGACCTGAGAGACCTGGGCCGAACCTGCCGCGAGTCCTGCGCTCTGATGATATTTAGCGGCAGACTGGGCCAGTTGTTGCGGAGAGCGACCTGAGCAAGGACATGGTGAGACAGGTGTTGGCTGAAGAGTCCAACCGAGCTGCTCCCCTGAAGCTGCGGCTCCAGCGCGTGCACTCTCTCTCTCTCTCTCGCTCCCTCTTCGGCCCCTTGACGTTGTCGCCGGAGCCACAAGATCACCGGACACTGAGGGCCAGGCTGCTATGAGACAGGTCCAGGCGCAGAAAAAGTGTGTTAATTCTTTCTGGCGTGTGCATGACTTGAGGAATATTGTAGGCGCCTGTAGGCGGTTGGGAGCATACAGTAGGTCAGTAGGTCTCGATGCAGCGAAAGGAGCCCGTTCTCACTGAGTTCTTTCGCCATCCCCCCCCCCCCCCCCCCCCCCCCAAATTGACAAGGTTGACACAAAATTGACAAGGACAACCCCTAAACCCTAAACCCTAAACCCTAAACCCTAAACCCTAAACCCTAAACCCTAAACCCTAAACCCTAAACCCTAAACCCCAAGGTCACAATCTCCAGAAAGTTTAGCGAAGCTCCCAAGAAAGATGAAGCCCCAGGGCCGCAAAAACCCTCGGCTACGCAATAAAAGCAATAACAATAATAGTAATAATCATAATACTAATGGTAAGGGGGAACAAATGTCCCAAGGCTACCCAAACAAGAGGAGCCCCTAAGCCCAGCTGAGGCGCTGAGATGGAGGCCGAGGCAAGAAGGAGGAAGCAGCTGAGCATGCAGGCACCGATCCGGGGCTGTACCGATGGGGCTCCTGCTTTTTTTTTTTTTTCTCTCAAACAGTGTGCTGTTTTGTTCATTTTTTGTCCGTGTTTCTTAGGGCTTGAGGGGGGGATGGGCGTGGCGGAGTTTTTGGGGCCTTTCGACACACGACACGCGGCCTTTGCGCGCCTGTCGTGGTGTCGAAGCCGAGTCTCTTGGGGTCCTCGGACTCCGGCCTTCAAGCAGGCAGCTTGGGATGTGTTCCCCCTTAGACTAGCAGCCCTTAAGAGGGAAGGTTTTTTCTGAAAGTACCCCTTAGACTAAGAGTCCCTAATAGGGACTATCATACTCTTAGTACCCCGTAGACAGTCCTTAGTAGGGATGATAATGCTGTTCGTACAAGGGGGGGGAACATCCAGGCAGCCATCCAGGAGAAGACCGCGGAGCTGGAGAGGCAATTCCCTTGCTGGCAATGTGGGGGTTTACGACCCCAATTTTAGATCCCCAACTATAGTAGGACTCCCTTTTAAAATAAGGACTTTAATAAGGTGCCCCTAATTTAGGAGACCGCCACTTCCTGCAATTTCCATGTCCAGAGCGGTCTAATCATAAACGACGCAAGCCCTGAACCCAGCAAAACCTTGAAGCCCAGTCTTCGCAAGGCTTGTCTTTCAGCTCAACTCCCTGGAGCGCGTGGAGAGAGAACAGTTCGCCCTCATCGAGAAACTCAGCACGCTGGCAAACTACAGCTGTGCATCTGAATGTTGAGCTTGTTGCGTCGGTGTCCTCTCTTTGTTCATGGGATGCCCTTTCTGGACCTTGGTCTCTTTGTGATTGCATGCGGTAAGGCAACAACGAGACGTCGTAGCCTAATCCGGGCAGTGCTCTGAGCGCGAGTGTATCATGGAGAGCAGAGGCGTCTAAGTGTACGTTGACCAGCCAGCTTGCGTGCCCCATTTGTATCCGGGTTGTCAACGCCAAAGTCCTTGGTTGTACGCTCTAGTCATGCTTGTCAGAATTCGTGCCTTTCGTTTCACAGAAACCCAAAGTGCCACTCTGCGGAGAGCAACAGTAGCAACAAATGCACCGAGATGTCAGACTTGCAGATGATAGGTGTTTCTCGGAGTGAGGCAGTTCGACAATCAGGCCTTTTAATGGAGGACAAATACTGGTTCGATTTGGTACATGCTTTTGTTGGAACTACTATATTCGGCAAAGCTGCTGAAGTACAGCTGATGGAAGCTGAAAAGCCGAATTAGCTAGGTTGAGAAAGGCTTCATCCTGCTCGCGACGAGGGTGGCAAGGGGCGCACCATTGTTCGGCGCAGTACTGCAAAGGGAGGACATCCTGAAACTCAAATGCCCATGTCCTAGACACCGGACAGGTGTGGCGCGCCTTGATGCCCTAGTCGTCCCCGTGCGTACAGAAGGAGCAGCAAAAGCCACGAAGATGCACTGAAGAGCAGCACTCGTAGCACTTCCCACTCTACAGAGAGGTGCTCCTTCACGCAGGGAGCCATTGTCGAGCTGCCACTTCTTGTACGTTGGCCGACATGTAAAAAAGCACGCTGTCCAAAGCCCTGGGTTCGTTAGGTGTAGCGGCAAGGCATGCAACATCCCACTTTTGATCACAAACCGCCTGTTTTCGTCAGGCCAACACCCTCTCGCTGCATGCTTCTCCGGATTTCTCAGGCACGGTTACAGCTTTACCCTGATGAGCGCTTCGATCCATCCGTACAGTTCTGCAAGCAATCAAGTTTGGCAAAACCTGGTGCAGGCGAGTTTCGAGCGAAAAAGCGCTAAGCTGAGATTCTGAGCAAGAGGGATCATGGTGGTGAACTTGCTCTGCGGTGCAGTGCGAGAAGTACCATTCACAGGATTCCAAGGGAGGTCCCCAAAATGGACCCACAGATTGAGAGGACCAATTGGACCTAATGCGTCTGCAACACCCCAAAACAATCCCGTGGTCTGGGGCTTTTCTGTGTGGATCTCCCTTGGGTGGCAATGAACTTTGAGACGGCCTGCAAAAGCGCGGCATTGTACATCTACGCCGGTGCACCAGCGAAGCTGCGAAGTACCTTGTTGCAGCGAAAAAGCCCACCTGCGTCCGCAGCAAACCCTCCTGCTTTAGCATGCTTTAGCTGAAATTCCGCTGACACTTGCTTGCTTTCACCAGCTCCTCTTGACACCTGACATGTTTGTTGAGCTTGTTTTCCTGAGGCAAGCTTCACATTGTCAGAGCTCCAGAACCACCAAAAGGATCGGGAGGGAATGCGGCTGGTGTCGATGCTGCGGAATGGAACGTTAGGGGCTGCTAGTGTGGCTATTCAGGACAACGACCTTCTGTGCCAAGCTCAGCGCATTTGGCGATTGCTGTCTTCCGATATGGGTGGCTCTGATCCTTCCGATTGGTGCGAGCAGCTAACGAATTCCAGGCTGGCTGTTTGGGGGCGTGTCTTCGACGTGTCCAGTGGGAAGGCTGCGCCATTGGACATGTGCGGTACGTGCTGTGGTGGCATGTGAGATGTGTGGAATTTCTTGCTGCGCACCATCAATTTTTCATGCTCCTGACATGTTCGAGGAATTCTATGGTGAAGGTCAGGGATATCGGCTCTTTGCAGGACTAGTCTGCTGCGCTGTTTGGGCGTTGAGCGAGAGCGAGTGAGAGCTAGTGAGAGCGAGTGGACGGCGCGGAATGGAGAGTGCAGAGGGGGACTGAGGGCAACATTAGTAGGCCGAGCTCCAGTGAAGTGCACAGAGGATAGTATCACTCATGGACACTCCCTAAATCGGGGGAACGCTTGCTGACCGGACAAGACGACAAGAAGATAGAGAGATAGAGACGATGGAGAAGACGATAATAACGAGAAAATGTCAGTATGAGAAACTGTTTACTAGAAGAGCATGGAGCCAACTTATCTTCAGGACATGACTGCACTCGAGCCTTCGCTTTGACGAGACTCCAAGCATCTTCCTCAGAGGAGCACATGCTGCAGTTCCAGGGCATTTTGGATCCTTGTTAGACGGCTTAAACCTTGAAGCAATCTCAAAAATTGGTTCTGTCAACTTCACGTCCTGGGTCATGGCCACCATGGCGCCACTACTGTTGAAGCCGTACGAGGCATCATGTGGGCGCGATGCAAAACTCCTTCGGCTTTGGCAGGGACACATGCAGATGTCTTCTTCCAGCCGAGAGCGCTGGTTCAAGTCTAAACGAACGGCCCCGCAGGGAAGATGTGGTGGATTTGAGAAGCAATGTCGCAAAGTCGGTGGGTTCACACGGGAGGAAGGACGTCCTTTCAGCGGCGAAGGCCATCGGTTCATACATTAATAAGTCAGGAGACACTCTCATGGTCATGCATGTCGCCAACGCATCGACTGCACATGCTCTGGACTGGCAGCTGTTCAGGATATATCGCCTTAATGGGCATTCGTCATTTTGCCTGTTCAGCTCTATGAATCTTGCCCTTTCTGCCCTTGCTGAGATATCATTCAAGCTGACATGCGGCATGCGTCTAGCAGAGTACTCTCACTGCTCTGCTAATATTGTTGAGGTGGACATGCTGGACCAGGGCCCATGCCTTGGAGACCTACTTGGCTACTTCGTGTTACTTCGCAAAGCCCTCAGAGCCATGTTGCCGAGTCGTTTGAAAGGTCTGGCTGACCTCAGTGACAAGCAGCTGCGACATTTGAATCGGAGCCTGCCCTAGTGGTGCATCTGCTGTGCTCATGTGCGTTTGTTCTTCTAGGTATCATCAATTGCACACATACTCCGTCAATCTGTCGGCTTATAGGCACAAACGCTTCTTTTGAGATGACCACGCAACGTGGCTCAGATCAGGAATGTGTGCTGCTCAAGCCATGTCCTCACCCTACCAGCATCTGCCCATGCAGACCTTGGCGGCAAAACTGCTGCCAATGAGAAAGGCACCAGAAAGTTATGATCAAACACACAGCTCTTAGGGTTGAGGGTTTAGGGTTTAGGGTTTAGGGCTTAGGGTGGCCTGAATATACGGCGCGCTCGGACTCGGAGTCTGACCTGGCCTGCGAAGCACGGGGCAAGCTCACAGCCAGAGAAGATCGGGGCGTGGTTCGCGAAGTCTTCGACGACTTGCATGTTGGCTTGGGATTCCAGGACGGAGAGTTTTGCGCGAAGTTAACGTGCATGTCATGATTAGGCCAATGTGCCTGGAAAACTGAGATGCCAACCGCTTGAGTTGTTTGGTAGCGAGAGTTTCCGCTTCAGCAAGGAGCGAGCTGCAAAAAGGCGCGTACTGCAGACGGGCAGCGGGCACAGGGCATGCTTTTTCATTGGTGTCTGAGGACATACTGGGAAACCTACGTGGCCAAGTATCCAGTGGTGTGCTGGCTAAGTTTCTCGAAGCCTGAGCAAGGCATGTGTCACACGACACATTCGCGTCGGGTGTTGGTGGCAGGGTCAGGGCTGGTCTCGCCTAGAAACGGAGCTTTCGGTGGCGCTTCCCAGGTGGGTCGTCTTCTGGACCCGCCCTACGATCCGAAGGACTCGGGTCAGCCGAGCTTTGGGAATTCCGCCTAAACCCTAAACCCTAAACCCTAGACCCTAGACCCTAGACCCTAGACCCTAGACCCTAGACCCTAGACCCTAAACCCTAAACCCTAAACCCTAAACCCACCTGAAGCTGAGCAACACATGTCAAGGGAAGGCAGAGAGCTTGAGTCGGAAACCAGGAGTACGACCAGTTCGCCGCGCTCCCAAAGCAAATCACTCGCCAGCACATGCTTCTCTGATGCTTAGATACCTGGGCCCTTAATATGGGCCCTTTAAAAGGACCCCTTACATATTTGCGAATCCCTGACGTCTCCGCACACACTGCGGCGGACCATGTTTCTGGGTTCTGAAGCAGCCGCATGTCTGGGTCATCGTTGAGCCGCAGCAGAGGCCGGACCATACAGCGCCATCCAACGCACAAGGCGTCTGTGCCGGACTGGATCTAAACTGTCGGCTTGGGCATTGAGACCATTGTTATGTTCCTTTCGTTTTTCTAAGAGAAGCTATTGATTTCACAAGGTTCCAGCACAACTGAGTAACTCGCTGCGATAAATCACACTGATGCTGTTGCTTCGTCTCCAAGCCGAGAAGCTAGCGCAAGCGTGACGCGCAAGTCTGACCCCAGCACGCATAAGAAGTGTGAGGCCGAGCAATCGCGGCGAAGAGAGGCCGAGAGAATCCAGGTGCCTCGGAGGTTGCCGGGTTTAGGGTTTAGGGTTGGGTTGGTCGAAGCTGAGTAGCTTTCCAAAACACTTGCTCTTAGGAAGTACGGGCACCATACGTCTTTATGCGTCTTTAGATGCTGGGCTGCTAAGTCCACAGGCAGCCGCGAAAGCGAAAGTGGTTTGTGGTGTGGTGTGTGCAAGAAGAGCAGTGCAGAGGACGTTTTAGATTTTGGTTTGCGAGTGCGATGGTAGTATCACACGTACATATCATACGCCTTTGTCAGTACCCTATGCCTGTGCTCGAAGCTCCGCCGGGAGAAAAGTCATCGGAGTCACAGGGCCATGGTTGACAAAGGCAAGCAAGATACAAAGAGGGCAGAGAGTAGCAGGCAAGGGGCAAGGGCACGATAGAAGTCTCACGGAGACCCCCCAATAGAACCACCCAAAGGAGGCCAGGGGGTTAACCGTTTTTCTCGTTGCAGGATGCTTTTCGCAGGACTGGAGAACTGCAGTACCCGGAGGGTTGGCCTTGGTTAGGACGACTGGACAGCAGCACTCCGAGCTGGGGATGCGCAGATTTCAGACGCTCAGACTTGGAAACAGGGGTGGGGCTTAACTGCCTGGAGGTTGACCCCCCTTGCCCCACGAAAGAAAAGGAAAGAGGCGAGAATGATGATTCTGGTGACAGCGAGGCTAAGACTCATTAAAAAGTTGAGTTGATGTTGGCTTAACGGACATGTGGCACGGGAAGGATCGTTTTTCCTGCCACAGGTGCTGCTGTTCCGTTGCGGTAAGCCTAGGGTCGGTGTAACTGAGAGAGGTGTCCGGTGACACGGGCTGCGAAAGCTGTGGGCAATGCTATTGCCAGAGCCTCAGTTGCTTGGCGGGGTAGTGCGTGCGTCTGTCCTGAATGCCCTCTCAGGTCAACCTTATACCAAGGCAGTTGCTGCCCAGGTGAGGGATGCTCGGCTTTTGCCGCGTCATGCTCCGATGTTGTGGAGCGAGTTCCTGTGATCTGCCATCCTCACATGTTTTGAATGGCCCAAATATACTAATGCCTCACACCCCGTGGCGCGTATTGCGTGCCCCAGATCGATGCGACGTTGCGACGTTGCAAGCGGCTCTCCATTTTCTTTCGCTGAAATCCATATGGATGGTCAGCGGTCAGCGCAAGCGTTGCGGTAAGGTAGTGCTTGCGTTTCTGTGAATCAGTGAAGCGTCCAAAGAGCGGTTCGACGAGCACAGCAGAGATCCTTGCCGAAAAGACCTCAGCAGGATAAAAGATTGTCCGACCTCCGACGCTCGCGCTGCAAATGCGCTTCTATGCCACGTGTGCCCCCCCTGCGGACATTTCAGCTCAGTGTGTAGGAGCAATCGGGCCCCTGCAATTCCTCCCCTGTTCACCAGGACATGTCTGCCTGCATGTTTTAAGATCAATAGCAGGTAAGTGGTCTCAGGCAACAAAGGCATAGATTTACTTGAGTGCGGACCTGCAAAAAGTTGCTAACCTCCGCCTGTCGAAATTCATTATCAACCTATATAATTAAGCCTTAAAGCGTGATAGCGTGCAATGCAGACGTGATACCTTCACAGCTGGAAGGATCAACAACCGATTTTCATCATGATGTCCAACATGAATTCCGCTCCTGTGTTCGTGCCGGTAGCTTAGTCGTCGTTGGGCGCTGCAAAGCCGCAGTTCCACGTCGGGGCCATGTCTGCAGGTCTCGCTCTCTCCTTGCTCAATGGTGGGCACCGGGCTCAGCATCCACAGAGGCTGCAATGATCTGGAATATACGTGAGTCAGGTCCAGGGTCATCGAGTTGCGGGCCCCAGCTGAATCAGCTTCATGGCAAGTAAGGTGGACTTCTTGTTGCCTTCCTTTGCATGTGCTGAGGTGGGCCTTTGCGTGCTTCTACTGCTACTGGCACTGCTGGGCCTACTGCTGTGAGTGATCCATGATTGCTTCCCCGCACCATTCCTGCCTCTCGCCTGAGCTCAGCAATTGTTTCCTTGATGTCGGGTAGTTAAACATGAAAGAGCAGAAGGACCAGGCCCTTGAAGACATGCTGAGTATGCAGGCGTTGCATCAAAGGCGGCGCTCACTTTTTGTCCCTTTCGACCCACTGTGGCCCACCCATCCCACCCCCAATTCCACCCCCAAGCCTCCATCAGCGCGACACCCAGACCATATCGCCTGGAAATCAGTGGAAGGTTCTTGGGTTCAGTTCTCGGGTTCACAGGCAGATGTTTGTGGGTGCCTATGTGACGTGAGTACAGATCACGGGCTTCCCGTGTCAATGCAGAAGGCAGCTTCAGGTGAAGGGGGGAAGCATGAAGCACGGGTTGGCTCATGGCTCCCTGCAGGTGTGATCTCTCCGGCTGCTGCAAGCGTGCAGCAGTCACTGACGCTTGGCTTCTGCCCTTCTTGGAGCCTGTCATGTTCTTCCGAGGATGGGTGTCTTATAGGACCTAGGCAGAGTCTTAGTGATGGATGGCATGTTCTCTACAAAATGCAACCGCGAGCTGAGCCGAGGGCACAAGGAATCACTGTGTGAGAACATGTTGCGTTCAAGCAGTCACTGCCCAATGGCTGCCGCGAAGATGCTAAGCGGTTGGTGAGGATCTGGAGCGGACAGCCGCCAGCGGCAGAACGTACTTGCTGGGTGGCCTGCCAGAGGCGGGCAAGTCTGCTGTAGAGACATAGCGGAAAGCGTGATCCGTGGTTTCTCGGAAGTCTGAGTAACTCCGTGTGATGGTTGGCAACAGCCTGCTGAAAGCACTCGCTCCGCAGACTCTCCTGTTTCTTTCAGTAATAGTTCTCTCAGAACACAGCGGTGGTGTTTTGTTGCCCAGCTCTTCTTGAGATGGGTTGGGGATATGGCGCCCCAGGGTTGGCAGCCTTCTGTGTGCCTCCAAAGTGCCAAGGCGAGATGTCTGCGGATCCGTACGCCGAGACACGGCTGCGACAATAAGCCTGTGCACAGATCACGTTGAAATAGGGTCACGTTTCCAGCTAGAGAACTTCAGAAGGCCGAACTTCGATGCAACGAAGACATAGCTGCATTGGAGCTGCTGTTGGACAATGCTCCGTGGCTCTCAGGTGCTTGGCACTTCCCCAGGCTTCACTTTCCTGCAGCTGAGCCTGGGCCTCTGCTTTGCATGGATGTGTCGCAGGCACATTGTGCCATGTGTTTCGGAGCAGCTGAGATGAAGCACCTTACCAAACTTCATGAAATGTAAAGCCAAGGTGAGGCATATCGGCGGGCTGCAGAAGCTGCCGAGCAAGCACCTCCGAGTGCAGGTCCTCTTGAGTTGCCCAGTTCACTCTGCCACTTCAAGGGTGCCCCAAACGATCCCAAACGTCTCAAGTGTGCGAAAAACCTCCGCAGTCGCTGAGGAGCCCGACCAAAAACTCTCAAAAACTCCAGTGGACCCCGCACCTTCAGTGGCAAGAGGCTCCAAGCACCGAGCCTCAAACTCAGTCAACCTCTCAACCCTGACCTGTAAGTAAAGCGACTGAAGCCATCTGAAGCCATCGGAAGCCATCTGAAGCCATCTGAAGCCTATGACCATAAACCCAAAACCCCTAACCTTTGAAACCCAAACTTGGGTGCCACGCCCTCAACGCCCCATCAGCCGCCGTGGCCCTGCGCCGAAGCGCGGTGGCTTTTGAGGCTCCGCCTTGCCGGTTTCAGCGTTTCATTGACGTGTTGTATGGGGTTTAGGATTTAGGGTTTAGGGTTTGGGGTCTGGGGTTTGGGGTTTAGGGGTCAGGGGTTTAGGGGGTAAAGGGCATTTGTCTTTTCCTGACAGGCTTGTGGATTTTTACTTTGTCGAGTCTTTGTAACGGTTTTAACTGAGCACACACAAGTGTCGTACAGGACTGAGCCAGATTTTGTGCGCAGCAGGGCCAACGTGAGTATGTGACTGGGTCGCGCCCACATACCCGAAGCACACTCAAACCGTACTCCTGTCGGGCCCTAAAAGCACTGTCACAGGCATTGAGCTGGGAACTGCTCCGAAGAGGAGGCGTGGTAGCGCGTCCATTGATAGTGGGATGCAGACAGTTGGTAAAAACTGTTGTAAGGCGTCAGACCCGGTGTGAAAGCATGCGGATGCTTAAAACGCCTTCAGCCTCAAACCCCCTTCTTACCCCCCCTGCTCCCTTAGACCCCGCCTCATGTATCCCCCTAAGAACCCTCCTTGTACCTCCTTTTTCCTCCCCCCCTTATCTCCCCCCAAATAACCCTCCCGTAATACCCCCCTGTGTGATACCCCCCTTATAACCTGCCCCATTTGCCAGCCTCTTCGAGGCCCCTGCACGAGTGGAGAGCCGCGTCGAGCAGCCCTTCCGTGCCCGGACAGATGTCTGCCAATGACGCCTGGTTCTTCGTTGGTACCCTACAAATCCCTTAAAGGGTAGATATAGGGGGATATAGGGTACCTCCTTCCCTCATTCCCTACGAAGGCGCAGCCGGAATGTCTACTCGGCCCCCATGAGGTTGACTAAGGGTATTGGGGAATCTCTTGATTCTAGGATGAAATTCGAAATTTGCTGTGGATTGCCATGGGTTTCTGCTTCTCGAGTTCAAGTCATGTCGTTTGTGCGGCCTAGATGCACGTTGCTTGTGTTGTGAGCCGCTTGCGAGAACAGAGTTGTGCGGCAACTGAGGCATCTGCTTCCATCATGCCAACAGCCGTGCGTTCAGCCGAGCTCTCTTTCAAGAAGGACTGTGACTTTGTGCTGGCATTTGTGTTTTCCGTAGGTGAGCTTCGCTGGTTCTTTGAGATCTCCTCGTACTTGCCGTGACAGTGTTGAATAAGGAAGCGGTTTTTCGGGGGTAGGGTACCCTAAGTTTCTCATCTTCCGCTGCTCCACCCGAAAAAACTCGAGCTCAGGCACTCCAAGTTTCCGCGTTTCTTATCAGAGTACGCTATACCGTACCACTAATTAGGCAAAATCCACACCACGCACACAAAAGGTTGGCACAATTCGCGTTTTGGAGGTTTCAAGGCTCAAAGTGCCAAAAAACCCTCCCGACGAGAAAGGTCGGGAGAAAATGGATCCAGTTGGGTGAAGAGATGACGAACTCCGGCTTTTCGGGCTCGTAGCCGGCTTGTGAAGCCAAAAAAGTGGCGTTTCTTGTCGGGAGCAAATGGGTCCAGTTCAGCTGTGGCGGGGTTGGCTCAAAAAGATTGAGCAGTCCGGCGAGGAGATGTGCTCACAGGGAGCCATTGACCATGGCGCTTGGAAAGTTGTGATTGCCAATTTCCCAAAAGAGAATTCTGAGAAGTTGGTCCCCCGCCCACACAAGGGCCAGCGTTGTAGGGGCCGATTTTTTCTGCAATGGTTCTGGTTTGGTGGTTTCACTGGTCTGCGCTGCCAAGCCACGGGTTTGTTGACAAACGAATGTTGCTTTCAGATGGTCCGCGAGCTCCTTCTGTTGTTCCACTGATGGCATTTTGCACTTTCGAAGGCTGAAAGATGATTGTATTGGCAAGAAGATCAGCCAGCGTAGCCATGCCACTAACAGCCATAGCAATATCCTTTCTAATGGAGCCATACCAACCATAAGGATAATTGGCAGTAATAGTACCATATGGGGTTTATGAAGTAACCCCCCCCCAATATAGACCCCCACATAGTAGGATTCCCTGATAGTAAGGACCCCAATACGGCGCCCCTAATTTCAGAAACCCCCAAAGGGACCACACGCATCAACAATTGGGCCATCTTGACGAGTTCGCCCTCCAGGCGCTGGACTCGGAAATCCTTGCGCCTCCACTCCGCCCTCAAGCGCCTCCGCGACGCCTTGCTGTGATCTTCTCTGGTTTTTGTGTTGGCTACGCAGAGGGCGGGTTTAGGGTTTAGGCCTCAGTGTTGCCATGCTGCCCTCGAAACCTCAAAAGGAGTGGGAAGTGGCGGAAGTCCTGTCTCAAGGTCTGAAAGAGGGCTGGCAATCCCGATAAGCATCCGAAATGGAGCAGTGGGCCGAAGCTTCAGAGCCCAAAATCCCTGGAACTGCGAAAGCCTGAACCAAGGTAACCCGAAAGTAGCAAGTCGACTAAATGACCACGTGATGGTTCAAGAAGATGCATAAGAATACAGGTTTGCCTAGCCAAACAGCACCACGCAGCTCGTGTAACGGGAGTCCATTCAGGGATCACGCTTTGCCAGTCATCCACCTGTTCAGAGCTGACTCCTTGCAGGAAAACATTGTGCATTTCTGTTCTTGTTCATCAGCATCATCGTCATAATCCTTCTTAGGTTTGCTAGACATTGTCCGTGTGGTTCTAAACCATGTTTGTGTTGTGATGTAGCGTTCACGTCGCATTGGTCCATCCTTGCAAGGCCAAGGGTTTGTCAGCCATCACTTCTCCATTGGTCCTCCAGGGTTATTCTTGCTTGTCAGCACTCCTTTTGGCCCTTGCACCGCTCGAGCCAGTTTATGCGGGTTTAGGTTTGAGGCTGGAGAAAGTATGCGCGTGGTTCTAGCCAGGCACACAAGCAGGCCCAAGGAAGCATCATATAATATATCATGCTCCCACCCAACTGCCCCGACCTCAACCCTCAAACCCCAAACTCACACCCTTGGCCGCTTCTCGACGGGCCCCGGCTTTCCGAGGCCGCTCTGCAGCGGCTTCCGCCTCAGCCGCGCGAAGAGGGCATCCGGGCACTGAGCCCGGAGGCCTCATGGGCTTAGTGGTAGTGGTAGTGGTAGTGGTAGTGGCAGTGGCAGTGGCAGTGGCAGCAGTGGCAGTGGCAGTGGCAGTGGCAGAAGTGGCAGGCAGTGGCAGGTAGCGGTAGTGGCAGTGGTAGTGGCAGTGGTAGTGGTGCTGGTGGTGCTGGTGGTGCTGGTGGTGCTTGTGGTGCTGGTGGTGCTGGTGGTGCTGGTGGTGCTGGTGGTGCTGGTGGTGCTGGTGGTGCTGGTGGTGCTGGTGGTGCTGGTGGTGCTGGTGGTGCTGGTGGTGCTGGTGGTGCTGGTGGTGCTGGTGGTGCTGGTGGTGCTGGTGGTGCTGGTGGTGCTGGTCGTGCTGGTCGTGCTGGTCGTGCTGGTCGTGCTGGTCGTGCTGGTCGTGCTGGTCGTGTGGTCGCGTGGTCGTGTGGTAGCCTGGTAGCCTGGTAGCCTGGTAGCCTGGTAGCCTGGTAGCCTGGTAGCCTGGTAGCCTGGTAGCGTGGTAGCGTGGTAGCGTGGTATGGTAGCGCAGTAGCGGCAGCGGTAGTAGTAGCGGCTTAGCGGGGTTGTGACTTAGGTTTAAGATGGGCTGGGGAGAGGGGCAAGGAGGTTCGTGCTATTTCGTGCTTTCACAACCAATCGGAGGTGCGTTTGCAGCTGCTCAAGTTCATGGAGGCTGCGATCCAGACCATGTTGAAGGATTCCGGTTGGAGCATCTAGGCAGTCGTAACAACTTCACGCCAACTCTATTCAGGCCTCGGCGATGCCTTCCGCATCTACTGCGGAATGTGAGCCGAAGCGGCCGAAGAGGCCGAGCCGCAGACCGGCGGAGCCCAAGGCCTCGAGGGCCTCTCAGGCCACGAAGGCCTGTGGTTTGCAGCGAAGTCGACAAGGGCTCTTTCGGGCCAAGATCAGCTTCGAGCACATTCGGCTATACAGTTCCTACACGTTTCGACAGATGGCAGTGGAATACCACATATTGCTGGTCAGATTGAGGCAGCTGGTGATGATGAATACGCAGCCTGGAGCCACTGAGAGTGTCTCTGAGCTTTGTGAGGCGTTCTCAGCTGCTTTTGCGGAGTTAGAGCGTGAGCCCGTGGTGAACATGAGGCCGCGCAGCTGCCTTGGATCTCAAAGCGAATGCCACGACTTGAACCACTTCTTGCAGCAGTATGGAATTCGAAGCTATCTCAGCATTCACGCGGCGAGATGGTTGGGATCAACGCACGTGTCATCGCCAGTACTGCCCCTGGTGGATGTGTTGAAGCTGCGGCACCAGCTGCTGCTAGCACGAAGCCAGGGATGGGAGCCATTTCGTGATGCTTGGCTCGGCATGATGCGGAAGACTGAAAGCCCTGGGCGCGATCGCGCCACGGCCTTTGAACAGGAAGCAACGAAGCCTTGCCGTTGGGGCTGCAAGAAGCGCCGACGAGCCACAGAAGCTCTGAACAAAGCCATGGCCCGACAGAAGTCTCAACCTGGATTGCGGCCCAGGGTTTCCGGGACTCCCGGGACTTCGGGGGCTTCGGGTCCAGCCAAGGACATGGCTGTTGAAAGGCTGAAAGTTGCCTCATGCGCAACGGAACGGGCCTTGGCAGCTTGCAATGGAACGCGGCGCCGGGGCATCCGCAGCACCCGCAGACCAGGGTGACTCGATCTGCCACTTGCAATGGGAGATCCCATGGCTTTGCTTTTCCTGGTTGAGCTGCTGTATCGAGATCTAGGACATGCAGCTGCAGACCAATGGGCTGGGCCGAGAAACCGCGGAAAATCGGTGCGGGATGCTTCGAGCTAGGTGGGGCGAATTTCGGAGGCCATTCAACCGAGAATCCAAGACCTGAAGGTGGGTTGCCACAGCGGGGTGTCAGTGTTGTCTCCCAAAAAGAAACGACCTCTCAATTCCAGCCACTCTGGCCCCGGAGAGATTGAGTAACAGATACAGACCAAGAAGAGTTTCAATGCTTTGATTCTGAGAGCCATGGTCGGTCGACGTCGAAGGCCTTTCCTGAATGGCCTGGCATGTGCCGGCGTGGTCCTTGCCTTGCAGAGCTGCTTGCAGCTGGATGAGACCGGATCGAGAACCTTCACAGCCGCCTGGTTTAATTCCTTCTTCTTTCTGCCCCCTGTCTTTGGATTCCAAAGGCCAGGAAGCGATAGGGGCGCTGGCTGTAGTCTGTAGTGATGAAGCATTGTCGTAGCCCAGGCTTCTGCAGTGACTCGGCATGTCCCTGAGCAGCCCGAGCGGTCACAAGTGCCACCCTTGGCTGGGTGCACTCGGGTCCCGCTCACGGCGTGCAGGGACCGAGCAGCCAGCAGCACAACCCAGCTCTCCTGTGTGACTCCCGACATTAGAAACCCCGGGGTGCCGCCTGCAGTTTTTTGCACTGTTTTGGCAGGACCCGGTGTTGCCACGCATGGCCCTCCGGAGCATGATGACCTATGTGGGTGCAGGGACGCTTGGGCCAGCAGTCCCAGCCTTCAAGGCCCTACGTTTTATCGGTTGAACCCTCCTTTGATTGTTTTTTAGAATTTGCTAAGCTGTTTCTCATAAGGATGCAAAAGCACCTAAAGGACAAGCATCTGTGAGCCTGCTGGTCATTGTTGCGTGGCCGTGAAAGCCGAGTGTAGATGACTCGGGCAAGGGTTGGCTTGCGGGAGATTTCTATGGGGGTTTAACGAAAATGGGGGACCCCAGTCTAGACCCCCAAGTAGAGGATCCTCTTACAATCAGGACCCCACAATAAGGTACCCCAAGATCATCAAACCCCCCCTGTGGTTCTGCTGTGTTGTGCTGTGCTCAGGATCATCGCGGCGATGGTCCAGGTCCGGGGCCACGGCTAGAGTGAGCAGTTGTAGAGGCAACGGGGGCGGGAAGCAAAAAGCGAACCTGCGAATTTGGGAGGCCACGCTCTCTGAAGTGGAAGTGCTGGTGAAAAACTCGCACGACGTCTCCCTGAAGGTCGTTTTGCTGTCCTTCAGGGCAACGCTCATCGCGAACCTGCTCAAGTTTCCGTTCTTCGAGGCGCTCTTCGCCACGGCCACTAGCCGAGCAACTTCGCCTCTCGTTGGGGGCATGATCGCCGGTGGCATCTTCGCCACAGTGACACTCCCAATCTCCAACTTCTTATACCGGCGGTCAATGAAGCTACCGGTCCGGTGGGGCAAGCTCTACGAGGCCTACCTCCCCACACTCCTTCGCGATGTCGCCTACGGCGTGCTTCGAGGCTACGCGATGCCATCTGTCCTTGGGTTGAGTGGTAGTTCGATCACTCCAGCAGTGGTCTTCCTCGTCGTCTTCCTGGCGTGCCTGGGTTCTTCACCTTTCAACCAATGGCGGATCTTCCTCTTGCAGCATCATTCAGAGAAGCAGCCGTTACAGGATTACTTTAGGCCAGCGAACTACACAGGCATTGCCATCTCGGCCTTGCGACAAGGCATATCTGTAGGCTTGGGGTATTTGTGTGCCCCCGCAATTATGAGCTTGCTTGCATCCCGAGGGAAATGAGAGGGCATTCGTTGGCATCTACATGGACAGAGGGAAAACAGCATGTTTAAAGCCACGGGATGCTAGTGACAGGCACAAGGAAGCCTGCATTGATGCGCGGCGTATTCGTCATATCCGTAGCTCCATGATGTTAGGTTGAAGCTTCTGCGGAAAGAGGCCACAAGTGTAGTCGGAGCACAATGAGGCACCGACGCGCGGAAAGTGCAAACCCGGCACGAGCATGGGGAACAAACAAGTGATCGGGGTTGGAAATGCTTGTCGTGTGGGAACTCTCATGAAAATCTGAACTCAGAGCATTTGAGCCATCCCAGCCGTGTACGGGCTCACGGCAGCGGAAGCCGAATCAGTTTCATGGGTTGTCAAGCATGTCTGGCCATCTGCTTCAATTGCTTTTGCAACTGTGAGTGGCCTTATTCTTACAAGCTACCGCCATGCCGCAGCCAAACCTGAGCGAAGATCAGGCGATGGGGTCGAAGTCATTGACCAGAATTACTTTTGAGGGCCTCGTGAAAGTCAAGTTATGTGGAGAAGCGACCCATTCATCCTCCTTCATCCTTGGAGCGTAGGATGTTTGACAGTCAGCTTGGAAGGTGGAAGAGTTCGCAGCCTTGCGATGCAACTTTCCTATGAAGAAGCAAACTTGTGGTGCTGCCATAAAGGAGGCCTGCTGAAGCCGTAAGCATTTCGATTAGGCTCCTAGCATCAGGGCTTCGCTCGCTGTGGTGCATGTCAGGGCGTCTTCCTACGTTGCCGGCACCTGCTGTGCAAGGAGCATGCGCAAGAGTGGACCCACCGGCCTGTTCAGAAACTCCGCAGTAACTACAAGCCAAATGTGCTCTTTGCCAGGTTCCTTCATTCAGATGAGTGTCCCGTGTGCCGTAATGGAGTCTGCGCCGGGGGCTGTGCATGCACGCTATCGGTGTGTTTTTTTGAGCTTCCGCCTGATCGCTTGACCAGGAGTGTGTGGAAGCTTTGCTAGTCAGGCAAAGCGGCGCCATGTTGGTCGAGCTGATGACAGGCACCGGCTCTAGCGTATGGGCCTTTTTGGGGTCCCCATTACGACCCATATGCAGGTAAAACAGTTCGGTCTCAGGGAGCGCCTGAAGCTGCTGCAAGAGCTCCTGGTAACTTCGTCGCCGCTGGAAGTCCAGGCGACCTTGGTGGCGCGGGATATGAAACAGGTTTATATTACTGTTATTGGTGAGTGTATCTAAGGTTCCTGTTTAATATTGGTGAGTGTATGTACTATATGAATCCTGATGCCATGAATGCCATATACCTGTATGGTCCTGTAAACAGGAGGCTGCTGCCGTGGCGCTGGAGTTGTGGGAGGGCCAGAAGGCCGAGGTGCAAGGCTAAGTTGACCACGTCCGCAAAGAGTTCGTTAAGCGTTTAAACGCAAGCGTCGGAGAAGAGTCACAGCCCTCCAGGAATTTGGTCGGGAGGCGGCGCAGGAGAAGGCAGTACACGACGGTTGCTCCACAATCGCTCGTTTGTTCCCGTGGCCTGCATGTCCTTAAGTCAGCCCGAAGCTCCGGAAGATGGAAGGAGATGATTGCGCACGCGAACCAGCTGAACCGTACAATCCGAAAGCGTTTGACAGAGGTGCCTCACAGCTTCGCTTGCCTATGCATCCCTATGCTTGGCGCATGCTTGTAACAGCTTTCCATACTTGCAAGAGCTCTCAGATGCTGTCAGGCAGAGTCGGCGTTGAAGTCCCAGCTTGCCTGGTGCCTGACGGAGGGGATAAAATCCCTAAACCCTAAGCCCTCAACCCTAAACCCTAAACCGTGGCATTTTGTCAAGAGGTCTCCGCAGGCTGATCTGTTTCTCCTCGGGAATTGGCCGGCACGGCTGGCAAGATCTGTCAGCACCAAGGCTAAGACAGAGAATCTCCGTCGCAAAGTGTTCGAGGCGGGCTTCAGAAAGTTGCGCCGTGGGTTTGATACGAGGCATCTGAGGTTTTCTGGATGTCCATCCGTCCTCCGTTGAACATCCTTGCAGGCTGAGCGAAGCTTGCGGCAGGATCGAGAGTGTGCTTCGAGACTGCAGCAGATGCCTTACCTGAATAGACTGGAAGTTGGCGGTACAGATCTACATGAACTTGTTTCAATCATAGCAGGGGTAGAAGGCTCCCAGCATCTCGCTGGGACACTTGGAGCCCTTTTGGAGGTGCCTATTTTGCCTATTTTTGATTGTATCTCTGCCTTGCTGTAAACTTTCCAGTGTGTGAACTCGCCGGATACACGACATGTGTTCCATGATCTGGAAGTTGTAGCAGTATATGGCCGACCCATCACTCATCGCAAGGTCCCGCATTCAACAGCTGCATCGTGCAAGCCACCAAAAGCTCTCTGATGCTGCTGGCCTTACTCCCTCGTCCGGCCCTCGGGTGACTGCATCCGGGGAAGTAACCCTGCCAGCGTCCGCAGACCAGGACACACCACACTGTGGTTTTGCGGGTTTCGTTGGTACTATGAGAAGTTCGGGACTGGCCCCCACAGAGCTGGTGTTTTGAACGCTTAAGATGCAAGAGGAACACCGTGAAGTGCACCTTGACCTGAGGAAGAGACTTCGAAACTCTTTGTTTGAGGACTGCTGCATCTCTTGCACTTCATGCAGCTTCTCCTCATGAAATAAACGTGTAGAGCCGGCCTGCAGCCTCAGGGCGCTGTAGTGGCAGTTACGTATCGTTCGAGTCAGCCTGCGTTGCAGGACGCGTCTTTCCGCTGACCTGTCATGAAGCTGCTTCCAGAGATCTGCACATTGGGGAGATTGCTGACAAGTGTGCAGAAGTATCCTGCGCCGTCAATGGCAACCGTTGACATTCTGTCCGGGCTTCGGGTTGCACACGCCTGTTCCTAGCTAGCAAGCTGACAGTCGACAGGCACGAATTCGGAAGAGACTAGTGGCCAATGTAAGCGTGGCCCTGCATGCAAGATAGGCAGTCGGGACCTCAGCAAGCGAGGATTCTGGACACGAAGGTGTGACAAGCGTGTGACCAGCAAGGAGGGGAAGATAAACCTGCGGCCGCTTCTTTCCGCATGAGTCCGGAGGAGTATGGGGCAGGGTCAAGGGTTTGAAAAGTTCTGAAATGCTTGGGCATCCCAGTTGCAACTCTTGTAACTGAAGTCAAACGTCACTGACTTGAGGGCTGCAGTCCTGAAGTTAGTTGAGATTTGTTCCTGGCGTCATCAGTCCATGCCCGACGTGTCTGCATCAAGCCTCGAGAAACAGAATGAAGGGAAGCAGTGAATTGGATGCCCAAAACAGGACTTGTATTTCTCCAAGAAAAAAATGCATTGAAAGTAAGACGACGGGACGCCCAAAAGTACCCCCCCCCCCCCAATGACGCCCAAGACATCAGCTTGTAGAGTTGTGCAGCTTTTCCGTGCTGGCATGTCGGAGTCAAAGTCCGCGCAGAAGCGCGCCAGGGAGGAGAAGCTGGAGGACACGTATCGGTAAGCTCAGGCCTTGCTTCGGGCGGAACGGCTCATCCCACAAGACTCTAGCATCGTTGCGGACTGTTGCGACATATGCCTATCTCCTTATTGATTCTGTCAGGTAACCGTGTGATCCGATAGCGGCAGCCTTGCCTCAAGTTGTCAAAAGTAGGTTGCTTGGTGCTTTCGAGCCATGGCTGATCAGTCATGCGTGCCTAGCCAATGGTCAGGACACCGAAGGATCGAAGCAACGGAAAATTGATGGCTTCTTTAGGCCGGGCAACGTGAAGAGCAAGCTATGCCAGTCAAAGCCATGCGGCTGCTCCGATAATACCTGAGTATTGCCAGTCAATCAAAGCAAATCCGGTGGGGGGGCGGGGCCTCTTATCGATTCTGAGAGCATGAAGACGTGGCAGAGCATGTTCGAGCTGAAGCTTCTTGTGAGAGTCCATGGGTACCCTAGTCCCGAAAGCAGCTATCCTAAAGCCTAAACAAACCCCAAGCCCCAAACCCTAAACCCTAAACCCTCAGAACCCCTTGAGGGCCCAAAACCCCTTTTTGAAGGTCACACTCGGCACCCGCCTTGGCCTCAACCGTGGCATCGCCACTACGGTCGAAGTCAGCGCCCGTGCTCGGGCAGGACATTTGCAGATTAGGATTTAGGAGGGTTTATGGTTTAGGGGTTTAGGGTCAGTCAGGGTTTAGGGGTTTAGGGGTTTAGGGTTCAGGGGTTCAGGGATTTAGGAGGGTTTAGGGGTCTAGGATTTAGGAAGGTTTAGGGATTTAGGAGGTTTAGGTGTTTCGGGATTTAGGAGGGTTTAGGGGTTTAGGGATTTTAGGAAGGTTTAAGGGCTCTAGATTTAGGAGGGTTAGGTGTTTTCGGGATTTAGCTGGGTCTAGGGGTTTAGTGATTTAGGCGGGTTTAGGGGTTTAGGGATTTAGGAGGGTTTAGGGTTACGGGTTCTGGATTTCGGATTTAGGGGTTTCGGGATTTGGGAGGGTTGAGGGATTTGGGGGTTTAGGGGTTTAGGGGGGGTTTGGGGTTTAGGGGTTTAAGGGTTTAAGGATTTAGAGGGTTTAGGGGTTTAGGATTTAGGGATTTAGGGGTTTGGGCCTTTCTATTTTTAGGTGTTCGGGGGTTGAGGGTTTTTCTCATGGGCTGAAGAGCTTCGTAGCTTAAGCATCTAAGATTAACGTTCCAGTATCGGATGTGGAGCTTCTGGTCGAGCTGCGTCGTCAAGCCTGGTCATGTTGTTGAGTGGGGCAAACCCCTCACAACCTGAAATATCCGTAAACCGAGTTGAAGTATTCGGTTTGTAAGGGGATCTTTTACAGGGGGTCGACTCCTTGTCAAAAGGTGAAGAATGCGACCTAAGCAATTTTGTGAAAGGTTTTGCATTCGGCACGACATGGAGCCGACCAGACGATCCTCCGACGGTTGCAAAGAGTGTACCGAAACACGCCTGCCGAACAGGAGCTGAGACGCGCGGACTCCTTACGCAACTTGGCCTGAGCACTGTCAGCACTGCTGCCCAAGGACAGAGAAGTGTTTCTGTCTAGCGTGATGACCAGCATTGGATGAAGATTCCCACCAAACCGAGCAACTTAGATCCTTTTCGGACCTAAGCCACTTGCGGTGTGATGGCAACTTTTCTTCACGAGCGCCTGGTCTAGTGGGATGTTCTCATGCCCATTCCCTAAACTCTAAACCCTAAACCCTGAACCCTAAACCCTAAACCCTAAACCCTAAACCCTAAACCCTAAACTCGAAACCCCAGCATGCCGTCTGCTCCGAGGCTTGAAGGGCACCAGCCGCATGGACATCCGTGGCCTCGGGTCGAGGAATGAGGCCCCGATGAAGCCTGCATTGAGTGTCCCAAGGGGCAGAAGTATCCTACTATTTGCTTATACAAGCAGTATCTGAGGAGGAACTGTTTGTGAGGTGGTCCAAATCGATGACTCCGACGAAGAGACGCAGCGGCCAGGTACCAAAGCAAAGTCGGGTCCTGAGCAGTTGTATGCAGTTGGCATGAGCCGACGGCAAAGACCTGGGCTTCGAGCTTCCATCGCGCTGGAAAGCTGGAAGCTTGCCTAGGTAGGCTCCTGGAACATTGTATGTTTTCCCTTGTGGGGTTGAAGAGGATCGTACTCAGGAATGTTTTCCGAGGCCTTTTGAGGGCCATCCTAGTTGCTGGTCTTGTGGACAGGTCTTGGCCGCGCGTGCTCCGTATCTCGGCCGGCCGCGTAGCTGCAGCTGCCGGCCTCCACCGCCACGTCCGGAGCCTATGCGGAAGTCAGTAGCAAGTCATCGAGGTCCAAAGGATCTTTGGGATGTTTTTTTGATGTTCCCCTATGTTCTCATCATCGGCTTAGGAGCATCCGTTTTGGTGCTATTGAACATCAGTAGTGCAATCGCGTGTCGACTCTTCCAACGGTGGGCTTGTTTTCCCACATTCACAAGTGCTTGAGGCCGACCCGGGCGAAGTCTTCATGGAGCTACTGTACCAGGCCATGCTTGTGAGTTCCCGCGCCAGGTCTTGCTGCAAAGAACCCCCAGGAACTTGGCCGTCAGAGAGAGGGAGAGAGAGAGGGTCAGCCACGCCTCAACGTCCATGCGCCCATGCAGGATTTGCCTGAGATGCTCTTGGCGGATGCTGTTAGCGCTGGTGTTGAGGCCGCAGGAACACGTCACCCCCCTGAAGCCAACTTTGTACTCGTACCTTTGAGGGCGGGGGGTTTAGGGTTTAGGGGCTCCGTTGCATGTGTGGGGGGGGGGGGGGGGCGGACAATTTAGGTTTTGCTTTCGTTGCATGGAAAGACTGAAGAAGTGCCAAGCTGCGGCGTGTCAAGTGTGAGCCCTGTTGCGGTACTCCACAACGAGCCCTCCTAGCCTGAGTTGCAACAACAAACTGCTTGCAGCCTCATCTGCAAAACCCGGATCCCAAAGTGGTGCTTCTGTTTTTGAACCTCAGTTTGGGCCTGGGGGTCGTTTTGCGACTGGCTTTGGCGCTTCGATGAAAGCGTTGCTACTTGCGTTGCAGGTTTTCGTGTGTGCCGGAACCCATAGACCACTCCACGCATGCCTCAGTGTGATCCCCTTCGTCCGAGGCTCCTCCTTATGAGTGTTACCTGGGGGGTTCTTTCTGAAGAGAGGGGGAACTTATTTGGAGGCCCCATTATAAAGGAATCCTGTGCTATTTGGGGGACTATGAGGGGCCCCTTATTTTCGTAAACCGATTTGAGCCTTGCGCCCGGACGCCGCAGATTGTCTCCCCGCAAGCAGAGCGAGCTCGGCTCTTGGCGAAGAGCGGCGAGGCCGGTGCGCGCGTGGCACGATGCTGCTGCCGGTAGTATGAGTGAAGTTCGATAAGATCAGAATATGAGTCATACGAGTTCAGCAGCAACTAGTAGCAAGATGTAGCAAGTACCACTCAAGTACCGATTGTGCTGCTCCGAGCGCTTCGGAGGCTGAGGCCCTCGAGACGGCGCTGCGCGAGGCCTTCCAGGCGCCCAAGGTCGAGGGGGCACAAGCTTGGGCCTCAGAGGGTTTTTCGACTCATGCAAAGGGCAGCGCTTGGAGGGCTCGACCTTTTTGCAGCGTTAGGTAGTTGGAGCAGT
>CAJNDS010002478.1:170863-288054 GCA_905221605.1 Symbiodinium natans | reverse complement strand
AGGTCCTCGGCCCCGTCCCCCTCGGCCGTAGCCCCTCAGCCTCGACCCCTCAGCACCCCCAAACCACCCACCCCCCACCACGCCCGACAAAAACTCAAACAATTACAGCAAAAACAAAAAGCAAAGCCTCCCAAAACCCCAGCCTTTCAGCCCCAGCCCCACAGCCGCAGCCCCAGCCCCTCAGCACCCCAAAACCACACACCCCCCACCACACCCGACAAAACCCAAACCAGTACAGCAAAAGCAAGAAACAAAACCCCAAAACACAACAAAACTCCGGACACAAACCCTATACAATTTCTATTAACCCCCAAAACCCTAAACCCTAAACCGTAAAACCCAGAAACCCTGAACCCGGGGGATCCCGAAAATTCCGGGAATTTTAAGATCCGGGTGATTCCCAAAATTCCTAAGATTGTTAGACAATAAGCTTTAAAATTCCCGGAATTTTCCGGATCCCCCTGCAAGGCCCTCACAAGCAGCCAAATTGACCGGAAGAGGAGGAGGGGCAACCGACAGGGCGGCCGCAGAGCGAAAATAGGGTCGAGCCCGTAGCCTTTTATGGGGATATCTTCTTTAAATAATGATTATCTCATATCCAGATTCGTATTCATAAAGGATATTCGAGATAGTTAATAGGCCGGTTTTCGATTTCAAAGAGAAATCCCAGAAAACCCCCCCAAACATTCCGATTTGATGACCGACAGATATTTTGTTGCTGACTCCGATCTTCCTTGAATAATCCTCTTGGCGTCGATTTCCTTCGTTGTCATTAGAATCATTAGATTGGGAGATTATCGTCTTTTTCATGGTATCTGTCTTAGGCTTGGCCGCGCAAGAACCAATTGTCATTGTTAGATTTCAATCTATCGTTTTTGAGATTACAGGAGGTTGCGATAAAGAAACCATTGCTTTCATGAATGGATTGCATAGGGAGTAAGTTTGCGTCCTCTAGTGTAGGGGTCACGTCACGATAGAAATACAGGCTCGGATTTCTATTCATCTGCAACGATCTATATGCCGGTCACGGGATATCCATAGGCCGGGTTGGGGGGCAGCCCCTCGCTTTTTGAGGGGATAGGGGAACGGATCCATTCGCTTCTCTATTACCAGGTGGATTTCAGAAAATCGTTCTTATCTTGCCTGTCTAAATGACGCGTTCATTCTTAGAAATAATCTTGATGGGGTGAGTATCCTTGTCGTTCCCTTCGGGGGGTCATGGGCTAAGTTAATGAACCGATGTCCCATAGAAGGGCCCCTCATAATCCCATCGACCTTTCGTCATAATGCATTGGACGCAGGTTCCTTCCTGCTTCCAATTCTAGGGCCCGGCTGCACGAGAACAAGCCTTCACTCATCAACACTTCTCTTTTTTTCGCTCCTTCAGAGGAAATCTGCCAATTCTTTGTTGACGTGCTCGCCGGTCCTGGACTGGGCTCTGCATCTTGAGGCATGGGTACTTCCGGGTCGCTGTCATCCGTAGAGGCCTCTGATCTCGACATCTCCTGTAAACCCAAACCCTACAGACTGCGATCCTTCTTTGCAGAGATGATCCTGTCTAGACCCTCAAGCCATTAAACATAGTGCAGCCCCAAAGTTTGATGCTATAGGACGTCATAGCACCTGCATCTTTAAGACTGCGCAACAAGCAGAGCGCGTCGACCAAGGCCACAGTGTGCTTGGCTTCTCTGCACATTGGTGTTCTTGGGCTCAAGGCTCGAGTTGTTACTGAGGTGTCGGGAACGATGTGGAGGTGACAGATGTGTGCAAAAAGTAGCGACGGTACATCCTGCACATGCAGATATGTCGGAACAGTACCTCCGGAGGCAGGTATCAAATGTGGAAAGGGGCAGTGGCAACAACTACAACATCGAATGTGCGCATCCCATTATTCCCTCAAACCCTCAAACCCGCCCTGGTCAGGCTAAGGCCCGAGCTCTGGATCAATCACCCACGGTGAAAAATCAATCTTGGCAGCGGTTGTGCATTGGGGCTCTTTGGATGCTCTTTTGCAGGAGGAGTGGGGCATTCAAAGATGTGAGGGCTTGTAGAACTTGCAACCGGCTGGGGATATCCTTCGAATCATGGAGGGACAAAGGCTTGAGGGAGGAGGTCCTCAATTCAGACCGGCCCCGCAGAGTTCGCGGAAGCAAGGTCTTGCAAGACAAGGCAACTACCCGATGTTTCTTTTGTCGATGTGGGATCCGATGATCGAACCAAAAGGTCGCCAAGAGGCCCCAGGAAGCGCCCAAAACGCCCTAAGGGCTCCCCAAAGGCACCCCCCCCGCTGAACGACCACAAAACGAACTATGCCACTAGTGCATCATGCAAAGAAGCCTCATGCGAAATATTTAAGTCCATCGGACCTGTGAGCCGTGTACAGGATCTTGAGCCGTGCACCATGCTTTCTGACTCTTTGCACTGGCTCCTTTAGAAGCACGTCGCACGTCAACAACAAACTCAACAAACAGAAGACCAAAAAAATGCTCCGCCACTTTACGTAGTCATCCGGTAGGACTGGCAACCTTAAAACCCAAAGTCTCAGAGACTCAGAAGTGAGGTTGCGAGATCTTGAATCACAAGCTGCAACACGAAGGTTTTGAGTCTTGAGAAGGGCTGAAGCGCGCCACTGCAAGCGAGCCGCAGGGCCATCTGGGAAGATCTTGCCTGGATGCGTGGGTGCTTCTGAGATGCTTCGCTAGGTCTCTTACACGTGTCTAGAAGGATGCATCTTGTGTCCGTCACTGAGCCTTTCCTTGATGGACAAAGCTCACCAGGCAGCGGAAGAGGAGACTCCACACCCCCACTCCCATCCACCCTTCTACGACGCTATGCACCCAAACACGTTGGAGCACCGCATGTGTGGATGATTGTGCTTTGCTCAGCCCGGCAACAATGCGTCGAGCCAAGAGACATCACATCAAACAGTCGAGCTGCAAAAAGCCGTTCAATGTCAAACCTTCAAAGACAGCGAAGTGTTGCTTCATGGGAGGCTCGCAGCCAACCAAAACGCAGCGGATAAATACAACAGAGCTCGGAAGATAGATCCCCAACAGCAATTTTGATCGGAGATGCGGCCAGCCAGACCACATTACAACAAGAGCCAAGCATGATTGCTAACCTCCTAAACGCCCTCCGAAGCCCACTCCTTGCCTCCCTCTTGAACCTCTTCACCGAATCAATCACGCAACAACATTAATGGCCAGGGATGCCTCATACATGCATCATGGAATCAGCGGCCGGAAGGGCCCCGAAATTAAAAAAGCCCACTTGACCTCCTTGCTTGGAGCCGCCTATGCCCCTGGTTCCGGGGGCCTGCCACCCTTAGTGATCTCCGGGGCCGCCAGGCGAGGCCCTCCATCAGATTATTCATGGATCTCTCATGGTCCTGGCTTGGGGATGCCATGTCTGGAGCTCACGGGGGGAAGCTGGTAGGATATGGAAAGGGATCTTTCTAACAATTTAAGGAACTTTGGGCTCGGCATCCAGGCTTGGATGAGGATTTGCTGCGTAAGGCTTTATTTAAGTCATGCTCGATGGAAAGGTGGCTACTGTCCTGGTGCTTCTTCTCCTTTTGCGTCCTCGGAGGCCAATCATCGAGCAGGTCAGCAGATATGTGCCACACAGACGTGACTAACAACAGCGTTAGGGCCTTTCTCCCCCACCCCCCAAAACAAACAAAAAACAAGCATGGTGGGACGTCGAAAAGCGGACTTCCGTGCCCACGCCCAGGTTCTCCATGGACAAGCGCGAGAAACTAGCAAAAAGGACGGGGATTGGCAGCTGGTTCTCGTATTGTTTGAGGACGTGCAAGTTGGCTCCCCTTGTCAGGTAAGCTCCGCTTGCCATGCAAGCTTGAAGCTTCCATTCCACGTCTACCGATCTGTCTGGTAACTGCGCGCCAGGTGTGCCAAATTGTGCCAACATGCAAGGCACTCGTCTGAGCCAGTTTGTAGCGTTTGCGTCGTAAGTCTCAGCTTTGGACAATGGACATGAGTTTGTTGCGTGTCACTTGAACCACCGTGTCTTGATCAAGCTAATGGGGTCTTAGGGAAATAATAAAAGCTGAAAGAGCTCACAATGTCTCGTCTTTGTTGGCTTACTTCGTCATGTCACGGCTTGTCTTCCATACTTCCTCACTGACTGTCATATCCTTTCTTCCTATCCGTTCCCACAGATGCTTTGGAATGACGTGAGTGGGACATGGTCTCACCCGCCCCCTTGCTGTACCTGTTTAGACTCTCCATCTTCAAATTTGTCCTACCCCTACCTACCCCTTGACCTTTCCCCCTTCACCCTACCCTAACCTTAACCCCTACCTTACCCTATCCTACCTAACCCTTAAGCTTAGCCTTAACCTACACGCATTCTTTCCCTTTCTCCAACTCGAAACATAATGCGAAACTGAAAGATCTAAAGCGTGATGCAAATCCATTACGTATGCTTCGTTCAACACAATACGGAAAAATCAGAGAGAATATACAGTTCACCACAGAATGTTCAGATGTCATCAAGAAGTTAACAACACCATCATTTGCTGATCAAAATACACAGACGAAGAACAACAAATGGTTCTTTGATACAAAGCATACATTATGTCACCCAATTTCACGCAAAAGTCAATGTCGACAACGATTATTAGAGGTATAGGCAAGGACAGAAGGCAACGCGAGAGGAAGTCAGTCAGTCCCCCGAGTATGCGAGGATGACAGAACAGAAGAAGAGAAGCACACAGGAAGCTTAACAATGATTGGAGAAGAGTTCGCCTAACCATCTGACTTTATCAGGCAAAAGAAGACGTGGTACAAAAGCAACAAGTAGGCAACCTGCGTAGTTCCTTTCTATGTGCTCTTGTTGTCACTGGTTGCTTGTTCTTCTCGCAAACTGGACGATGGAAGGATGGTGGGATTTGTTCCTGAGCAGGTCTAAACAAAGATGCTGTCTAAGATAATTTTATTGAGGGTCCCGGTCCTACTTACCCCCACCCCCTCCCCCGGAACTTAGACTCGTTAAAACCATTTATAGTACTTCAATCAACTTGTAAAAAGGTTTGAACGATCTAATTCCGACGACAGGGTTGGGACTAGGTCCCAAAGGACGCATGACAGGGTTTGCTTAGTAAGCTTGTCTTCTATTCATGTCTTGAATTAAAGGTCCAGGTTCCCTGTATTTACTAGCTTACCAGTTGCCGAAGCAATGCTGTTTAAGCTACACATGCGGGTGATGGGATTCTAGAGAAGGGGAACCAGGATCCCATAGGGAACCTTAGATGCCTTACCGCCGAGGTGTAACGAGCAACAGCGACATGCACGATGCCAGTGGGCAAAGTCGCGGGAGATGAATCGTCGCTGGACTGCTGTTGGTCGTCGTAGGAGTAGCAATAAGTACGTAATGTGGCAGGAGGCAGTGGAGAACTTGGTTCCCATTTATGTGTACTCTGTCTTCGCACTTTGAGGAAAGCCCGAGGTCTTTGAGCTGTCCAGACTTGTTTGTGCACACAACCTCCTTCCCTAAAAGCATTGAGTCCCGAACACTCTCCACGCCAGATTTCTCAAACACGCGGCCACTCATGAGAACGTCGTGCAGCTCAGGCCCCGGCCAGTAGTCAAAGGAGAATTTCTTTGGCACACGCAGACCTTGTCGGTGGTTGCGAAGGTGCAGGCAAAAGCACCCTCAGGGTGATGCCGGACAGGGGGCCTTAGGACTCTGAACCTATCTACAACAATTTCATCACCACCCACAAGCCATACATTGTACAACCTTAGTTGTCCAGTACCTAGGGGAACTACAGGTTAACCTTTGGGATTATCAGGTGATTATATTACCCCAAAAAGGTTAAAGGTTACCTACTCCACTACAAAGCAACACGATCGCAACATGCCGTCACTTTGCCACTCTGGCCTTTCTTGATGTGGAAGGTGCGCGGAAGGTCCGGTCTGGGCCTTGAATGAACGAAGATGGAGTCTCTAAAGGTTTAGGGTTTAGGGTTTAGGGTTTAGGGTTTAGGGTTTAGGGTTTAGGGTTTAGGATTTAGGGTTTAGGGTTTAGGGTTTAGGGTTTAGGGTTTAGGGTTTATGGTTCAGGGTTCAGGGTTTAGGATTAGGATGCTTCAGCCCAGCTGCAACATGCCCGACCCACACGTAAGGACGACACCGAAGTTCCAGAGTTTCGTCGAAGCTCTTTCTCGGCTTGCCCTTGCGTGACATGCAGGTTCGATGTTTTGCCCAAACGTAGGGTCGATTAAGGGTCTTGTTGGCAACTACATAAGTTACCCCGGAGCGAGCACGTCTTGGCAAGAGTTGCCTGTCTTTGGGTTTTGGCTTTAGAGTGTTTTGGGTAGAAAGGATATGGTAGCTGATTTTCTCTCCGGGAGGCACTGCACAAAGCGACGAAACAAGCAATACTGGAAGCGCAGCCAAAAACAAAACATAGCAACGCAAACCAGAACAGCCTACCAACAACACAAGCACGGCCAAGTGCACGACCAAAGCACAAGCTGAAAGCAACCGGCCATACACACACGGAGAGTGGAAATTTCCGTCTGAAAATGGTCAGGTCGTTCCTACAGGTACACTTGAAGTCGAAGCGCCGACACACACACACACACACAAGTCGAGTTTAGAATTCACATGCCGAGCTCGCTACAGTTCATACGGGAGTTCATCAGCCGTGTCTGGGCCTTCGGGTCCTTGCTAACGTCGGTGATGTGGAGCTCCCAGCGTGTGTCCTCCGACAGGGGCTGGCAGAACCTTGGCTCCAAGAAATTGTAGGGCTTGAAGCTGTTGTGAGGCGGGCCCTGGGCTGCTTTGAACAGAGCATGCTCAAAAATGGGCGCAGTGGAACTCTCTTTTCTTTCTAAGGCGGGTCCTCTTGCCTGGACCCGGCCTCCCCCAGGACTGTGTGAGGAACTCTCAATCCGAAGACGCATGCAACTTATCAAGTTGCACAAGTTGCACCTCATCAGTCACTTCTGTAAGGAAAGCGTGGTGGTTGAGGGTGTGAGAGATGTGCGACTTTTACGACCGTTTGTTATCCCTGCCGGGGCCCCGGACTGTCGGAACAGTGGACGCTTTCCGCCCTTGGGCACGGCGGTGCGCGCGATCTGCCACGAGCTTGGCTTCAAGGCTCAGCACCAGAGGCGGAATCCCCAAACCACCAAGGACCTTAGAAGATTTTGAACCTGGGGTGGTGGAACCCTGAATCGTCACCTTCCGGTGGCTCCTCATCAAGTTGGGATTTAGGGGTCAGGGGCGTATACAGTCCAGAGAGCACAAGGGGCGATGACAGTGGTAGGATCGGGCTTTCAGGGCTCAATGCCCATGCTGGCAAATATCCGGCAATTCTTGAATCTACATTCTTGGTGATAGGTCTCACTGAAGGAATCTTGACTGGATCTGGGTCTGGCCAAGGAAGTGCCGACGCTTTGAAGCCTCGCATTCACTGCTAAGCTGCTTGCAGAAACAGTTGCGACCACCGCAAGTGGACACATATGGAAACTCGACACCCTGCATCCCTCAGTCGCCCGCCGACAATCCGCCAACTTATCAAAACATCTCGTGCTCAACAAGCTCAGTTAGGACCTTGGCACCCCAGCAGTGAAACACCACAGTCCTTCAACACCTGCGCCACGAACCCTTCTTAGACGGATGAAAGTCGCATCCTTCTCCAACATGCTCGAAGAAGTTGCGGCAAAGTTAAGAGACACCCCAACGAAGGTGGAGATTCACTCCAGAACCCCTAGAAAACCTACAAATCCTGTAAACCCTCTAAACCTTAACCTTAGCCATAAACCCTATACCCTCGACCCTAAACTCTAAACTCTCAACCCTAATAACTGAAACCCGGCACACATGGCAACGTGTCACGCGGCCCTTGGCTCGAAAATCTGCATGCTTGCTGGGCCTCGGTGGTCTTTGCCTGGTCGTCAGCTCCAGCGTAGATCACGTCCCAAATCCTGATGTGAACTTCTGGCTGTATGCAGTGAGAGGAATGCGATTCGCGATTCTCACGTTAAGTTTTGAAAGCTTCGCAAGCTTCTGTCTGCTCAAGGAATCGAAACTCTAGTGGTCACTCGACCATCTTGGCTAAGTAGCCTGAAGCACTCGGCAAAGTCCCCTACACAGGCCCTGCACAACAACCAGGCCCGTGTTCTCAGATTGGGTCCCTCCTTTGAACCACCCTGTGCAAAGCCAACTCGTGACTAGGGGGAAGGAATCCTATGCCCCCTAGACCCACCCAAAACCCCAAACCCCGAAACGTCTCAACGAATCCTAACAACGAATGCTTGTCTTTCCCAAACGCCCTTTATTTATGATACTATAGATAACAAGCCCGCAGGGGAAAAAGACACCCGGGCTACTTAACTTTGAAGGATTCAAGATGTTAGAACTGGCCCCCTACACATAATACTGATACAAGGAACTCTTATGAGCAAATCTTGCACGGGGGCACCCCTAGAAGCCCGTTAACAGTGCTTCAGAACCAATCGCTTAGCTTAGACGCCGTGCAACTAAGACTTTAGCTCTTTCTATCACCAAGAATGCATCATTTCAAAGGCCAAGATTTGTAGGTTGTAGGGCCTGCGGCTCACTGGTAGTCATCTTCTTTGTCCAGCTATTCATTGGAAGCCCCGAGCCCCTGGCCTCTCTTTGGGCTGTCCCTTCCTCTTCTCCACGAGTTCAATGTCTCAGCTCGGATCGGCTCGGGAGTTCAGGGTTTTCAGGCTTGGAGATGATTAGAGTGTAGGGTCGGGATCAGGGTTTGCGTCAAGTTAGATGAGTGAGGCTGATTCCTCGAGAATTAAGGCAGTTGGAAGGATGACATGGGTGTTGCGTGAATCCTTTATGCAAAGGGTGCGACTTGAACCAACAAACGCCTTTGCCTGTGCAGGCATTCCTACATTTCTTGCAAGGACATCTGCCTGCGGAATGGGCATGCTTGGCATGAACTTCCGGAGGATGGATGAATCTTCTTAGTCTTGGTCCTTTGCAAGCTCCTGCCTTTGTTGGGCCACAGGGCTTGGTTCGGCTTCTCGCAGCACAAATGCTTCACAACCTGAAGCAGAGAAAACCGCCGGGCTCGTGGCGCACCGCAAAAGCAGGCGTTTTGAACTGGAAGGATGGGTGGTAGAACCTCAGGGGCAAGTTGAGGCGGCCTGATGTTCCCGGTGCAGAAATTAAAGCAGTGGCAGGGTTCGTGACACTGCTGGTACCGGCGGGACCAAAACAGCTTAAGCGTCTTTACCGACGGCTTTGACCCGAACAAACTCAGACCGGGAAGCAGCGAAAACGTTGCGTTTTCGAACTTGAACCGTGACCAATTCCTCCGGCCCCCACGCACAACAACATGGAAGGCTGCAGCCACGATCTTTGAAACTGCCAGGCCCATATCTGCGTCGCCTTGCTACAACCTTGAGGCTTAAGGTCTTGTTCTGCGGATGCAAAACTTTTGGGCTGCTGCTGCCTCCGGGTTGGGTTCCTGGCTGCCTGTCGGCTCACTTCAAACACCCGCCACTCCTTCGACCCCCTGAGCCCTTGAGCCCTACACAAGGGGTTTTAAGGGTTTAGGGTTTTTTTTTAAACTGGAATGTTTAGGGTTTAGGGTTCAGGGTTCAGGGTTTCGGGTTTAGGGCTTAGGGAAGTTGAGGGTCGCATATTGAGGGCTCCTGGGCTCCCAGAAGGCACTGGACGAAATCGCTGCTGGGGCTCGGACACAGCCTAGCGCAGGTTTCGAGGGGCAGCTTTAGAGTCTGTAGAGGCAGGTGGAACAGGTAGAAGATCAGACTTTGGGATTGCAATGGAGTGCGGAGTTGAGAGAGGTTTTCTCATCTTCAGACACGATTTTGTTGATCCACTCATGCGAACAGTTGGCTAATCGTTGGTGCTTGTTGCCGCCTACGCGACATTCTCAGGGCTTTGGGCCTAGAAGTGGCTTGGAAGGCTTGTTTTTGGCGCTTCCTTCTGCGGAGCTGCAGGGCGCTTAGGAGGCTTGAGACCTCTTAGACCTTTAGTGTCTTCAGGTGGCTCTAGGTCTTCGGATTCTCAGCTGGGTTTGCATGCTTCATGCGCGGACGGGAATCGAAGGCATAATTCTTGAATGGCAGGCCCAGAAGGTGGCCGCAGACTTGCACTCCTTCAGTAAAGTCTCCGAAACTTTTCTGGTACCTGAGCCGGTGAACCTTCCCCAGGATTAGATCCTTCCATCACCTGTCGATTGCAGGCCAGAGGCCCCCCCTGACTTTTTCAGAAACACTACAGTCAGAGTTCCAGACTCAGACCTTGCACTTTGAACCCCAGTGAGAGGCCCTCGCACACGCAGAGTTACTTCTCGTTCCGCTTGGGAGGATCACTGAACAAAAGGCTGGGAATTTTATTGGAGGTTGTGCGGAGGAGGTGTCCGATTGAGAGCTTCAGGGTTTTCAGCGTTCAGCAACTCAGCTATCTCGGTGGCTCAGGCAAACAAAGCTACTCGGAAATGCTGGATTCGTTGACAAATGTGACACTAATCCCTGTGCTTCAGCCAGTGAGCCTCGCCGTCGGGATCCAGCATGTGCTCTCTGCACTCGTCGGTCTTCTGCACCTAAGGTCTCAAGGACTAGGCTTCACGGAACCCCTGGCTCGCACACCTCTCTTCCATCAGGGGCTAGAGCTGTGTGACGAAGCAGCAAAGCAACCGAGACACTCTTCATTCTGAATTCTGGGTCTGGCGGCTTGCGCTGCTGAGTCTGTGCATTCTGGTTTTCTGCGCGGACCTTCTTGCATTTTCGGATGTGGGATTCAGAGTTTCGGGTTCTATGGGTCCTATGGACTCGATACGATGAAGATGTGGTGGGGGGGGGGTGGTTGAAGGGTTAAGGCCCCGGGTCTGGTGATGAATACAGCCCATAAAAGCCGAAATCTTGTGAAGCTTGGGGGACGGGCCCTTTGGCGGCCGGGGGGCGGGGGGGGGGGGGGCAGGGGGAACATGTGGTTACATAACGAGGCATCTAAACATCACCCTGAAGCCTTGGTAGCTTCGGCAACCCGCTGCTGGGGCCCCGCGCCCAGTCTGAAGACAAAAGGTCTGTTCGGTCGATGGTTTCTGCGGCAGGCAAGCTTCTTTGGGATGAACCTCAAAAAGCCTTCGGCCCTAGACCAGACGATGCGCCCTGCACGCCCTAGGCATGTTTCCCTAAGGCTGTTTCCCCCCGATACCGGCAGTTATCGCCTGCTACTACCCCAAAACGACATAAAGCCCCAATGCCCACCCAAAACGGTGCGAACGCGGCCAAGGAATATGCGACGCTTGAGGCTTGGCCGCCTGGCTTTCACTCGCTAGTAGCTGTAGGAACAAGGTCCGCTTTCTTCAGAGTCTTCGCGGGGCTTCGGAGCTTCGATCTGTTATGGGTCCATCGGAGCCGAAGCCAAGACGCTAAACCCTAATCCGTAAACCATAGCAACAGGTTCGGGACGCGTTTGGGCGGGTTTCTCCGACAGTACCTAAGAGTCACACCTGATATGGGTATCGCCCAGCTGTATGGTCCCTGTTTGACCCCCTGCAGAACCTGGAGTGACAACTTGGAAGGTCTTGAGCAGAAGGGGCGATGTACTGAATCCCCGCCCCATACCATGCACTCGAGCAAGCCCCGGATGACATGCTGCACCATGCTACGGCTGGCCTGACTCCGTGGTGAACTTGAGCCAATCCTTGGGTGGAAGCTTGTTGAACCCAATTGCGTTTTAACTACTCGTTAGCTGACGTGCCTCCTCACGAACATGCATGACAATCGCGAATGATGCATGATGTGGGATCTTCGGTCGAGCCCATGGAAGCAGTGTCCCATCGTCCAAACTGCATTAACTCTCTTCCATCATATTACTTTAAAATCCTATTGATGAAACTGGCTTCTGGGGGCACAAAACTCACAAGACGTGACCTGTACGTAGGGCACGGTAGGACCTGTAGTGCCTGCGTCGTGACGCCAAAGCCCCAAGTCTAGCCCGCAGATGGCCCTCGCCAGTCCTGGTGAGGGATCTTCGCCCAGTCGGCCACCTCCTCAGCGTGCCTGCGCTGCAGGAATCTTCTCTAGGCTCCAGAGAATCTTGTTTTGGTGTTTCCGAAGCCAGATTCGGAGCGCGAAAGGAGGGAAAAAGGAGCGAATCCTCGGGCCTCTGAGCTCATTTCGGGTTTCAGAAGGCCCCAAGCCCGCAACCCTCCGCAAGCCCTGTATGCCAAGACAGCCAAAAGGCAGACCAAACGTAAAAAAATCCGTAAAACAGAAGTCCACACTCATTCGGCACGTTATTCAACCGTACTCGGCACATACCTTAATTCATTCCGGCCCCCAGGGAGGGCCTCTTCTCCGCTCGGTTGTGGAGCAAACCGTCCGGCAGGGGCACTTCGCCATCCTGCAACAAGCTGACCCTGGCTGCAAAATGAAGTTGAATTCCAGGGTCTCTGCCGCCTTCATTCCAGTCCTTCTACAACTGGCACTTTTTGTCTGAATAGCAGCCCAAAGCAGGAGAAGATTCCATGCCTCGTTCTCTAGAGGAGCGAATGAGCCAGTGCTCTTGCATGCCAAAGACAGGGATGAAACTTCGGATCATACTGTAGCAACAACCGCAGGACGCTATGAGCCCAGCTCACGGATTCTCCTCTGTGTGGGGAGTGAACAACATCGCGTGGACAACCAAGGGGCAACATGACGATGTGTCAGGTTGTGGATCAATGACAGCTGTTGCACCTGGCTGTGTTCTCAGCTTTTGGCGGCAAACAACCACGATTGAAAAAGAAGGAACAAGGCCGCATCGTTTCATCCTCAACCTGAAGCCATGGTCTCTTCGAAGCCCCTTTCCTCGCGTACCGGCCAGATCGTGTCGTTGAGAGCCGTTGGCAACCTGTCTGCAAGAGAAGCTGCTGGTAGCTCGAGCGGTGAGGGTCTTAGGGCCTAAGGGTTGTAGGGGAGGCATGCGTGAAGGGTGGTCGGGGGTTGTCGCGACTAAGCTTGAAAACTGCGAATTTAGAAACTCTGTGCTCCCAAGCTAGAAACACGGTGGCTTTCCTGCCCTCCAGGTATCGACATTGTCTTCGGCATTTGTATGGTACTGTGGGGAGTTTTGTAAGAATGGGTTGTAGAAAGAAAAGCAGTCGCTTTGGGTATCTATCACCTTGCCGTCGCGGATCTGGCCTGAAAACAGCGAAAGCCGCAATGCAACCATCCCAGCTCAACTTGTACACGTGATCGCAAAGCCCTCAGCCAGTGTGATTCGCTATGGGATGACAAATGCAAAAGACATTTCGCCGATGTGTTGACGCAGTCTGTTCAGCTTCGTAACAGTGTTGCCAGTCTTGCTCCATGTTCCTTCTTTGGCCTCGTTAGCTCTCTGAAGTATAAAGAAATAGTCTTGTAAGTTAGAAGGGTAAAGAATTAACAAACGGCCGACAGGCAAAGCATACTCGCCCCTGCTGTGAGCAAGCCTGCTGCGCATGGCTCTGCTGCTCGCCAAGCAATCATGGACAGCAGACAGCCATCCCGAAAAAACACTAGCTTCTGTTCCTTCATATTTTCTGTGACAGCTCATGCAAGGAATGTGTCAGGTTTTGGTGAGGTCGGGGGTTTGGAAGGGGTTATCTGAAGAGGCCCCGATTGAACAAGTACCCAATCCCACTCTCTGAATTCTGGAGATTTTGGAGCTCAGGATTTTTTGTTTTCAGGTTCAGGTCAACTCTTTGGCTGCTTTGAGTTTCCAGGAGTGCTTTTTGATGCTGTGGCTGCAGGGATTTTTGTTATGGCACATTGTTACATTGGCGCTGCTGAGCCAGGCAGCAGCAACTGCAAATGCAGCGTTCAAGCTCATGGCCTGCAAGAAGTACGAGCAGTTGCTAAACTCTGTCCACAAACTACACCAAGTACGCTGAGGCTTTGACAGGGAAACTCCAAAGATTGAGCCCTGAATCCAAAACCGCGGATCCTCCCTCTCAGTTGCTGCCTTTTTTAACCGCATGGAAACCACCTAATTGTGGGTTCGCTCCCTGCAAGAGGCCGAAACTGGATTTGGGGTTGAGGATGCTCAGTTTGGGCTTAAGTTTCAGTGAAGCGTTCACCTCGAAGGATTGCATCCTGCTGAGAGAGCGCTGAGGCTTGAGATTCAATCAGGCTGCAATTTAGGCGCACCGATGCTTAAGGGAGCTGCTACAGGCTCAGTGTTTCAGGTCTTTGGGACTTAGGGTGTTGGTTCTTGGAGTTTCCGGTTTCAGAAGCAGCTCCAAAGGATAGAGCTGCTCTTCAGCTTGCCATCCTTGCAGCCCTTTCACACAAGCAAATCGCGCAAGACGTATGGGGCTCGCGCATGTCGGCACAATCGCGTCTCGTGTGCCTAGCATTGACCTCCCTGGTGATCTTTCTGCTGTCCCTGCAGGCCCCACCCATTCCCCCGAAGCTGATAGGGGACTCGCAGAAACGAACCTTTAACCGAATTCACCCCCAGCATCCTCCAATCATGGACACCACACACGAGCCCCGGTTTCGAATTTTGCCAGTGCTCACTGGAGTCCACTGAGCACGCACTAACTAGGGCAGGCACACGCAACTTCTGAAGGAACTGAGAGCGCTGCACAGCACCGCATTGAACTCCCTGGGTGTACGGATGTGTAGGGCCCTCAGCCCTCAAGGTTGGGAGTGTGCCCGCGCTGTACACTGACTACGGCTCGGGTAACGGAGCACCCACCCGCAACGAGATATGGGGAGACGGGGGTGGGAAGGTGCCATATCCTTACCTTTTTTAAAACAGTGCGCTGCGAGCTGAACCTGAAGTAAGCCTGCCGGAGATGGTGGGGTTGCAGCCTTCGGGAGGGGTTGCCCTTGCTATGTTGAGGGGGCGACATCACATGTTCAAGGCCAATAGCCACGTAAGACTGACTGAAGAAGTGAGCTTGAGACTGAGCTTAGGGTCGAGGCCGCTGGGGTTTGAATTTGATCCAGGAAGTGAAATCAGTCCATGAGTAAACATTTCCCATGCTTTCAAGACATAGGCGTAACATTCTGGCTGTTCAGGACTCTTCGGGCTCAGGGTTAAGAAGCACTTGGAACGGTTGCATGTGTGGATTGCGGGGGGCCTCCTCTCACACCTTCTAAACTGCAAGAGACAAGCTGCAATACCACAGTGGTGTGGTTGGAGGTGCAAAGTGAAGCTCTCAAGCCTTCATCCTACACGTTGCACCCTAAGCCTCCTAGAACTTAAGCATACTTTAGGCCCTACACTTCCCCGCAAAATATAGCAAGGCTTCGCCAGCTTCAGTGAAACTTCTTACCAACTCCGCCAGTTTGCTGTCTTGGTCCGCTCCTCCCTTCGATAGCGGAGCACGTAGCCGATGACGAAGGCACTTGGATTCCTTGGCAAACTGCTTGGGTTCAGGGTTCAGGGCTAGGGCTCTTCCTTCCTGAGGTCCTGAACCTGAAGCCCTAACCCCATAGTTTTGCGCGGATCGATGCACCACATGCTCTAGTTGGTGTCAGAAAAGTTCTCACATCCAGTCAACTCTAAGGAAAGGATGTGGAAGGTTCTTTTTCGTGGCTTGAAGAAGGCCGTCTTGGCGTGGTGATTAGCGAAGGCCTGGAGCTCGTCGCTTGCGACTTGCTTCCTACATATGGCAGTTGGGATTTTGGGGATTTATAGCCGCCACTCGCAACTCCTTGATTCCCAAACCCTCAACCCACACCGCTCCGGGCTCGGGGCTTCGTGCCCGGAAGCTTCTTCAAAAGCTGCATCGCCTAATCAGCTCTGTCCGTGGACGAGGGGACTTCGGGCTCCTGGATTTATGGGAAGTCAGTATTCCGCCAATCTCACCAGATGGAAAAGTCGGGTGGGTTGGGAGGGCTTGAGGGCCTAGGGCTGTGAGCTGTCAGAGGTGGAAGCCAAGCACGACCCAAACTCTCGGATCCTTGCGAGTGAAATCACCTCCCATGAACGGCTCCCTTTGCAACCCCGCGGAGCCCGTAGCCTCCTCCACTGGCAGCTTCCTCATGAGCTCCCGAGCGCCTTCGTCCAGGGACCGATCCTGCACAAACTCCGGCGAATTCGATCATTGAGAACCCCAGCATGTACAGGGAGCCCAACTGAGCCCAACATCGGATAGAACCTGTAGGTCTGTTGGCTCTTGAAGGGGTACCCCAAGATTTCTACAGTTGAGAGGTTGCTCAAAGAGTCCTAGCCTAGCGGGTTGGTAAGGATCCTGTGGTTTAGGGGTTCTCTTTTGTCTTTCACCGGTATTTGGGCTTCTGAATGTGCAGTTTTGGAGCCCTCCTGTCCTAGCAACTTTGAGTGCAAAAAACACTGCAGAACTTACACGTGCTAAGCCCGCCACACCACAGTGCTGGGAACTGAAGTTGAGGATGAACTGGCCGGGATTCCTAAACAGTGCAAGCTGCAAGCACCCAGAAGGCACAACCCCTGGGACTGCATAGCAGTCCCTCAGCTGCTTCTCCGACACGGCCATTATTACGAAACAGCTTCGCAACTATCAGCACGGCCCCCTAGGGCCACGGGGCGTGAGGAGGCCTTGGGTTAAGTCTCTGGCGCAGAGGATTCGTCTTGCCGCCAAAAGCACGGAGAGAAGATAACCGATTTCTGGGTGCAGGCCGAACTCGTCTGCTTGATGTCCCTGCTTGAAGCCCAAGCCCTGCTCAACTATCTGTGGCAGGGGAGAGGTTTGCCGTTATAAGCACCCAAAGGCAGCCGAGTATCTCATCATGAGTGGCTAGCCGGAGTGCGTCCACCGCCTGCGATGCATCGGAGAAGGATGTCTAGCCCAGCTCTGCTAATTCCTGCCGAAGTCCTGACCTTGACCCTAAACTTCTTTCTACAACTAAGGACCTCGAGGACTGCAGTCCCTGCTGAGTCCTCAAGCCCCGGAAGGGAAACTTACAGGGCCCCGTAGAGTAAAATGGCACCCCAGAAGAGCCGCCTCTTTTGAATGCCCGAAACCCTGAAACCCGAACGTGAAACGGGAAAGTCCCTAATCGAGTGGCCTTGGAGGCCGCAGGTGCCCAACTCGCCTCAGCACCTTAAGGTCCTCAAGACCCGAAAAGCCTAAACCCTAAACCCTACTAGACCCTAGACCCGAAACTCCGAGACCACGCAAGAGAAACGCTCGCACGCCTGCATCGGGGTCATTTCATGCACTGCGGCAGCGGCCGAGGGATCCAGGTTGAGGACCTGACCGGCTTGGGGGGCTCGGCCTTGACTCGGGGTGTCGTTTGGGGGTTCAGAATACCAGGCTTGAGGTTTAAGGGTTTTCGGGCGACTTGGTTTCTGGGATTGCTGGACTGGAAGGAAACAGCTTCCTGACATTGCAGCAGCTGAGATACCAAGATTGTGATGCTCATGATTTCGGCCCCGTTCGAAGCACAGTGGGCTGCAAACGACACTAATAGCAATCGTGGAGTGCGGAGAAACTCTGTTCAAAAGTGATGGAAAGCAAACCAAGAAGCTGACATGCCAAGCCGGGGAGGGGTGGGTGGCAGAGGGTTCTCTGTTCTGCGAACTGCCGCCATCAGACGTATGTTGGGTTTCCGACTGTTGTTGTTCGTTGTTCTTGGTTGCCCTTGCCGCTTCGGATGCCGAGTCAACTTGTCTTGCTGCTGTCGTTACGGCCGTTACTTCTTAAAACTCTGTCGCTGCGACTTACTCAAGAAGACGGCTGAGGCTGCACTGACCATTGATCTGATCGCATTGCTACTTCACAATTCCAGTTCACGCTTGGTCTTGTTTGTGCTTACAGATGCAGATCTTCCTTGGTGGTACCATAGTGCTGTGTTCAAACACCCTAAACCCTAAATCCTGTAAAGACGGACAGCTGGGTTGCCGGGCGTTGCAGCCCCACTGCATGAATTCACAGATTGTCTGCCAAAGCACCTTGTGGAGCCCAAAGAGAAGGGGGGTCTTACGGCAGTGACATGTGTTCCACATGGGCTTTGGCTGTTCAGGGCGATGCTAGACAAAACGCGCGGCAGCGGAAGGACGGAGTGTTAAAGCAAGGATTGAGCGGTCACGGTAAGCCTGAGAAATCAAGCCTACGCCTGCGCCGACATCAGGCCACAGCACTCACTGCAAGCCGGTCGAACAGTGCTCCCAAACTACGAACAGCAAACACCTTGAGCAAACACCTTGAGTCCAAATTCAAAAACCGGGTTTGGGGTATTAGGGCCAGAGCTACATCCTCAAACAACACAAAATGCGCAGCACTCAAACCCTAGATCCCACTAGCTCGTCGTTGGCCTCCGTGGGCACGTCTTTCGCGACAAAGCCTTGAGTGGCTCAGCAGTCCAGAAACTCACGACTGATCCAGAAGGTCAGGCTTCGGGCCATTAGCGCCTTGGGTGAAAAGGTCTTGAACACCGGAGCTCGGCAAGACACTTGCTTCGGTCCAAGCTCCTACAACTATCTAGCAGCTAGCACCCTCAGCCCCAATTCAAACAAAAAGTTTCCGGGCCTTCCCCAGCCATACTGCAGCCAACCCCCCCCCCCCCCTCTTCTTCCACCCACCGAAGTGATGCTCCCCTGCCTGCAGCTGGATGGTCTGAGGGCTCCCGGGCAACCTTGGGGCTTTCTCAGCTTGATTTCAAGGAGTCATCGGCTCTAGCGCCAGAGGATGTCGGACTCGAGACGGGCGAGATAGGGTTTTGCGATATTTTGGGGGGATGTTGTAAAAGGCATGGTTGAGGCGCTTGGGGCATTTGGGGTCTTTGGGCTCTTTGACATGCTTTGAAACCTTGGTGAGATGCCGGATTTGTTTCGGGATTTCGGGATATACAAAAAACCTGCCGACTGGGGATCCCGCCGCAGCCAAGTCATGCCCAAATCCCCAACGCACACATGGAAGCTGGCACAAACTCAATCCTCAACTCGAGTAAACCGCCAAGCGGCCGATCTGCCCATGCTCCGGCCACGGCTTGGGCTGCGGCCTGGGCTGCTCAAGTGCGTTTTTTTTTTGGGGGGGGGGGGGGGGGGTCAAGGCACTGCAATAGGTAGCACGGGCACGAGGCTGGAATCCCCTAAGCCCTACATCCGACCCAAACCTGGAACTGAGGACCGTGCCCCTGGCAGGGGTTCTGCTTCGGCCTGAAACTGCGAGCGGGAGAAGGGAAATTGTTTGCACGTGCACGAGCCGATGGCCGCTTTCCTGTTGGATGCAGCAGGAAGCAGACTCTCAGTGTCCAAAGCAAACTCGGGGATTCTGAAGAAACCCTTCTACACAAATACCATGAAAGCCACGGGGATAGGGCAACTTCCAAACCCTTGACGTTCAGGCGGGCCTCGAGATGCGCAGCGGTTGCGGCTGGGCCCAGGGCGGCCGAGAACTGGTATCAGGAAGTCAGGCTTGCACCATCATCACCATCATCACCATCATCAGCATCATCATAATCTTCTTCTTCTTCATCATCATCATCCTCATCCTCATCATCATCATCATCTTCTTCTTCATCATCATCCTCATCTTCATAAGAATCATCTGCATCTTATTGCAGATCCTCATTTGCATCCTCATGTTCCGGTTCAGGGAGCGGAGAAAGGCTTTTGTCAAAGCCGAGCTTGGTTCCCATGTTCGGGAGGACACCCCCGACATCGGGGAATCTGCTCCGCCGAACAAAGGTATGACACTCCATGGGGCTGAAAACATGATGGTTTCTTGCTGTTCAACTGGTGGACGGGGTTTTTGGATTACTGTAGGGCGGTGTGGCAACCCCTGGCCTTCCGGTGGGCACGGCTGGCCGACCACTGGCATGGTTGGAACCTTTTGCCACGGGCTTTCTGTAGGTTGTCGGAGATTTCGGGAATACCTCTTCTTCAGCCAAGGGCGACGATAAGGAGTCAAGTGTAGCAAAGGCGGATTTAGAGCCTCTGTGGTCACAGTCAAACACCGTAAGTTCAGGCCCCCTCCAAAGCTTAGAACACCTGAGGAAGCGGCTACCCCTCTCCACCTCGGCCCCTCTCTGTCTCCCTCTCTTCTTCTTCTTTGCTTCTGCTGGGCCTGTGGTGTGACACAAGTGCTTTTGCGATAGGGCTCTCGCCCTCGCCCTCGCCCTCGCTCGCCATATGCCCAAGGATGGCCCTCATCCCAAAAGCAATTAATTTCAAAATCTCCTCGACCTCCGAGGTCCTAGGTTCTAGATGTGAAGCCTGCCATCCTTCCTTGCTCCCAAGAGGGCTGGAAGCACCCAAGAGCCCCAAAAGTCTAAAGCCCCACAAAGTCTGCCCTCCAGGGCCTTCGGGGGAGGCTTCAATCCCAGCGCTTGAAACTCCAGGGTTTGCGCGGCCGGCCTTAGAAGGGCTTTGGAGCTTGGCCAAACCGGGCACCGCCGCAAGCTGCCAGGGTTAAACAGGGAGCCGCAGCTAAGAGAAGTCGAATTGCAGTGCCGTCCAGCCCGCGTAGACAACATGAACGCCCACTCACGCAGCACCAACCAACACCCGGATCCGAAGAAGCGCTCCCTAAGATACCTCAGATACCGAAGCTCTATCACGCCGAGTTGAAAAATGTCCCTCCCAAGAGTTGCTAAGCTCCGGGCTCGGCTGGCTTTTGCTCAGCGCCCCAGTCCCAGCTCTGGTCATTGCCTTGCCTTAGCAGGGAGTTTACGTTTCACAGAATTCTCCATACCTGCCATACAACCATGTGGGTGCTCGACATCCCAGACATGCCGAAGCCTAAGCTCTGTGGTTTTTTCCCACTATCAGGGGCCTTGGCAGGAAGACGCTCGGCCTCCTTAAAATCCGCCTAACTTTGCAGGCAAGTAAAGCCTTACCAGTTAGAGTCGTCGTGGAGGCCTGAGACTCGCTAGCTTGGGAGGTGCGTGGAACGCTCCTTTATTGTGTGTATGCACACGCAGCTTCTGCTTTTGTGGGTTGCCCCTCGGGAAGGCTTCATTTTTGCGTGCACTCTGCGTTTTCCACGCCACCGGCGACATGTAGATTCGTGGCTTCACGTTTCCCGAAGGCCCACGTGGTGAGCACAACAATAAGATGTAAGATGCTCAAGGGTGGCACCGCAATCCGAACCGCCGCCTCCGGCGGACTGGGAGCCACTGGAAAAGACACTGTCCGATTTCGGTGCTCGTGTGTACATCAGTGCACATGCGGAACCCCGACCTCGTACCTGAGTCTGCCACGCATCGTTCCACTCGGACCACGGATCTTCATTTTGTCCATGCCTGGGCTTTCCCAAACCCAGTCCTGAACCATGCCCTCGCCCCAAAGATCAGTCTGAAGAGGACTTCGGAATCCTTTGCCCAATGCCCTCCCGAGTTCCTTCTCTCAGTCGCGAACCACTGATCCCAGTCGTTCGGCTCTGTCTTGACGGTCCTCAGCGGGGGGGCTCACAAGTCTGAACCCTTTAACAACCTGAATCAGATCTTTGAAGTAAGCTCTGAACACGGCTGAGGGGGGGGAGCTAAAAACCCCAACCGTCCAGCCAACAGAACCTACCACTTGATCACATCAAGAGCTCTGCGCGGGCTTTTTGAGGTTTCGCGGCAGCTTTGGGGCCCGTGCTTGGGCGGGTCGACGGGGTGTGGAATACCTGGCAAAGAGGCCACAAGGTGTGGTAGTTCAGGTGCGCGTTTTGATTAGCATTGGGATTTACGGAGTTAAGGATTGCGTTTCTTGTCTCTTCTGCAGTAAGAACAATGCAGTGTCTTTGAAGTCATTACTAGCACTTTCCGTAGGGGCTTTCTGCTGTTTGAGCCTTTAGAAGCTCTGAAGGCTTTGAGCTCCTACGGATTTGGAAGCTGTGAGGGAGTTTCATGCGCTCCGTGCTGTGAGGACTGTAGGCCTTTGGCAAGAGTGCAGCATTGCTGAGCCCTCGAAATGCTGCCTTGCGCAGCGGCAGGCGCGAAGCCGGGCGGTGGGCCGGGCGGCGGCAAGGGGACTGTGAAGGTGCAAGAGTCTCTTATCTGAGGGTTCTCGGGCGCAGAGGCCTGAGGCATCGAATGCTTTACGAAGTGCACGGTCTGCAAACAAGCTTTCCGCAATGCATCCGCCAGCAGAAGGACCCATGTAGCAACAAAGGCACCGCTACAAAAACTACAGTCTGTAAGCACCTGCGAAACTTTTTTGGCAAAGTCGCATCATTCTCAACCCCACATCACCCGCACCACTCACTAGGATGCAAAGAACGACCAGGGTTTTGCTCCCCACGCAACCCCCAGCCTGCGTACCCCGATCCTAGCTCCGAGCCGAAAGTCCTAATCCGGAGACTCTGCCGTAGCCTGCGGGATTGACAACTTACATCCAGCCTTCAGAACACAGACTTGAAGTTAAGCTCCGGAAAAACGGCTGCAGCGCCGACAGCAGAGCCCCGGGGAGAAGAAACTTGCAGATGGGTACTCTCTGTGAGCACAGTCGCTAGGGCTCAGGTTGTGACAGCCAGTGCAACACTACCCCTCCCCCCCCCCCCCCACAACCGCCCATCCGGACCAGCACCCAGCAGGGCAGGATCTGGATCTGGATGCCCGGATGCGGACGCACCCCTGCGGTACTTCCCCACACCACCATTCTGAAGAGTGTTTTAGCTGTTTGCTTTTTCGAAAACTGTTTGACATCTTCCCACTGGTCTGCAATGCTGTCTGATTCGTTCAGTGGTGAGCGGGAAGCGCCTAACCAAAACAAATGCACAAATCCCGCCAGAATGACTTTAAAGACTTTGGGCGTTTTGCGATGCACTTTTGTCCAGAGCTTTGCCATGTCTTGGCTGGCCGGAGTGGAAAGGCAAAGCCCGCAAATGACGACTGCCACGTTCCTTACACTGGCACCTCCCTGCAAATCGTTATTAGAAGTTCTGGGCCTTGAACCCTTCAAAGCCAAGCCCTCATGCTGCTGCCTGGCGCAGCGCCGGGCGCGAAGTCGGGCGGTGGGCCGGGCGGCGGCAAAGGGACTGTGAAGGTGCAAGAGGCTTTTCGAAAGTCTTGTCTTCCTTGGAGCTTGAAGGTTCTCGGGTGCAGAGGGAAGGGCACGGTCTGCAAGCATACTTCCACAATATTCCACAATGCATCCCACGGGCCGAAGGGCCCATGCAACAACAAGGGAACTGCTGTAACAAAAAACAGACTTCGGCAAATGCCTGTTCTCCCTCCATCTTGTTGAGGCAGCAACTCACAAGCCCACAAACAAAGAGCGCTGACTCCTGACACTAGAACATGATGGGCTGTCAAACCCTGCAGCGCTCAGCTGCAAAGCATGGCCCTGAACAGACCAGTATCTGTATCTGGCATGGCATTCTCTTGTAGTTATTTTGGCAAAGTCGCATCATTCTCAACACCCACCACCACCGCCCCCACATCACCAGCACCACTAGGATACAAAGAGCGACCAGGGTTTTGCTCGTCACACAACCCCCAGCTTTTTTACCCCAATCCTAGCTCCGAGCCCAAAGTCCTAATCCGCGGACTCTGCCGTAACCTGCCGGATTGACAACTTGCATCCAACCTTCAGAACTCAGACTCGAGGAAAAACGGCTGCGCCGCCGACTTCGAAACCCAAAGCAGAGCCTGAAAGTCTGAAAGCATCGAGCCTTGAAGCCTCAACTCACATCCTCAACAAATCCCACGGCCCTCAAGCCCCAACCCTCGAACTCCTGCCTTGCGCAGCTGCTGTGTTTGGCATGAAGCCAGGAGGTGGGCCGGGTGGAGGGCCGGGCGGGGGGCCAAGCGGTGGCCCAAGCGGCGGCGGGCCAGGCGGCGGGCCAGGCGGCGGGCCGGGCGGCGGGCCTTTTTCATTTGGGGGCCGTGGGCCGCGCGGTTGATTCCAAGATCCCTCGTTCCGCGTGGAGGACGCCTGAGCCCTCTGCTACAATAGCCTTGGATACATGCTTCCTAGACTCCCCTGATCCTAGGCCAGACCGAATAAAGCCGAAGTCCTCTCACGGATAGGGACGTCCAGGCTTCAGGTTCTAGAACAAGGTCGGGTTATGAAGTCGAAGGCCACATGCCGAATGCCTTGGATGGAGGACGTGAATTCATGAAATCCTTGCAGGATGTTGGTTCAAGCGCTCGAAACGCCCCTCTGGCCTGGCTGCAAGATCTTCGACGTGTCGGCCATGCTGGCTGGAAAGCCCGCTTTGGCTGGCGTGATCCGAGGCGCCTGGCGTCCTTGGAGCCGCACTGCAGCCGTTAGAAGGTCAAGGTATTCAGAATTCCGCGTTGGGGAGTTGGTATCGGTCCGTGGCTTCAGATCACACACAGTGGACTTAGCCTAAAGATTGAGTTGCGGAGCAACTGATTGAAGACTCGTGCTCCACAGCAGGCTCCGGTGTTGCTGGGCGTCTCGAAACTTCAAGCATCGACCCGGAAATGTGCTAACGTCCTCCGGCTGTCAAACTCAGCTACACTCTTCGCCATCATGTCGGGGCCATATCTAAGAAAATGGGCACCCTCTTGATGAATTCGGCAAGTGGCGCGAGAGTGGGATCTGGACCGGTCCAAATCACCCACCAGGTGGGCACCGGCCGAAGCATCAACCGCTACACCCTACATGGTCCTACAGCTCTACAACTGCAAAACGTCCTCGTTCATCAGCGCTTCAAACAACCGAGCCCCAGGCGTGGCTTGCTGGGCGTCATGGGCTCGTCCTCCGGCAGTCTTGAAGGCGACAGCATATCGCCGGGCGCTCTACCTGCGCGTGTACACATCTTTTGAAAACGTAGTTAGTGATCAAATCAAGGATTGAAAGCTCAACACCAGGCAGAGTGCTGCATTCTACGTTCATGAGCCTACACTTTTTGCCAGCTGCTGGCCAAAGAGTGGACTGAGCGGGCTCCTTCAGTTGATTTCAATTACTTGGTCTTCAGGATCAAGCAAAGCTCAAAAGCCGCCTTTCACCCTAGAGCCCTGCGCACTAACGTAAAGAGGCTGGGGGGGGAGGGGGGGGGGAGCAAACTTGCAGGAAACCACTGGTAGGAGCACCTGGCGGCATACATAAGCCCATCCCTGAGATGGCACTTTACAGTTTGGGATTTGAGGTTCAGGGCTGAAAGTATTAGAAGAAGAGTCTTCCACCATTTCACAGGTTTGAAGCTACATGCGACACTTTTCGGTTTTATCGAGATGATAGGCTTTGGCGGGCAAATCCAAACAGGTAGGTAGGTATGTACGATCTGGGATCGCGCTACAGGTTGCTGTACGACATCAAATTCGAACTTTATTGATTGTCCACCTTCCTGCACTAATGGCAGTCATAGAAGCCTACAGGGCTGCTAAGCCCGAAGCCCTAAACCCTGACTTCACAAACTGCAGCCAGGGCCGTAGCAGACACAATTTCTAGTAACATGCCCCTCGAGAGCCCTTACTAATACTGGGATCCAGGCGTTATCCCAGGAGTTTCGTTGGACACTTGGGTTCGAGGATTCGATATCTGGGGCAGTAGGCACATGGGCAGACTTGCAACCCCGCAGCTTATGTTGTGTGCCCTCTAACTCTCAAAATCTCCATGGAAAGCCGGCAATCACCCTGCGCCCCCGCTGCCCCCAGGCTCTGCACACCAGAGTTTTGAAATGAAGCCGCAGAAGCACAGTTTATGCTTAAAATGCTTAAAGGAGCCGCTGAGAGAGTACGGTGTGTACCCTGTACCCTAAACCTTCCCAGGTTGGAGCTCCAGAAGTATGGCCTCATCCTCTTGACGAAGCTCAAGCAGCTAAGACAGGGGCCTGAATAATTAGAGCAGGGTTTTGGGGCCCGTTATACAGTGTTGGCGATTTTTTAGGCCCCTTGATTACTCCAAAAGATCTGGGGCTGCGGGAGAGCCAATGGCTTCGTTCAGATCTGATACGGCTGCTGGGATTTCGTGCGGAAGCGCCCAAGGTGTCGCGTCTGCGCTTTGTGGCTTTGACTCGACATGGGGCCTCGCAGCCCTGCCTTCGTTGCTGTCATCTGCGAGCCACGTGGCGACGTCGACCCCACGGTAGCTGTAGCCCTTCCGCTCGAGCCAGGCCACCTCAGCCTTTTGTGAATTCCCGAGGCCCTCCGAAACTTCCAGGAACTCCGCATCTTCCTTGGGAAGCCTTGGTTCGCCAGAACTCATAAAGACAAACATGAGCAAAACACGCATGATGTTGACAATGATAGGAATGAGGGTCGCGCTTTTTCTGTAGCTTTGATATTATAATGATACTTAAGCTAAGGAAACCCGAACAAGACCAAGGCAACAGCGTACTGCTTGGGACGCAGAAGCCAATCGAGGAACAAGCGGTCGACTTCCTTAGTGTAGCGGGAGGAGCCGTCCTCACATGGCTCGAGAGAAAGGCCATCGAGACCTGCGGCGGAGGCTTCTTGGAACTCTGCGGAGCTCTTGAAGTCAGTGCGCTTAGCATTGATCTTCTCCCTTCGAAGGTGCTCGCTTCCAGCGGTGTCGAAGCTTTCCACCTTGCCCTTGCCCACCTGGCCTTTCATGAAGTAGACGTCTAGCTGAGCTCCAGACTTAACCGCAAGCTCCACGTTTGCCATCCACTTCGACCACCACCTACAGCCCCACGGCTTCTGCTCGCCGTAGAGAGGTGTGCACCAGCAGGTGCCAGCAAGGCCTTCCTCTTCTGGGATGCGATCATGCTTGCCACTGTCCTTTGTACCGTCTGGCAGAAACACCACGGCCGCACTGACCTGCCCCCGTCGACTCTCAGCGACCAGCCTTTCCCAGGCCTCTTCGTATTTCCCAGGCCAGGAGGTGATGCAGGGCCTTCCAACCTCGCGGATCACCGACCCTTCAAAACAGATGTTTCTCTTCTGAATCTCTGCTTTCGCTGAATCTAACTCCTGTTCCTGCACTTCCATGGCCCCCGTGGTCCCCTCATCCAAGGATGCATTGTTGATCCGCCAGCAACCGCAGCAGGCTGCGGGCCACAGGATGAGCGAGGTCCACCAAAAGCCCTCCTGCGTATGCCGGATCGTCATCCAGACCAAAGCCGCAAGGCCCAGGAGCCCGGCAAGGCAAAGGGAGTTGAAGGCACAGGCCGCGAACTTGTTGTAGGGGCTCTTTGCAAACACTGCGATGAAGAAGCTGAAGCAGCAGCAGAAGAGGGCCGCCATCACGGCCATTCCAGCTGCGCCCTCTGGGTGCTCTGGTTTCTCAGAGGCGAATACAAACAGTAAGGGCGGAAACACTCCCAGGAGGGATCCTACCATGCAACAAAGGCTCTTGAGTTCCGCTTTGAACTCCTTCCGTGCTTGCCGCAGTCGCCGTTTCCGCTCTCTGGCCATCGATCGGCGTTTTGCATCTCTCGCCACAGATTTTTCATGTAAGGCGTCCAGGTCTTTCCCACGCGTGCTGACTTCGCCAAAATCCTCAGAGGCGCGCAGCGTCCCTTGACGCTCGCAAGTGCTCTGCACCGCCGGCTCCTCGCGCAGCCGGACCTGTGTCACTGATTCTGTCGCGCTTGACAGAAGCAGTGACTGCTTTGGATAAACCACTTTCCATTTTTCTGGGTCCTTCACCTCAATGGGCGCCTTTAGGTCGTTCAGCACTGTAACGGCCATGCTGGGAGCGCCTGAGGGCCCTAACTGCATCGCTTATTGCGAGGCACAGGCTCTCGGGCCAGGTTGGCTCTTGCACATGCCTCATCTCGTCTCTCTTAACTTCTCTTGCTTGGCTTGACACCGTTGACATTGTATAACTTGAAGTGTCAAGTGGTAAATTGTCTCTACAATGGCCAAAGGCCTTTGCAAAAACATTATTTGACACTTTTGTCACATGAAATGTACTAAAATAGCAAATTGTATATGATCTGTCTTGTCTATCCGACGCGTCTGCAAAGCCAGCCCATCGCATCCAACTTCGAACTAACCCTCGACGAACAGGAAAACCTACCGCTGCACCTCTCTCCCAAGATTATTTTGATGCGTTAAAGGCATCAATTCCGTCAAAAGTGTCAAGCATTGCATCTTAAATGGCCCGCAGCTCTTCCAGGCACTTTTTAATGCCAGCCGTCAACAATCGTCAAGACCCTCTCTGCTTGACTCCGCGTTCTCCCAAGATTGTGTTGACGAGTCAACAACGTTAATTTCGTCAAACGTGTCAGATAGTGCACTTTAGAAGGCCCACAGCCAACAGCGCCAGAGACTTGACAGACTTGACAGAACTGACGGAAATGACGGAGCGCACGCAACATGCGCATTATAGCAGCGAGCATCGATGAGCAAGACTGACTTGACAGAATTGACGGAATTGACGAAAATGACCCCCACATGTGGGATGTGAAAAATGACACAATCGGCTCCAGCACAAGGTTGGGGAAAGAAACGTGCACGGAGAGTTCCCCCAATAACAATCGCACCAACCCATTGCCCTCCTCGTGCCAAGCGCGTGACGACTTCTACCCAAAACACCAGCTCCAGGTCCCGTGGCCGTAGACAGCCCTTCCTGAGAAACCACCAAACCATCCTGACAATCAGTCCGGGACACCATTCCGTCCGAAAAGCCGAAACCCCCCCCCCGTACTGCTCGACCCTGTAGCCACCCCCCCTTCAGCCAAGCACCCCTCGCAACTACGCCGTGGGCATAAACAAAACAGCTGGTGACAGTTAGTGGCGGAAGCTTCCACAATTACTTCTGATTGCGATGATTACAAGTCTGCGGAGTTCGTCCACGAGGTCGTTCCACCAATCGAATTCGCCCCCTTCTCCGCTTCTCAGTCTGGTTCCCGCTGCAAAGAATGGATGCTTTCCACCGCGTCTTGGAACCTTCTCGTTGCCACAAATGGCGGGAATTCACGGGGAAACTCCTTCCACTCCCCCTTCCCGTCGCAACTGGTCCGCTTGTTCCACCGCTTGCTGGAACGTCTGTTGGGCCTTGCTATCAAGCCGACAGCGTTTTCGGAGGTTCTGCACCCCCTCCAAACTAGCGACCCCGATCCCAGCGCTGTGCTCAGAACCTAGGGTCGGGGGTTCAGGCTGCGGGCAGTAGGATTTATTGGGGTTCCCTTTTGCAGCCTCGTTTCAGAGGCGTCGCGATCACGTGCCCGGGTGGCGGGCACTCGGGGGCCAAACCTTTCCGGGCTTCGGAGTGGTTTCCCCGACTAGGGGCCTTTGATTTGAGGTTTTGGGCGCTTAGGCCAATGTTTGGAGGCTTTGGGTGGTTTTGCAGGGCTTGAGAAGCTTCAGACTGGCTTTGCTTTTCTCGTGTTTGGCGTCGAAGGTCTACAAACTGAAGGCACAACTGGGGCCCCCCTCCCAGTCCCCATAACTGAATCCCAAATCCCTCATCGGGCCTAGTGGTGTGGTAGGCACAGGCTGGCCCTGCGGTGGAGTTGACGGAGCCGGCAGCTGACTCCCTCAGTGCTGCTGGGGGTTTGGGGTTTCATGGTTAGGTGTTGCTATGCCAAGCTCGGGAACACAGCATGAAGACTTAGGAAAGAGCCCCTAGCTGCCCAAGCTCTGAGCAACCCTAAGCCCCAAGTACCCCTGAAGATTCCGCACAAAACGCTCCAATCCGAATGTCCCAACTCCACGCGTGTTGGCCCCTTCTTGGCCTGAGGGTCGCATCAGTGATGGCACCGGAGCAGCAGGCTCCTCTCCGGCATCGAAAAGAGGGCTTGAAGAGTGTGGCGAGAAGTGGCAAACTGAAACCATCCCTGACATAAGCTCTGGCGATTTGAAGAATAGGGATGCGTAATCAAGTGAAAGGAACAACTGAGAAGCACAGAGCAAAAAACAAAGAGTAACGACATAAAACAAAGAACAAGTCATAAAGAAGAAACACATGAGTAAACAAAAACATAAGCAGGGTGGCGATGACAATGTTGATGATGATGGGTCGTCATGGTACTACACGTGATACTTGTGCTTAGGATGGCAATAAGGATGATAAACCGCAAACACTCCACAGTACTTCCAGGCCAGATGTCCCTCTGCCCGCCGGCCTTCGCGGCTGCCCGCTTGGGCATTGCCTCGCGGTGATGCCACACTCTGACCCATTGTTTGCTTGCAAAAAGGGCCGTGTCTGTGTCCTTCAATCAAGACGACCTCTAGCCAACACCTGCCGGATTCAGTTGAGCATCGCTTGACCATCCTTGCGCCCACAGACCCTGAAGCCGGGCCTAAAATGCCCTAAGCTGAACCTAAACCCTAAGTACCCTTATGTCACACCTTGCACCCGTAAACGCTTAAATTCTAAAACCGTAAAACCCTAAAACCCTAAAATCCCTTAGATCCCCTAGAACCCTTAAACCCTTCAACCCTCCAACCCTTAAACCCTAACTTAAACCCTGCAACCCCAAAATCCTAAAACCCTTAAACCCCCTTAAACCGCTAAAACCCCTTAAACCGCTAAAGCACCCTTAAACCCTTAAACTGCTAATTGCACCCCTTAAGCCCTTAACTCCGAAAGCCCTCGAAGCCTTGGCCTTTGGCCACGGCCCATCCACGCTTGGAAAGGCCTCGGGGGCTTCCAAGACACTTCGATTCTCTGGGGCTGCTGGGGCTTCTTGTTTAGGGCATTCAGGGTTTGAAGGCTTTTGGCCTCAAAGTAGGGGAACGTCCCGGGTTGAGGCCTTAGGGTGAATTCGGGTTCAGGGCAAAGTTCGGGGGGGGTGTTAGGGTTCAAAGTCTAGGGTTCAGGGTTTCATCCGAGCCCCTCGAAGCCACAAAAACTCGTTTTGAGGTGTGTTGCCAACTACGCTCCCCCACGAGAATAGCCCTACTACATGAAGTGTACCTAAAAGGGACAACGAACATAAAGCAACCCCCGTGCTTTCGTAAAGCCCAAGCTTTCTGAGGGGCTTCCAGGCCCTCGGCTCGTCGAGGGGACTCCTCTTGAGGGCACCTAGGCTTGTCGATCGAAATTCTTTGGCTTGGTCTGGCATGTGGCATGCGGATCCTGATGTAAGGTCTGGGTTGAAGCTTAAGAGTTTAAGAGTTGAAGAGTTACAGGCCCTTCAAAGGACCTACGGTCTCCGAAGACGACGCTCTAGAAAGACTCCGATAAAGATGTACGTTCCTTTGAACATGAAGACCGCGCCTCCTGATCTCATCCTCCACTTGGCGGATCTCAGCGTAGGTCCTCTGAAGCTCCTGTTGCGCCTGGTGGGTTGCTACGCGGTGAGAAGTAACACGGCAGGCCGAACATAACTTGAAAGACTGATAGAGAAAGAGAGCGTGCTGTTGCAAGTCGCAAGCTCGAAGTGGGGCAGCAACAGTGTGCGCCTTCATCGCATGTATTTAGTCCAGAACGCCACAGACTCTTGGCAGTCCTCACTGGCAAGCTTGTCTGACTTGGACTTGGACCTGCGGCGATTACTTTGCCGGTACGATAGACTGAACGTGCTGCAGACTCAACAAGGGCTCGGGCAGAACTCACAACTGAAGCCACACAAGCTTTGGGTGCAGAGTTCGGGGAGGGGGTTCTGAGGGGTCTGAGGGGACAAACGGTTTTCGGGTTTGGGGCTCGCTTCTCAGTGCTCATGGCTAACTACAGTGATATTGAACACCCTATACTTATACTGATTATTTAAATATTCATACTTATTATTATTGTTATTACTGGCATTGTTAGATTCTCAGGTCTTGGGGTTGCGGATGGGTTGTGGCTTCTGTGGTCACAGGTTAGGCTCAACCCTGCAACTTCTCACACAGAAAGCAAGCCCAAACGCTCAAAAACCTCGCCAAAAATCCCTGGACCACGTTTCCCAAACTTCACGGCGAACACATTCAACACCCTGAGACATTACACACAAATAGATCCCAACCCATCGCCCTCTGAGCTTCCGGGCCCCTCGTGGCTACAATCGCTCGGGGCCTCGGTCAGTTGCAAAGAGTTCTTGCGAGAGCAGCCGTGTTAACTCTTTTGCTTAGCTACGTGTAGGGTGCGAGTAATGGCTTGGATCGTTGAGGAGCTTGGGGCCCTTCTGCCAAGAATCCAGGAATCGCCGTCCTCCCACCTTCAACCTGACTTCTTGGCGCCGCGCTGCATCTGGGCTCAGGGAAGGCTTCACTTCAGCGTCCGGCCTCAAGGAGCAAACGCTACGAGCGCCCTTGTACCCCGAACCTAGATGAAGAATAATAAGATTTGGTGGCCTCGAAATTCTCCAGAGAACCCCCCCCCCCCCCCAATAACTCCCTAGGTTTCGGGCTCCAAAAGCTTGTCAGGGCCTGCACTGGCATCTTGGGGGTGTGCTGGATGTGGCCCGGTCGAGAGAGCGTTTGAGGTGGGTGAGGGCGATTTGTCCTTCCAGGGTTGACAAAGCCATCGCCACAAGAACAAAAAACCGCGACAAAACTGAGAAAAAAGCACCGAAACAATGAGACCTCTTTTATGGGCCGTCTTTGAGCATCAGATTTTGTATTCTCGGGCGCTGGGTGGGAGGCTTTGCCTTTTCTTGGGGAGCTCAGGGCGAAACCATGAAGCTAAACTGACACTCAGACACTGCGCGTGGGGGGCTTAAACCCTTCGGGGTTTGAGATGAGGATTTCAGGGTGATTGAGTTTGAGATTTTAGGCGTCTTGGAGGTCATGCTTTTTTGACTTCGCCAGGCGAGTGCACACTTTGCTTGTGCTTCCCCTGCCTCATGCACGCGTGATGAGAACAGACTACACTAGGCTTGATACTCACAGGCAACAGCCATACGTCGCAACAATGAAACCGCCTAATCGGAAGAGTTGATCCCTGCTCACTCGCAGATCGAAGCCTTTTCCTGTATCATCGCGGTGTTCAGTTCAGTGAAACAATTAGCAGTTCAAGGGCATCTGAAACTTCTGTTGCCCTGCATATCAGTACAAGCTTCTCTACAAGGTTCGGAGCGAGGTTAGCTCAAATTCAAGATGTACAAGATGTTCGCAATGAAGAAAGCTCCACTGAAAGTCAGACACGCGCTTGCAGACACCGCGCCATCCTGCGCAAGTGTCGTTGTCGCCGTGCACGGGTGTGAGGTGATCTTCATTCCTGACTCTCCCACAGTGAAGCAGTCCCCCTCCGCGGCTCCCCACTCTTGTTTCTCTGCACCCCCAGTGCAAGTCGTGCCAGCATACTGCAACAAGACGAGCTTGCCATCTCGGCATTCCACCTTGGCGGAGGCATCGTTTCCACTTACATCGCTGATCATCGTGCATGCATCCACGGTGAAACGATGCTCAAAAACACTTCCGGTGCACGAACCCTGGCCATCGGGGAACTGCTCATAAACAAGCTCCTGCCCGCCGGCCACAGGCACTGACACACCGCCCTGAGATGTGCTTGTCGGAGTTGATGCAGTTGTTGGTGTCGTTGTTGACGTCGTTGTTGTGCACGGGTGTGAAATGACCTTCATTCCTTGGAAGCAGTCCCCCTCCGCGGCTCCCCACTCTTGTTTCTCTGCAACCCCGGTGCAGGTCGTTCCAGCATACTGCAAGGAGACGAGCTTGCCATCCCGGCATTCCACCTTGACGGAGGTATCATTTCTGCTTGCGTCGCTGTTCATCGTGCATGCACCCACGGCGAAACGACGCTCAAAAACACTTCCTGTGCACGAACCCTGGCCATAGGGGAACTGCTCAATCAGAAGCTCCTGCCCAGTGGCCACTGGGACCTCACAAAATCGCATAAGCAAGCGAAGTACAATGCCTAATGCAACAAGGCAAAAAACTCAAACATGAAACAAGTTGAACAAGCTTTACCAAGTCGCCCCACACACACAGACAAAAGAGACAAATACCGACATATGCTCGGACATCGTCATGAAGTTGGGCATGGCTGTGTTTCGGCTGTTGAGGTGCCGCTGCAGGCGCAGGGTGCTGGAAATCACTGCAAGCCAAATTGATTCAAATTGACTGGCGAAGTGTGCTCAAGCCGGCTCAGCATGCGAACTCAGACGTCACGGGCAAGAGAAACGCATCAGGCGTACCTCACCGAAGCTGTGGAGCACGAAGCAGTGGTGGCGTTGCGTAAAGCCCCCTACCCTAAGCCCTAAACCCTTCCCTGCGTGCTTCTGCTCGTCCTTCCATTCCATGTTCCATCCCTGGGACCTTTCTTCCCCATGTCCTTCCTTCGGTCTTCCTTCCTGCCTCTCTGGGACCCCGTCACTCACATTCGGATCTGCTGAACCCATCGTCCGAAGCCTTGTCCTCCAATTCAGGAAGCTTCGTCCCATCTCCCTGTAAACTGCACCCTCTAAACCCCCCACATGTCAAACCAGACGGCCCCCTTTTGTTGCACGCTGGATGGTCGCCCCCTGCGTGGTGCCAAAACCGCAGCGGTCACGGGCGCTACACATCGGAGCCAGCTGCAGAGACTCAGATGACGCAGTGTTCAAGCGCCTTTTGTTGGGGCGGCAGTTACTTAGAAGACCTAGCATTAAAAGCTTAAGATGTATCCGGCGATTCCTCATCCTAAAGCCCTGTGAAGGAAAGCAAGGAAGCAAGAGGTGGCCCGCAAAGCTGGCTGAGTGACTTTATGGGGACTTTAGGGGCCTCAAGGGCTTCAAACATCCTTGGAGCTCTTGCGGTCTTCGGTGAAGCTCTCTTGGTCTCAGCTGGCTCCGGGGCAAAACAATTTTTGACAATGAACAGGCCCCGCTCTTTCTGTCTCTCCCTTGCTCGAGACCGGGGCCCGAGGCCCCAAGCGCAGCAACTTGCCAACAGGCACAAAAGGGTCTAATAATAATTAGAGTTATAAGTCTTATTATTGCTTTAGAATACGTCGAACTAATAATGAATAAGAAGGTCAACGGGCCTAATCAGGTCAACCGTGGGTTATGGTGAGAGCATGGTGCTTCCTGGTTCCAGTCTATCCCAAGGCGAGTTGTCGAGCTTTGCCGGAGGATGCAGCAAGAGTTGTGTTATCATTGTCTTCATGGCTGGATGCAGTTGTCATAGGATACTTCAGTTTGTCGGTCTGGCGGTGGCAGGACTAGGAGTCATCCGCTTCGGGTTTGGGGGTTTGGGCTTGGCCAAGTGAGAGGTGCTGAAAAGCGCGGGACTGTTGGCTCAATGCTGGCAAGTACCACATGGACGAGGCGTCCCTAAGAGCTTCAACATCTGCGCCGCCTCTTAGGAAACTTAACATATAGCGAGTCCCACAGCACAGAGATATCGTCATCCCAGTCGATTGGTCTACAGCTCTGGCCTTGTATGCGTGCAGACTGTCAATTGAGTTTCTTTCCGGCACAGTATCTCGACTACTTCTAGGTACTTCCTTCGAGTCAGAAGGTCCATAAGGGAGAGGGGTCAAAGCGGGGGAAGATGCTTAGGGAAGCCTAGGGAGCCGAGGGAACCTAAGAGAGTACGAGAGGGAGCCTTAGGCTAGTTACCCCTTTTGGACCCCATAGTAATCAAGCTACTACACACAAGCCGCTCTCTCAATGCAGATTTCCTGGCAGGCCACTTAGCATTAAACATGCTGATCCCCATTTCAGCTTCAAGTTCAGGCAATTGCTTTTAGATCTTCAGGATGTTGCGGTGGGACTGGATCCCCTTGGCCCTAAGTCCTTTCACTGCCTCACGCAGCTCCCGTCTTCAGCGCCTGCAAATCTGCGTGTGCGTGTGTGTGAGAGAGAGAGAGACAGACAGAGAGCGAGAGAGAAGGGTTCGGGATGCCCGAAACTTGGTCATAGGATTTGAAGGATTCCAAGATTTAAACAAGCGGGGGATGTCCCATTGTCTCCTGCAAACGTCCAGGACCCTAAGCATCTCAAGCTCTGCCTCCGCTAACCTTTAGCATCTCATCTCCGTTTCTGGGATTCGGGGGTTTTGGCTTGGGGTCTGCAACAAGTGCAGCAGGCTCGAGAACTTCGGCAAGGATATCTAGCGTGTAGAGTTCCAAAGTTTTTGACACCTGAGACCAGCTTGAAGTGGGGCTTGCTTCTTCGCCGGAAAGCTTGGGTGCTCCCGCAAACCAATATGACCTGGGGACACTTGTGGATCACTCCATGTGGAGGTGCAACACCCTCAACTTTTGCAACATCTCAAAAGCCCTTGTCACCGACGGGCAGACGGGCGCCTGCTTCTGTGTGTCGGACAAGGTCACGGGAACCTCCAAAACTCGACCCACGACCTTTCGAGAGCCAATTTGGAGTTTAGGCTTTTGCCTAAAATTTAAACCGTTCGCGTGCCCTGAGGCCGCCAAACCCATCCAACCCCACCCAAACCCATCCAAACCCTGCACCAGTCCACGGCTTGGAGGGGGGGGCGGGGGAGGGAGCCCCAATCGACCATAAAAAACTCCTGACTCCAGCTTCAACCCTGACTGACGAAGAACCTTCAACCACAAGTTCAAACACCTTTTTTGTACCCCAAAACACCCATGGGGCTGGGGCGTATTCGATCGTTTTGGCCTTGTTGTTGGCGTAGTCCTGCAGTGTTAGTTATGTTAGGGCATAGGGAGTTGTTCTTCGTGGAGTGACCTGATCTGTCCCAATTCGTTGCAAGTTCCACCTCTGAACTTCACTCCTTGTGGACACTGTCAATCTCGCTTTGCGTGCTCACCTGCAATGGACAAGTCTGACTGCCGGCAGGGTATGCGCTGCCAGTAACATCGGCACTGCATGCCTCTCGCTTAGAAGTACAGCCTTTGAGCTTCATTGTTCCTTCACTTCCATCTGCACTCTTCCTGCTGAATGCAATCCTCGGCTACAACAATGTCCAAGCTGATCATCGTCAAATCCTCAACCCTTTAAGCCCCCCCTCCCCAGCAAAACGCTCTCTCTTCTTATTATTATTCTTTTCTTCTGCCGGGCATGCCTAAACCGCTCTCTCTCTCTCTCTCTCTGTCGCTCGCTCGCTCGCTCTCGCTCTCTGTTGAGCATTACATCCTATAGCCATCTTCCTGGCCTGCAAGGTCTCTGCCGGGTTGGCACCTGCCTTGGCGCCTGGGTGGTGAGGTTTGTGCTCAGCTGCCCTGCTTCGATTGCCGATGGTTTAGAGCTGTCGGTTTGGGAGCTAAGGAAAATACTTGTCTATACTTTTCTGGGTTTACAGGTGAACTGATGTACATGTCACGTCGTGCGCCGGTCTTGCGGTGTCGTGGTAGGGTTGCTTTTGTGGTTTGGGTGTGGGACGTTCAGGGTCTTGGGCATCAACATCACGTCGTTTGGAGCCAGCCTCCATATCAGGGGGACCCCTACACCTGAAACTACCTGTGGGGAGTGACCTGTTGATGCTGGAAACAGGCCCAGGCACCCATCTCCTTCTGGAATCGAGCTTCCTCCTTCTCGCGGAATTCCTCCAGTGCTTCGCTGGATGTGCTGTTGGGGAATCATTGCCCGCTGTTCCTGATTCCTGACGCACGGCCTTATCCCCTTCAACTACAGGATTCTGGCGCTGCTTCCTCGAGAGTTACATGGCCAGAGCTGCAGCCAGATCTGCTTTCATGAAAGAAGCACAAGCCAAAAAAGGGACGAAGGCCATGCAGTATGCTTCTCATGAATGGAGGGCAGGCTATGACGTCTTTTCACACCTTTGTAGCGACCTGACCCCGCCCCACCGTGTTGGGGAAGGCTTCTTCGCTTCTTCGAGTCTTGAATCTACTTCAGCTTGGCCATGCTGTGGCTTTGAGGTTCAAGGGCATGGGCATCTCTCCTTCAGCTCCTCCTCGGCCTTGTCCTTGGCCTGGCGCAGCTTCGTCAAGCCTCGGAGAAGTGTGGGGGTTGTAAGCCAAGGTGCAGAAAATTGGAGCAAAACTTGTGCTCGCGTAGACCCCAATTGGCACACGGGACTCGCGACGGGCCCTCGTTTTCAAGGCAAGAAGCGACGACAGTTCTGCACTTCGCGCGCTGCGCGAGCATGGGACCGTGGGAGAGCGATTCAAGACGCCGCAAACGTGCAACTCCCATAGAGCGTATGCACGAAGCTGACCCAGCCAAGTCCCTGCCGCACTGTCGCGGCGCTCATCGATTCGAAAATTATCTCCTAAATGCGCGCCTGACATTCGGACATTGTACTGAATTCGCAGCACCGAAACTTCACGCAACACCTGAACCGTAACCATACCTAAACATGTCACGTGTGCGGTCCTAAAGCTTTCGAAGACCCAAAGAATCAAACTAGCAGTACTTGAGGCCAGGTCGGTTCTTTTTGGCGTTCGCGATGATCTCCTCTGCATGTTTCTCTGCCTGACATCAGCAACCCAGGGCAGCTTGGGGGATTGAATCAATACGTGCATGTATTTTCATATTATATATGTACACAATAATATGCTATACGGGCACCCCCCATGAACCCACCCGATGTTTCTATTCTGAATAAGTGCATATAGGATCTATTGGCTTCAACTTGAACACATGACAAACGACTCATGTTTGGACCTGAGACCAACCAAGGAAGAGTTGTTCTTTTTCACCAAAGCCAGCTTTTTGCTGCGGAGAAGTTATTCTTTCCACAACTAACTTAGGGAAACGTTGGCTTTTTCACGAAAGCCCTTCTTTGTAGTGGGGGAGAGTTGGTAGTTCTCACCAAACCATCTTTGCACCAAGGAAAGGTTGGCATGTCTCTGTTGAACCATCTTTGTACATCTTTGTACTAGGAAAAGTTCGTTTGTCTCACCAAAACCATCTGTTTGTTGGGGCCCCAAGAACCACAAGATCATAAGGATCCCTATAAGCCGGGGGGGGGGGGGGGGAAACTGTTTCTAGGACCCTTATGTTTATGTAGTGTTTGGGCCCCTCGTTCATTAGGGGAAAACCAACTTTTCCTGGATCCTCTGAGCACTTGTTTGTTGGAATCTTTTCTTTGGTTTCTCTAAACAATGATTTTTTCATTAACACGCAGTAAGAATAGTATACTTAGCACTCCCTTAGTATGCACAATTCGTGTTGGATCGGCGTTTGATCAAATTCTGGCCTGTCGGAAGAACCGTACAAATTGTCTACCATTTGCCTAGAAGAAGGGAGGATCGCTCAGGTGGGTCCCCGTAGCTGTCCTTCAATACCCGGTGAGGGACTCTGATAGCGAAGCTTAGACGATAGGACATGAATTCAAGGACAGCCTGTGTGAGCTTAAGTTTTGCTTCTCGGGTAGTAGCACCGATCCATCATCGCGATGGAGAAAAGAATAGTGACGAGAAAGAAAAAGAACACACCTGTGCTACATATGCTGCTAAACATATTACATGAGATATTCTTCACAAGCAAAGCATTGCAGAGCATATCAATATCTTATTAATGGCACACATCCCTTACTAAACGGTGAGGCCATGTCTATACTAGTCGGTTTGAGATAGCATATACGTGAGAATTCCAGCCCTATTTTCCGCAGACTCTTCCTGAAATCCATCAGCCCTAGAGCCCTCGGGTACGAGTTTGGTGGGAGGATGATTAAGGGGAAAACCCCTAAGCCCCCCAAAGCCACGGGCTCAGCTGCCATTGCTCACACCAGGCCTGAAGCAGCTGCTGGATCAGCTCCTCTCTCCCAAGGCTTGGGGGGCTTCCTGGGCTTTAAGTTGGGGACTCACATCGGCTCGGCGCTGAGGAGGTTCGGCATAGGGACTCAAAGCGAGCTCCTGAGACGTGCTTCCCATGGCTCTTGTTCTACCTGTCGCAGAGGGAGGGGCGTTATTGTTTTGTGAAGCCTAGGCCCTACAACCCCCCCCCGAGCCCTCAGCTTAAATCTTCAAGGGAGAGTCGGTACTATGAAGCTGGGCAAAACAGCCCCGCAAGCTCAAAACCTGCAACTGGGCTTAAGGCTTCACAGGATTTCGGATTGAGTTTAAGATTGAATGTGAATGAATATGCTTAGGTCACTTGGGTCTCGAGCTCAAGGCCCCCCGCCTTCGAAGAGGGATCGGCAACGTCGGCACCAAGGCTTATATCCAAGCCAAAAACAGCAAAGATGGGCCGGAGTACATCTTGGTTGACTGAATCTCCATCTAACTGGGACCTCCACACTATCGCCCTGGATCACCGACCTTCCGATCGGACATACCTCCCCCAAGAGGACCGCGCCAATTCCGCAGATGGACCGATGAACTTTGGACTAGAAACATCCCGAACCTTCCCTTGCGTCACTTTCCCTTGGATTTAGCTGTACGAGTAGCACAGTGGTCTCCGTTTCGATACATGTCCCACATCCGAAACCACAAATCCTGAACAAAATCATGTCTCCAGCTGATTTGGTCCCGGGCGGGCTTGCGCCCTCTGCCACCAGACCACCAGGTCTCGCAAAAAGCGTTTGGGGGTGACGCGGGTGGGGCCGGAATTCAAGGTTGCCTTATCTTAGGTTGGGCGGAAGAGGGAAGATAGGGGGTCTGTTGCACAGTTTGCAAGATGTGTGGCATAGCTAGCAGGGACTCCACGGCTGCATCAATCAAGGCTCCATCCAGTTAAGCCCTTCGTCGTACGTGGGTTATCTTGCGGCAAAGCGATTCCGAAAACACCATCGGAGGGGGGGAGTCGGAAAGAAGAGGCCCCAGGGCTTAGCGTGATACTCCTGACATTGAGACAAACGCGCGAGGCCTGTCGATCTGGGAGGGTTCGGCCGGCTCCTTCCGTTGTAGGTGATGACGGGCTTCGAGTTTTGGGGGTAACCGGGCATGAGCGAGGCATCATGTCCAAGAGCTGCTGCATCCTTGCGACCGTAAGCTTCCACCCGAGGCTTTGCAAAGGCAAGTGGTGGAGAGCAGTTTGGGGACTCAGGGGTGGGGAGGGAAAGGGGTTGCAGCAGTCTGAGGCTTCTGCCTAAGCCCTCAGAAGGCCCAAAAAAAAGGAACCCCTTCGGGAAGCTGAGAGGCTCAGCCCAACTCAACCGCTGATGCGGCCTCCTTACGAATGGGTAGTCCAGGGTCTCCAGAATTCTAGCCGTGCCAGGAGGGCCGCGTGTTCAAGAGGATTCAGCGGAGGCCTCGGACGTTCCTTCAACACCTTCAATACCCTAAACCCTAGACCCTAAACCCTAAGCCCTAAACCCTAAACCCTAAACCCTAAACCCGAAATAAACCTAAACCCTAAACCCTAAACCGCAGAGAGAAGCGTGCCTGCGTCGTCGTCGAAGGCAAGTGGACACGAAGACCTGGTCCATCAAGCCAAGAACCCGTGACTTGGGATATTCGTGGCACCCCCACACAGCACCTAACCCCTACACCCTTCAGCCCAGGACTGCCATGGCTTTCAGCAAGTTTCTGAGGTCTGGCCCTCACTAGCAAGGAGAACAGGTCGCTGTCAGAGCCTTGAGCCTTGAGCCTTTGCCAAACTACGCGGGGGCTTCCAGCCCAAAACCCCCACCTCCTCAACTTGCGACCGTCCCCAATACCACCAGATACCACAAGCCAAAACTGCGCTACTTCAGCCGAGGATCTGCAGTGCGGATCCTCCATGCGAGGTCGTCAAACAAAATCATTGCTTTAGAATACTGGGGAGGTGCAAGGTCACACGAAAATCCAAGACTGAAGCTGACCTTGAGGCCATCGTCTAAGAAATCATCGCGTGGTAGAGGGTGCAGTTTGGGGGGATGCGGCTTCGTGTGGTCCCAAGACACAGCAGCATGCAAACGCGATGTCCAAGAAACATCCTGATGCGCCAACACCCGAAAAGAACAGGCCCTAACCAACCTGTCCTTTCCGGCACTCTTGCCTTGCCGCTTCCTGGCAAGCGATTTGAGAGTTAAGTGCTCTCAGGAGTCATCATTCAAGCCAGCGAACCTTCCTTGGACTCAGCTTGGTAGATCTTCATCTGCACTTCATGCACACGTGGACGTGGAGCTCGCTTGCTAAGCTAGGACTGAGGGCACACTTCTCCAAAAAAACATACTGGCTCCAACTCTGCCGCCAGGACAAGACTCGCTGGAACCACGCGATGTGCACGCGATCCCCATCCTGCAAGGTCCGCTGCGAGTCCTGGTGACAAATCGGCTTCAGGACTTTTGTAATTGAGGACTCGGATCCCCCACAAGGGCATGATGGCAGGCTTAGTGGTGCGAAGACGCAGGTAAAAACCAGAACTGCTGAAACGCAAGCCGCGCCTCCCACAAGCAAAATCACAGCAGCACCCCCCGACAACCCAAACACTCCCACACGTTCCGAAACATCCGCCTTGACCAGGTACTCATGGTTCACGTAACACCCGGAGTTGCCAGGTACGAAGAGGTGCAGGCCGGCGGAGTCTAACCAACCTTGAAACCCCAACAGGTTAGGTTTTAGGGTTTAGGGTTTAGGGTTAAGGGACAAGGGTTTAAGTTAAGGGTTAAGGGTTAAGGGTTTAGGGTTTAGGGCTTAGGCTCGGGGATGTGGATTTTAGGCTTCAGGGGCTTGGAGGGAGCGAGCACGCCAAGCGTATTCAGGGTCCCGGATGCTCAGAGCAACTCCTTGGCCACCAGCTTCCAAGAAACCCTGCAATCTCCGAACTCTTCGGGGCCCCGAATCCCCCCCATATTCGGGGACTCTGCGGAGTTGCAGGTGATGCTTGGAGACCTTGCTGATGCCCACCTGTCCCGATGTTGTCCGACTTTTGGGGGGGTTCATTTTGGAAGTCAGGGCTCTCAGGCCTGAGGCCTTCAGGCTTTGTTTTGCGGGGCTTCAGGGGCTTCAGGGGCGCTGGAATCGTGATTCTTCAGCTGGCGCCGATGCCGGGTGTTCTGCCTGGGACCTAAACAGGATTGCTGGTTCGGAAATGATCGGCAAGGCGCAGACTCTGCAACGTCCAACCCTCTCTAGTGCTGAAGCTGCGGAAGCCCTCTAAGTGCACGAAGGCCTGGTACCGTTTAGGGTATGGCTTGCCTCAAAATCTTCAAGAATGTCTGCAGAACGTGAATTCTTGAGCAGCTAACAGAGTAGGTCTTCCCAGCCCGCAAAACGTTGCTTGCATCGCGCTTCGCACCTGGTAGTCACAGGCCTTGTCGCGCCCCACGACAGCTTCGGCCTCTCTTCCATCTTTCGAAGCAAGGTTTGCCCTAAACCCGTGAACCTTACAGCGCTCGACCTCCCCTTCCATCTCAAGACGCTGGAAGATGCCTGCTTCTTGCAATGCGTTTTCTGGAAAAAGGGCCCGGTGGCCCCTTAAACAGTGCGTTGCCTTGCAGGTCATGGCTCCGCATTATTGCCATGATTTAGTAATTATGGAAGACCAGGAAGTCTGTTGCTCAATTGAATCTCTGTTACGCTACATTTGAACGGGAAAACCATGCTTCTTCTTTTTTTCTGCTTGAAGACCAAAAACTCCGTCTCCTCATCGCGCTAAAAGAAAACTTCTGCCTAGTTCATCTTTGCTTGACAACGCAAGTCTGTATTTCCTCTGTTTTCATCTGGAAAGATGGTACGCCTCTGTATGCTTCATAAGAAGACCTGCTTACCTCTATGCTTTAAGAGGAAAACCGCCGAGAAGCTACAAAGCCCAAAAGCCCAGCCTCCCTTCCCCCAACCTGCTCAAATCTTTCTCCGAAACGTTTAGGCTTTTCTGTATTCGCAATTAATGTCAGAAGCTGCTTCTTTGTAAACTTATTGCAGTTACTTTTTCAAATTAAATTCCGCTTTTTTGAAGGCTGCACAAGTGTCGAAAACACGCCCCCCTAAAAAAGTAACCTCAAAATACCCACAGACGCCAAAAACCGACACAAAATTATTCTACAAAAAGCGACCCTTTGTTTGAGAGGCCGCGCCGCGGAGCTTTCATGAATGAAAGGATTTTTGTCAACTCCAGAAGCCCTAAGCATCCCGACATGAGGCCGTGGTAGGCTGTGCGCCTTCTTCGAGGTGAGAGTCAGGCAAGTCTCCTGCGTAGATCCTGCAGAGGCAGGTGTCCGATGGCTTGAAGTTGAGGGCTGCTTCACTGGGATTTGGGGTGCAGGACTTCGGGCCCACAGAAGTCCCTAGTCTATGCTGGCTTGCAGTTGGAGAGGGATCGAATCGATGTAGGGCTCATTGAGCATTGAGCTGCTGCTGCTGCATCTACAGGCATAATTGGAGGAAGATGACCCCAAAACACGAACGACAGCAAACTTCAGCTCGAAGCTCAATAAAAAACAGCCAAAACGACCTCTTTCGCAGAAGATATTTGGGGCTGTGCAACTGCTGTGCGGTGTAATTGCGTAGTGCAATTGCTCTGCGCTTGTTTTGTGTAGGTCGTGTGTGTTTGGTTCTACTGCCGTCCCATCCCTGCCATCCCAGGTCCTGCTTGGCAGCAAAATACTTCTGCAAACACCTCGGTGCATAGATGGGTGGTACCAAATCCTGCAAAACAGATATTGCGTGGGCACAGGCGTGACTTGCGACCGTACTCCGACGCCTCTTAAACCTCCCACAGCTTCGAAGCCACGTCAAACGGCATTAGCACCCCGCAGACATCATTGGGTGAAAAGATCGTGGCAGGGGTCCAAGACGGGCATCGAGCGCACCCTGAAAAGACTCTTAGACAATCCAGGAAGCTCCTAAGGTTCAATCATCTCAGGAACCGAACAATGAGGATCCAGGAATTTCAGGAGTTTGGGGCGTCCGGCGGGCCCTCGCACTTCCCGGCAACCTTACTTAGGAATCATCAAGGCTTGTATCCTTGAGCTCTCAGAACGTACTCCGTAAACTGCGAGCAAATTTCCGGAACCGCCCTAAAAACCTGACCTTCGACGTAAATTAAGACTCCAAAAAGCCTCAACCCAGAATCCCAAACCAGAAGCCCCAACCCCTCCAGAAGCCCTCAACCAAAATGGTCCAACCCAACAAGGACTGGGTGCTTGATCGCCCGCCGTCCCAACTGCCATAGCATATGGCAACCTGCGGGCGCTCGGGCCTTTATCGCCTTATTCTGGGGTTGAGGGCTTAGGGCAACACGCGCGATTCAGGCCAAAGCCCCCTCGAACGCTCTTTGAGACACCTGGGAACAAAGGAAAGGGGAGCCAGAATCCCCTTCGAAGCCCTTCAGGATCCCTGAGAATCCCCTCAAGTCCCCTCCCTCGAAAGGCCTTGGAGAAGCGGCGGCCACGACCAAACTCTAGAGATCGTGCTGCAAAGCCGGTCATTGCAGAGAGCAGGTGTGTTTTTTTCTGGGGGTTCGGGGGGTGGAGCGCCTGTGCTGACACGAGCAGGAAGTGCCTCAGATCCGAGCCGTGGCACAGGGCTTTGTATCTTGCACCAACTGTTGGGTGTGCCGCACCTGAGGTTTGCTGGCACGGGTTCCCGTGCCCTCGTATTGACTTACAAGGAGCCCCCTGGGGCTGCTTTGCAGCGAAAGGGGACTGGGAAGAGGCGGGCTGCCTCGAATGGGCAAGGCGGAGTTCGACAGCGTTGGTCGGAAGCCACTGCGAAAGAAGCTGTACATCTAGGGTTTAACTCCAGCAGAAGCATCGGAAAAGTGCGATTTCAAGGTACCTGTCGGCACACGACCACTGCTGGAGGTCCTAGCCAGAAAAGGGAGGAGCTCTCTGGCGACAGAAGCCTCCGCGGATGTGGGATTTGGGACGTCGAATTTACGCTTGGATGGATGAGGCAGTGTTTTGTCAGTGTTTAGGGGGTTTTGCTCAACCATGTTGAAAGAGCAGCTTCTCGGTGTGGTGAAAGAGCGGTACCGGAAGCCAAAACAGGGTGTAAACGAAACCGGGCCGGAAACCGTGACCGAAACCAGGACCGAAACCAGGGAGAGTGTAACGAAAACCATGCCCGACAAGATGGAAACCTCCCATCCCTGACCCTGAACCCTGAGCCTTTGAGCCCTAACGCCGAAAGCACCTAAAACCCTCAATTGCGTGCCAGTTCTTTAAACTTAGCTTCTGAGATCTTCTGGCCTGAGCCTGCACCAATCTGAAACACTGAAACTTGAACGTAGTTTCCGTTATGGTTCCTTGCCAAAGGAGCTCTGAAGGCCAATCCTACTTCTGAGGGTGTCTAACACCGCGCTGTGAATGACACAGCAGATGCACTAGTGGCACAATATGTTCGCCACTGCTACTTCTGAGGGCAATGGTTTCCGCTACTTGCAGCCCAGCCCAGTGGTTTCCGTTACGCCTTTTACTTTCTCGAAGACCGATGTGGTTACAGTGACAAAAGTGGCGGCAAGGAGCAGAAAAGAAAGCACGGTTTGCCATAAACACGGCGTGGCAGTAGAGGTAGCAGCTGGGCAACAGGAGCAGCAGTACGATGCCATAGTGAACTCCACCACATTTCGTACATCCATAACTGTGGACTTAGCATGACAGACAAAACTGACCAAGGTGGAAGCAAACTCTGATGCCAGTAGGCTCTGCAGATGATACGGGTGCCAGTAGTATCCACAAAGGCTGCCATTAACAGCAAGAGCAACAGAAACAGAAACAGCAGAATTTAGCAGCAGGTTTGTGGCTGATGGTGGTGGCAATGTGAACGTCTTCCTAAACCCAACCCATCTTTTGACAGCAACGGCCTCCACATCCTCCAGCTTATGCCGCCATGACAGCCAACGCCGCGAGGCTGGCCAAGGAAGGGAAGGCGAGGTAGAAAGCGTCGGAGGTTTGCGTGCTGTTGGCCTGCAGGGATCACAAGCGACAGCATGTCAGTTTCATGCCTCAACTTCCTTGCTCCCTCCTTCCGAATCACGATCTTGTCCGCCACCAAGGCTAAACTGCTCATGCAACGTCTATGCTGTTGGGAGTTGCGCCCGCCCTGACGTTTGCAGCGGCTGCTTTGCTTGGCTTTGCGCGAACCAGTTAGATGTCTCAATCCCAGCTGTACGCGGCTGATTATGTTCCATGTCCGCGATCTGCGTCTGCCTACCATGCATTGGGGAGTCCACTTTTTGCCCTTTCTGCCTGTCTTTTTCCAGAGCCGTTGAAACCCTAAATGCAGTCAACCCGCGACTGCAAGTTTCGGGCTGTCCACCCTGGAAGCCCCAAGCCTGCAAGCCCTAAACGCCCTAAGCCCTCCCCCCAAATCGGCACCATTCGAATGATCCGGCAAACTCTCACACCCCAACACCCCGGAACCAAATGTTAGCCAATGACTCCCAGACCTTACTCCCAACTGCTTCAATGCTTCAATCCTGAACTCTTGAAGGCCTGATTGTCGTGGTCGTGATCGTCGTCACCTTGATTTGGCTGCTCGTGCAGGCTTTCTTGCCGCCTTTGTTTGGCAATCTACTCTAGCAGCTAGCAGATTCATGGTTGTCCTGAACCGACCCACACACACACACACACAGACCCGAGTTGAGTTTCGCTCTGCCAGGCCAAACAACCCTGCAAACCTGCAGCTGATGATAAGTGCGCAAAGAGTGGCACTCAGGTTCTCGAGCCGCAGCTGGAAGCCCGGAGAACAGCTCTGTCAAGAAGAGCTTGGTGCTCTCCCAGGACCTCACATCTGCACGTTGGTCGTACATGGCTTGGCCAGGGAAGGCGGCGCTCCACTCCGTGAAGCTGTGGTAGACACCGCTGCCGTAGCGATCGATTTCATATGTGGCCTGTGCGGACTCGAGCTCCTGCTCCAGCAATGCCATGTCCGTCGCGGCATCGTCCATCACGCCAGAGTGGAGCAGCACCTTGGCGACGACTGGCACCGTGCTGTTGCCTCTCACCACCCTTGCATTCGGTTGGATGCCGGAGTGGTAGCCCACAACACCAAGGATGTCCATGCCCAGAATGGCCATGTTCACCACCCCAGTGCCGCCGAAGCAGTAGCCAATCACGGCAATCTTGCTCGTGTCCACGAAATCGTAGGTCTTCACCTTGTCAATGGCTGCGCTGATCTTTGACATGTAAAGGTCCGGATTTCCGCGATGAGCAGAGGACGCAGCCATCCAATCGGACATGTCCTCTACGGGTGTGCCATAACCGTAGATGTCGGCCGCGAACCCAACGTAGCCCAAGCCGGCCAACATGCGGGCGCGCTCCTTCTCATAGTCGTTCATGCCGTTCCAGTCCTGAATTACGACGACTGCCGGGCACTTCATGCTGGCGGTGCATGCCGAAGCATTGTATGCCATGTATCCCTCACAGGTTGTTGTGTTGCAGGTGTAGTTGTGGAGCCCTGTCGTCACCGTGTCATGCTCTGGTCCACGGCTTGCAGCTGGAAGCCCGGAGAACAGCTCTGCCAAGAAGAGCTTGGTGCTCTCCCAGGACCTCACATCTGCACGTTGGTCGTACATGGCTTGGCCAGGGAAGGCGGCGCTCCACTCCGTGAAGCTGTGGTAGACACCGCTGCCGTAGCGATCGATTTCATATGTGGCCTGTGCGGACTCGAGCTCCTGCTCCAGCAATGCCATGTCCGTTGCGGCATCGTCCATCACGCCAGAGTGGAGCAGCACCTTGGCGACGACTGGCACCGTGCTGTTGCCTCTCACCACCCTTGCATTCGGTTGGATGCCGGAGTGGTAGCCCACAACACCAAGGATGTCCATGCCCAGAATGGCCATGTTCACCACCCCAGTGCCGCCGAAGCAGTAGCCAATCACGGCAATCTTGCTCGTGTCCACGAAATCGTAGGTCTTCACCTTGTCAATGGCTGCGCTGATCTTTGACATGTAAAGGTCCGGATTTCCGCGATGAGCAGAGGAAGCAGCCATCCAATCGGACATGTCCTCTACGGGTGTGCCATAACCGTAGATGTCGGCCGCGAACCCAACGTAGCCCAAGCCGGCCAACATGCGGGTGCGCTCCTTCTCATAGTCGTTCATGCCGTTCCAGTCCTGAATGACGACGACTGCCGGGCACTTCATGCTGGCAGTGCATACTGTCGGTTTGTATGCCATGTATCCACCGCACATCGAGGTGTTGCAGGTGTAGTTCACCATGGAGGCCTCATGTGCACAGCTGTGATCGTGACCTCCTCCATGATTGTGACCAAACGCAGTGGCAATAAGGCTGGCTGCAGTCAGCACGCGCATGGCTGCCATGGGAAGGAATCTCACAATGCAGGGTGGAGCGTTCCGAGGTCCGGACCTGAGCCGAAGGGCACCCAGTGCACCCATCGCTTCGTCACAACTTTTGCCGTGCCTTTAACAAAGTAAGCACGGAGCAGCTGCACTCTTTTGCTCCCAGATCGCTGCAACGCCTGGACGACCGATGGACGCCACGGCTTTCACGAGTCTTTTCTTGCCGGAGAGCAGGTTATGAAGCTCCAGGTATTCTTCACCTTCCCCCATGTCTGAGACTGGTACAAAGCACCCTGATTCGGAGTTCAGAGATGTGGGAGATGTGCGGGAGAGATGCAGGCTTTGTCTGGGATTTCATGGTTGAGCGCCACAGGTGTACAGTCTTGGGCTGGAGTTCTTCAGGGCTTCTGGAAGGGGGTTGACGGTCATTTCTGATTCTTAGGGTCAAGCTGGCGTAACCTGGCACTCGCCAAGGGCCATCCTTTGAGAAGGCTCCCGGTAAGGGCGGGAACACCTGTGGATCAATCAGCAGTGATGGCCTGCAACCTCGTGATTCTGGGTCGCCTGCAGAGCTTCTCAGCTAAATACAGAAAGCCTAAACCCCAAGTCATAGGTGCCGATGATTGCCTACACGTGTTCCGCGAGCTACCGCCCTCCTCGGGAGGGCCGAGAACACGACTGCCACCCTCCTCAAGCAGACTTTGGGCGTGGGGGGTTTGGCAGCGAAGTTGGGCTCCGAGCTCCTAAGTTCTGCATGAAGTCTGCGGAAAGCAGGAAGGCAGCCGTCCGTCAAAATTCCCACCACGCTGTGGGCTGTTCCCTAGGCTCTGGAAGCACTCCGAACAAGGCGTGCGTACATCTTTGGTCACAAGCGCTTCTTGTCGCGCAGCTTCTGCTGCGCCAGCACAAGTCACACACGCCGGTTGCCTGAGGACTGGGGAGATGGAACTAGGGTTCAGAGCATTGAAAAAGGATCTCGGGCCGACGTTGAAGAGGCTTCAGATTCATGTTGAGGTGCGGGGAGCCACCGTCAGCCCCCAGAGCTACTGGACGCCTCGGGGTGCGCGAGGGCAAAGTTTTCAGGGCTCGTTTGGAGTTTTGGCTGAGTTCGGGGTTCAGCTTCGGATGTGTTTGGCACAGCCCAAACAGGTTGGACCCTCAGGCTAGGCAACACTAAGCCTGACTTCTGGGCCAGGATTTGAGGAGGCTTGGGTCCAAGGCATGGGCTGAAAGTGCCCTATGCGCCTTAATCTCGGTTAAAGGCGGCCCAGCAGAAGTTATCTCACAAATCACGGGCACTGCGCCACTCTACGATTCCCGAGCCCGGGGCTTACTCCTCCGAAAATTTGGACTCCTGGATTTGGATTTGTATTCAAGGACTCAAGGAGCTTGATGGGTTGCGCATTCGGGCCTTCGCTCACGACCGGTTCGGAGGCACTCGGAAGCTTTCTCTTCGGGTCTTAGGGTGAATTGTGGAGCACACTCACCTTGAGAGATCGGCACCTCGGGCACTTGCGACCACAGAAGTCTCAAACGCTTCCTAGCGACTTACGAAGGTATCATCTGCTTAAGCTTTGAAGCGCTGAGCCGGATTCGGTCCTTTCCATCGCCTCCCTCCTTGGCTGCCTCGCCGTAGATCCTCTAGGCAATGTGGGTTAAGGATGTAGGGCTGTTTAGACTGTGTAGGGCTTTTTGCCGAAAGGCCACGTAGATGATCCCCGCAAGTGGCCCTGCGCTGGAGCTCCGCACCTGACCATGATGGGGTTCACCACGGCCTTGTCAGAAAGCACGGAGAGAAGCTACTGGTTTATGCCGGGCCACGTCCATATTAAGTATGGGGTACGCCGAGCATTTTGGGTAGCTTTTTGCGAAGGTGTGGTGCCCGTTGGGTTGCTCGTGCAGCCAATGGTGCAGTGAACCCCTTGTATCTCCCAAGGTTAGCATTTCAAACTCCTCAAGCTTAGACTTGGTGCTCCTTCCGGCCTCCAAGGCACCGGGGAAGCTCATAAGAGTGAGCCAGGTATCAAAGGGTTGGGGCTTCACGCAACATTGTCCACCGACAAACCTGAAAAGAACAAACAAGCTCTGCTTCTGGCTGCGAAACTGCGGGGTCGAGTCGAAGGTCATTAATGGTCATTACGTTGTTCAAGCAACTGTGGGGAGGGCGGGTGTGCGGTGTGGTGCCTGTGCCTATCACGGCTGTTCAGAAAAGATGCTTGCCGGGTTCAAAAAAGATGCTGGCTCCCGCGCCTCGAGTTCCTTCTGCTTCGCCGCGCACGCCTCGGCCTCTGCCTGTATGGATGCTATGTACAAACAGGGTTTGGGGGGGTTTGGGGGCGCCGGACTTCGGCATGGATTCTATGTCGAGATGTACTTCGAGCATCCTTCCGCCATTTCTTGCACTGAATCGTTTGGGCCACAGAGCCGAGCATTTCAGGACGCTTGAGGGCCAAGCATAGGGCTTCTCTCGAATCTCTCTCCGACGGCTTGCCACGATAGCCGACTCAGGTCTCCAAGAATCCCTTATCAGCCTCAATGCCCCAATACGTTTTTAGAGCCCCAAAATCCACTTCCGCCTGGATTCTGCCTCCCCCACCCGGCACCTGCGGATTCTCCTCCAACCACTTGGTGGTGCCGTCCGCAGCTTCCCGGATCTGGTGTGAGGGATGCTTCGAGTTTTGGAAGTTTGGGTTTGAGGCCCAGGGCTGGAGGACTGTCAAGACCTGCTTGTTGGGGCTTCAAGTGGAAGACGCTGTGGAAACTTTAGGACTTTCGGCAACTTTCGGGTTCGACGATCTTCCGGCTGTGAGGAGTGGCAGCATGAGGCCTCCTGATTCTGGTTGTGGCTTTCGTGTCCCGTATCTTGGGGCCGACCCCCAAACGACGTGCTCAAGGTTTTCTGTCGAGGGCTTGGGGAATTTGGGGGCTCCTGGTTCAGCGCTAAAGACCTAAACCCTAAGCCCTAAGCCCTACACCCTAAACCCTAAAGTCCACGGAAGCATTGCCCATAGCAGGAGTCGGGCCCACGAGTCGATGTGTTGATGCCACTGACGTTTCCCACTTGAGATGTTCCCCCTTATACGAAGAGTCCAGAATAGGGATTGTAATAGGGGGGGGAGGGGGGGTACTGTAATCTCTATTAAGGACTTGTTAGAATAAGGCGGGGAACATCCCAAGTTCCCATCCCAGAAGCCCTCAAAAACCCTCAAAGCCCTCAAAAGCCCTCAACTGGCGAGACCTTGGCCCGGTCGTCATCGGTGAACTTCTCTTTCAGGTCGTCTCGATCGAGTGACCCTGCATTCTCTGGGTATTCAGGATTGAGGCAGCTGAGGGTTTAGGGTTAGGGTTTAGGGTTCAGGGTTCAGGGTTTCAGGGTTCAGGGTTCAGGGTTCAGGGTTTTGTTTCTGCAGTTTAGGCGGGTTGGTCTGAAGAGCTTCGGAGATCCAGAAGTGCTCGGCTTTAAGGTTCGAGGCCTTCTACTACTTACGAACCTCTAAGCGCACTGTGATTCCATGAAGCCGAACTGTGATCCGAAGAAGACCTGAACAAACAGACGGCGAAGACAAATCAAATGATACGGGTGGCTGGATCCAACCAAACAGTTTGAGTTGAACTTGCTTGGATTGTTTCTTGTGTTTGTCCCTTGTCTTGCGGCAATGATATCAGTTGTAATTTGATTTAGGGCGTCGGTAGCAGCATGCAGACTCCAGATTGTCAATCGGGCGCTCTCGGAAGCAGCAGAGGTCAGGGCGTTTCATTGCAGGAGCACAAACGTGGTAGATCTTGGATGTGTGGGTTGGGGGAGTGGTATCCCTGCAAACATGGCCCGCTGCTTCGTGACGTCACGGTGACATGTGAGAAACGAGATCTGGCACGGTACCAACTCCTCTTGAGCCTAGGGTCGCATTAGCCAACAGATCTCAAGAACACACCCTGGCCTGACACCGAGTAGGCATACCTCTCAAGCTCGTTGCGGGCCTGCGCCGGGGGTTTGGGTTTTAAGGCTTGGGGGCGAGGGCTGAGGAAGTTATGGGATGCTTTGAACGATTTCCCGCCGTCTCGGCCCTTTTGTTCTACCTGGGCTGCTGCGTTCATGCTATGAGATTCCATGGGTCAAGGCTTTAGGTTTGGACCCTGTTTAACCACAACAAGATGTTCAGATTCCACCTGATGTTACGGCAGCCAAAGGGCCGATGCTACAGCCGAAGGTGGTACGCTTTAGCATCACAACATAAGCGGGCACAGCCGTGCGCCACCTATATGTTTACCTCAAACCCCCCTTCCAGTAACCAACTCCCGGGGATGGCACACCTCCTCCAAAAAACTGAGCCCGTTTCTTGAGGACCCGCGACCCGAAATCCTGGAATCCTGGAAACTGTCCGGAAACCCTGAATTCTCCAAATGCAAACCTTTTGGGCAGCCCCTCTCCTCCACGGACTTCCGAATGGCTTCATCCTCGCTGCGGAACTGCTCTGCTTCCTGTTGATGCAGGGTTTGGGGCAGCTTAGCTAGGGTTTGAGGTTCGGGGAAAACTCGAGAGGGACAGCTGTGGGACATTGGCTACGATCTTAGGATTTTGGGGAGTGGTGGGGCAAGCCGGCTTGCGGAACATCTCCCGTCTCCACAGGCTGGTGTTTAAACCATAACTGAACCTTGCACGTTTCAGCAACGCGCACCTTCACCATACGCTCGATCCTGAGATGCTGCATGGCTTCGGATCTCGCGAACTCCGAATCGCTGCAGGCTGAAACGCACACAGATCGCGCACACACACGTATCACAGAGAGACAGAGAGACAGAGAGACAGAGAGACAGAGAGACAGAGAGACAGAGAGACAGAGAGACAGAGAGACAGAGAGACAGAGAGACAGAGAGACAGAGAGACAGAGAGACAGAGAGACAGAGAGACAGAGAGACAGAGAGACAGAGAGATACACAACGGTCAACATCTTGGCCTATCCTTGTGGTACGCTTCAACGCCACGCTTTAAAACGCTGCTTCTGGGTTTGTGCGAGTGTGGACGTTGCAAGATCCAAATCGTGGTACAGAGCCACACGGAACACACCCCAGAATCGAGAGAAGAACCAGGATTCAAATTTCGTATACCACAAGATTCATCTCCTCCTGTCTTGCGCACTGATTTACTGGGTGGAGTTACCAGAAGCCGACATCTGAGCCAAGGAGCTCGTCTTTGGAGAGTCGACCCTTCTCGTTTGTGATGGTGATCTTGTTTGACCTCGGCCAGCGTTCACATGCACTTCGAGACCTTTGCTTTGTCGAGTCTGGGAGCATGCACTGCGGTTGCGCCACTCGTTAGCCCAACCCCCCGAGCTCACGAAGATCACTCCGAAACCCTAAACCAAGCACTCAAAACGATCGAAAGGCTTGAGGCGCCCACTTTCCCGTCGTCTTGTCTGCAGCCGAGACGTTGAGGATCTAGCGAGTAAGAGCTGAGTGGAAACAACAAGCCGTTGCTGCGCTTTCATGAATGCAAGGGTGCTAGGGCCCAAAAAGGCCCCCCCAAAGGCGCCAGAAAAACCCCTTAAGAATTGCCGGGCCGACCCCATTCGAGTCCAAGTCAAAGGCCACCTCGATTTGCGGCACCTGGGAGTCAAAAACGGAGCTCAAAAAAAGTTTATAAAGGGAGTTCCAAGAAGAATCGCAAAAAGAGTTCAAAAATACATCTTATTAAGGGGTTCAAAAAAGAGCTCAAGGTCAGACCCAGGGTCGGAAGCTTCAAATTTTCCGCTTCAGGTAATCAGTGGGTCCCTGGGTTTGGGAATTCGGGCTTCGGGTCAGCCAGGAAATAGATGCTTTGCTTGTCGCGCAATCTTTGGGGTACTTTGCTTGCCGCGTGGGGACTTCCTAATCCCAGCCTTTCTTTAGGATTTTCCCTGGTGTCGTAGAACTGTCGTTGGGCCCTCTCCACACCCTGTGGGTTGCCCGGCCCAACCAGCTCTCAACACGCACGCGAAGCTGCAACCCCACACAGCAACTTGAAAGAACCTGGCAAGACACCTGGATCTTGCAGCCTCGAAAATCCAAACCTCCCAAAACCCATCCAAGCCTAAGCCGAAGCCCACGGCATCTTTGGAATTCAATCAAACCCCCTCCCCACCTGCCCCTAAACCCGAAACCCTGAACCCTAAACCCTAAACTCTAAGCCATAAACCCTAAACCCGAAACCCCTCCCTACACCCCCAACCAGTAGTGTAGAGCAAACCAAGCAAACAAAAAATCGCGGCCGCGCGGCGCCACGCGGCGCCGGTGGGATGCCGTCGAGGTTAAACGAGCCCAAGAGGCGGTTGTCCCTGTCGTGAACCATCCGGAAGCTGGGGCCCTTACAATTACCTACAAGTATCTGGAATTACTGTAATTACGTCTACTCATAATTACGGCCGATTTACTTATACGTATTCATACTTATTCATAAGTACTTACAACTTGTAATCCGCCGACCCCAGCAAGCTGGGGGCGAGTGCCAGTGAAAGCCTTCCTTGCTCTCACACAAGTCGGACCATCCCCCCTAACCCCACATATTACACTATCATACCCAAACCCGCGTCCAGCAAACCCAACGAGCCCACCCCAGAACCTGCCAACAGTTGTGTGTTGGGATGCGTCTTGAGGAGCTCCGCTCCAGAACAAACCTGTCCCGCCAACTTGTCCCGCAAGAAGGTGAGGAGAAGGTCGAGTTCTAACTATTTCCAAGCAAGGTCTAATTGTATCGTTGTAAACGTATTCCCCCTCATAACCTTGGCGAGGCCCATGAAGCACTTGCAGTATTTGCCGGAAATGCTGGCCAATCAGGTGGGTTGAGAAAGAAGTGGGACTTTTTGGTTCCTCCCCCCATAAAGACGCGCCAAAGCTTTTGTTGGAGGATTTGTTCTTCCCTCCTTCTACACCCTGCAACCTTTTACGGATGCTTATGCAGGCCTCAATACCACGGCCAAAGGTGCTGCAACTATATTGAAACATGAACCCGGCTCAAAGCCTTGTCATGGAGCGCTCGCCCTCGTAGACCTGCGGGCTGCGTTCGGGGGATCGAAGTGAGGATCTGAGCTTGAGCCCCAAGCTACTAAGCTTTTTCCAACTGAACTTTACCGGCAAAATCCTTGAAAGTGCTCCACTCCCCCCACCCCCCCACTCCCGAAGCAGATAAGAGTTCCACTGCTGCAAGATCATCACCCTCCCCGCAAGAATCCTGTCTACATCAATGCCCCAAGAATTTTCGACCTGAATCGTCACAGCCGTCTGGTTGTCGGAGTAGGTTGAGAAGACCTGTCAGACATGTTGTTGGGGTCTGAGACTTCTTAAATTCCAAGTCCTCACCCCAAGAGCAAACGTGGTGGTTTTAGGGCCCGCTCGCGACCCTGAGTCCTTCACTTGCACCTCTTAGGCAGACCTTTTTGCCGACCCATGCTGGCTCCGGCCTGCTTCTTGTTGGTCGGTATGGTGGAGTTCCTCTCAATGAGCCTGCCGGAAGACTCATGACCCTTCAGCGCTCGCACCAGCACTCCGAAGGGGAGCACATGAAGTCCGTCGACGCCAGTCGCATGCCCACACCCGCCTTGTCATAACTCCACCTGCTGTTTCCTGGGCAGCTGCGCCATAGACTCTGCCAGCAACTCCAACCCCACCAAAACCCACCCAAAAAAAACCCACCCGCAATGGGGACCTGCAGGGCTCAGGGCTGGGAGTCGAAGATAGAAACCTGGGTTTGCATCCGTGAAAAGCTCTCGAAGATGTCTCCCTGCCATGTGTCCAAGCCCAGCGAAAGGGGCGTCACGTCCAGCAGCACGAGGTCTTTCAAGGGAGAATCTTTGCCCTGACCGAACATGTGGGTCTGGGGGTTCGGGGCATGTTTTGTAGATAGGTGTCCATGGGTTGAGGACTACTTCGGCTTGAACACCGTTAGGCATGAATCGTTGAAAGGTGCCGCTTACCGGTCTAGAGCAAAAGGTTGCAAGCGAGCCTTGCTCCCTGTTGCCGTAGAACCCCCAAAAACAAACTACACCCTGGGCTCCGCATTTGGCTTCGACCCACTGGCTTCCCTAAAGCCGTTTAGAGCCCTGAAGCCCGAAAGCCCCACAACCTTTGCATCCCAAAAATCCTCCTAAAGCGCTAAAGCCCTAACCTTAGCCTTCCATGCCAAAGCTGAACGCACTATCCCTGAACACCCGTAAATTCCAAGCGCCAGCCTTGACGCCGCTGAGGACGGCTGCCTGCACCGCAGCGCCGTAGGCTACTGCCTCTGCGCGGTTTAGGGTTTGGAGGTTAGGACCGGTTAGGACCTAGGTTAGGACGAAGGAGTTTAGGGTGGAGTCTGCAGTTTAGAAGTGTAGGGTTTGGGTTTTAGGTTCTGTGAGGTGGACTTTCTGGGTTGCAATTTGAGGCTTCTGGCGTTGTGTTGAATTTGTTTTTTGGGATGTGGGGTCTGTTATGTAAAGTTCTGGGGACTTGATTCATGTGTTGTTGAGTATGCCACAGCAGAGCGTGAATGTGAACCTCCTAGACAGATGTGCAGCTTGGAATGCTCTAAATTTTGGGGGGAGCCAGCACGATCCCTGAAATCGAACTTCGAATCCTCCAACGTCCTTCATCCCAGACTTCACCGCCTCATCGGCATTGATGGAGCGACAGGGCTCCTTCTTGAAATACTCCTTGCAGCAGCGCTTGGGCAAAGGTTGTGACTTCCAATCCATGGCCTGCAAAACGGGTCCAGGGCGGGGTCCTCGATGAGCTTCTGGACGTAAGGTATCCTTGTGGAGCCCCCAATGAGCACCACCTGCATCGCGACGACAGACTCTAAGGCCAGCAGTGAGCCTAAACGTCCAAAAAACTTCATGCGTCAATGTGAGCGCCCCAATATTTGGCTGTTTGATACCTTCTGTCACACCTTGGGAACGTAACGAGTCCCTGTCCAGCCTGATAAAGAGCAAAAATCTGGAACCCAAGCCATTAACCTCCTCCCTTTTCATGTGTTCCTAAGAAACCATTCATTGGACTTCAAGCACTAGTTACGGGCTCTTCCATTTAGTCTTACCACTAGCCCCTTCAATGCCGAAACTAATGAGCGAAGCATGGAAATTCCGCCGAGACGGCCCCTCCCAATATGCGCCCTGTGCAGAGCCGACCCATGCACATGGGCCCGACCTCATCGATGGCTTTGCGATCAACCTTGGCGTCGCTGAGCACCTTCCGGAAGGCCGAGTTAGATCCTTTGAGCCCAAAGCCTGCGCTGCAAATCCCTCTCTTAAAGCCAATGTTGGGGGAAGCCCAGAAACTCCAAACACTAAAAATTCCGAAAGCTCTTAGAGGCCTCTCCCCAGGGAGGCTCCACGCCTTCGCTACCGAGTCCATGGACCGCTTGAACAAGTCCTGGTTCAGCTCCTCGAGAACGGCGCTTGCAGGTTGGGGCTTCAGCCTTCGTTTGCCCTCAAGCCATGTTTGACAGCCCGAGGCCCCCATCCCAAAAGGCCCTAAACTTACCCTGCCCCAAGTTCTGTGTCTCGAGCCCCTGTGGGTGGATGTCTAGATTCGCGGCTTGGAGGCTGAAGTTGGAAGGTACACTTCATGCATGGCTCAGGGTGTAGACCCTCTACGGTTAAGGGCTGTGGTTTCAGACGGTTTGAGACTTCGGGCTTTACGGTTCGGCGACCTGTCGCTGTTTCATGTAGGAGTTCGGGGCAGGGCAAAAAGGTTGTGTCAGTTCCAGAGCACGTGCAGCACGGCAGAACGAATCGGCGGGACGCAAGACGAGAACAAACAGCTGAATTTCCAAATTTTCTGACCGAGACACCGGCCACAAAGTGCATATAGACTATCCAAGAAGCCATCCATTTTCAACGCAACGCTGCAAAACCGCTGAACCGTTAAAGGCCTACCGAACGTAGCCCAAAGAACCCGAGCGCCTCAAACTTCGCCCGGGTCCTTGGTGTTTCGCGAGGCCCGAATCAGGAGCTGGTAGGGTTTCCGGGCTCTAAACTCTTAAGGCTTAAGGGCATTGATCTTGGGTTGCCAAGGTGCTTAGAGGCTCCATTGACTGGTTGTGGTTGGGGGGCGGGAGGGGCGGGGATTGAGCAACAAGGGCTGTCGGGCTTTCGGTCCTATTTCCTGAATCCCAAAAATGCAAAATTCCGCGAACCTTAGCCCGTTGAAGTAGGACTTTCGGGGGGCTTAGGGTGCACACCCTTTATACGGGGCATAGCGGCCAAGGCTCATCGTCAAGGAGAAGTCGAGGCCATCCAGCAGGGAATCCACCTACCCGCTCGCTCCGAGATGTTTCTGTTGCAGACCACTTGGGAAACTCAACGGAAAGGAGTTGGCAGATGCTAGCAGGCTCCGGTGTCTTCTTGTTTTGCGGCCGACCACTTCGAGACAGTTGGAGATCCTACATTTAACAAGTTCCCAGCCGACGGCGGAGAATCAGTCAGAGGTTTGAGAGTTGAGAGTCGAAAACTTCAGATCTGGGGGTCTCAACATGTGGGTTGGTTTAAGGCCCAACTTGCAAAATCAGCGTCGCCCGATGAAGCAGAACTCACTCCCCCCCAGTTGAGCCAAGTTTTTCGCCACCTGCCAAGAACTTCGCCTTGAACCCTAAACCCTAAACCCTAAACCCTAAACCCGAAACCCTAAACCCTAAACAAGAACAGAGCCTCGATGGATGCCTGCGTTGACGAAGAAAGCGTCCTCTTGGCCTCAGGGTGCGGGCTGGGGGTTTCAGCCCAAAAGGAGGCTGGTATAGGGCATCCTACTCCCTCAACCCTGCACCCGAAAGGCGAGCAAACCCTCCCTGCCCAAGTGTTGAGAGACCTCACTTTCCAGCGAATGCTCAGATCGGAGCCGCGTCGCATTCGGCCTGCAGCCGCCGTAAGGCTCGCTGATTCTTGTGGACCTCCTGCGGGCTGCCGTTGCTGCAGGGTTCGGGCTTGGCAATTTTTTAGGGTTGAGGGTTTTTTGTAGTTCTTGGGGTTCAGGGGCCTGCAAGAGCCCAGGTGGCGGCGTGAGGATTTTGCAAGCAGAGCTCGGCAGGGAAAGTGCACTTGATATCAGATTTCCTGCCAGTCAGGCAAGCCTCTGACTCAGAGATGTTAACGAGCTTGCAGATTGGAGGGAACCGACTTCATGGGTGCATTGGATGTAAACTCTGGGCGTGCAAGGAATTGGATGACAGTCGGAGGAACAGTGTTGCAGCAGTTGTTCAGGGTGTGTAGATATTGTGTAAGGCTTCGCGGCCATCGGCTTCTTTGGAGGTGCTACTGTAGCGGCTGCAGTGCCCTGAGACAATGGCGTGAATGACATGACTTTCGGAGCAGGCTTTCTTCTGTATGATGCCGATAATTCTATGCATATGTATCTGATTGTCGCACAGCATCATCTTCTGCCCGAAATACAATTCCGTCGTCCATACTACATACTGCCAAAGCACCTCCGACACACATGTGTGAAGAACCTTGGGCAGGGCCTTGAACCGTATCCCACCAATGAGCCAAATTGTATCCGGGTTAGCTATGACACAGCAGCATCTCAAGACCAACAAAAGTCTGCAAATCGGCCGGTTACATACGGGACACTTCGTTCAATCCACGGGTCCTTCCCACGGTTCTTCTTCTCGAACTCCTCGCATGGTTGATGAATCAAACACTCATCTGCTTGGGCTTCGTTTTCGTTTAGGACCTGAGTCAACCTCCCAACTTGTAGAAATCTTATTTCAACTTTCACGCCGGAGGTAAGTGCCTAGACACCGCAACCAGTAGTTTGGCCTGGAGGGGCCTTGTAGGGGCTTGTGGAGGCTTGTGGAGCCTTTTGCCGCCCAAACCTTGTTTCAGACAAGGGCGAGGCGTCAACCCATCCGACAGTATCCCGGCTGACGGGGGACTTCAGGGGCCTTGGGAGCTCATAACCCTCACTTTTCGGAAAGTGTCTCCTGGCAACATCATGAAACAGATGCTCAGCCCCAACCCTCCTTGATGCAGTGCTCAAGGAGGCGGTTGCTGAAGTCCTTGGCCGGCCGGGATGGAGATTGGCAACGCTGGGCTGGCTTGCCATTGTCAAAGCCCTCAGCTCTACATTTCTCGAGGCGCCTCGCCGCCGAGGTGGGTGTCACCAGCAGTCGCCTTGACCTCGAACACACCGTCCTCCAGGATCACTACAAATCCAACGAAGGGCGTTGTAAGGCTCGAAGCTCAGGGAGCCATGAATCGCCCCATAGTGAACCACTCCAGACATCTCTGTTCTTCTCCCTGATTTCATTTGGGGCTTCACATCTCCATAGGCTTCGAAGACACAATGGCACTCTTAGACCTCGACCACCTTAGGGGTTTTGTTGGATCATGAGGCTTTCTCTGTGAAGGTGCCTCAATCTCGAGCAGCGAGACGTCGAAGGTCCCACCACCCATATCGTACACCAGAACCTGGCTTGGGATTTGGGGTTGTCCGGCTTCGCCCCTGCCACTGCAACTGCTCACAAACCCACCTCCCAAAAACCTGAGAACGTCTCGCGCATCTGGCCCATTTCTTCCACTTCTTGTAAATTACTGCTAAAAATTCTCGCGCTTCGTAGAAGGGTAGCCCCCGTTGCCCCCAATTCCCTCGGAGAACACTTGCACCAGGCCCCCAGGCATTCCTGGCTCCTCGCTCTTTAGAGTCCAGGCCTCGACAGCAAGGCCCAAATTGTTGGAGGGTTTAGGGGTTTAGGGGTTTAGGGGTTTAGGGGTTAGGGTTTAGGGTTTAGGGTTTAGGGTTTAGGGTTTAGGGTTTAGGGTTTAGGGTTTAGGGTTTAGGGTTTAGGGTTTAGGGTTTAGATTTAACGTTTAGGGTTTAGGGTTTAGGGTTTAGGGTTTAGGGTTTAGGGTTCAGGGTTTAGGGTTTAGGGTTTAGGGTTTAGGGTTTAGGGTTTAGGCGGAGAGAACTCGAAGAATTCTGGGCAGTCAGCGTTCAAGCTTTAGGGGTTTCAAAAGGTCAGAGTTAAGATTGCCCCCTCCCTGCTCCTCACGCAAACAGAAGCGTGCAAGGGTGCGCACGAACCCAGCCATACACCCCAAGAAACGGTAAGGGCCCTTGCCTGGATCCAAAGCAGTTTTGTCGTCTCCGCAGACACGAAAAGGTGGCTGCTGCCTCTCCCTGCTGAGCTCACCGCCGTAGGCCAAGGCTGCTGCAGTGGGCTCGTTGATTATCCTCTTCTGTCGGTTTGGGCTTTCTAGTTGGGACGTTTAGGCTCAAGTCTGGAGCTTGTGGTTCCATCGATGGCTTGAGGGGGTTTCCGGGGAAAGCATCTAAAGCCCAAGTTCAACCCGAAACCCTCATCCACGGCTGGAGAGGGGTCCGTGCACCCAGTGAGGCAACGACTTTTCCAACGAGTCATCCCAAGAGACTCCTGAGGACGTTGAGACCGCAGATGGCCCCTGCATCCTTCGTCGCCTGCCTATCAAAGCGCTCGGCAAGTTTGGGCGGATGCCCAACACTTTGTTTAGGGCGCCTTTCTGTGGATCAGGATCAGGCTCTGGCACAAGGGTTTTCTGCTGCAAAGGGGGCACCTTCCTTTTGTCATTGGTTCCTTCAGCATTGTATCGCCTCCTTCTGCCAGCTCCACCAGATGTCATCCGTTATCTTCCACTTATTTGGACGCTGGCTGCACACTAGTTGACACCGTTGACATTACTAAGTTGGATGCCCTTGTGGAACAACGACATCATAATTTAGTGCATTTCTCTGGCCTCTGCGAGTCGTTGAAGTACGCAGGCACCTCGGAAAGCCATGTGTTGGTGCTTTACTCCAGCATGGTGTTTGAGGGGTTACAAAGTATTGGAGGGAGGCAAGTCCCGCCCCTTCTTCGCCAGCCACCAACTTCCCATGGTTTGCCGACGCGAGCCATGTTTGGGCAGTGGACAGTGGGAACGGTTTGAGACATGGCTGTGACAATTATGCCCGCACTCTTCGTTCATGCTACATGCACGACACAACAAATCACAAGCGCGAGCACAATTTCTTGGTGCGGACTCTGCAAAATACGCAGGATTGATACTTTGTGTACGAATAGAAAACAAGATTCTTCACACCATCTTCTGTGTCGCGCGTCGTAGATTCAATATCCGTTGACCTACCGTTTTCGGACAGGCAATGAAGAGCACTTCGCGCCGAGTCGCGAGTCCCACCGGCGCGGGACTCTTGGTGGGAATTCTCTTGGTGTGGCCGATGCTCGGCAGGACTCTCGGATTTAACCGTGAGGGTGGGCTCGGCGGGGAGATTTTCAGGGACGCTTTTGGGGCGGCGGGACTAAAAGTCTAACAGCCCCACACCAAGGCCTTACCTCAGGCTGCAGACAAGGCCGCCGTAATCACCGCATCGGTGACGGGGTGGCCTAAGTGGGCCTTCCAGAGATAGAGAAGAAAGGAAGAAACCGAGAGGGACAAGGAGTGGGAGTGGGAGATATGGAGATTGGGTTTGGGGATGGAAATGGAGATGGAGATGGTGCGTTTTCAAAAGCAATGCGGGGCTCGGGTTTCAGGCGGAGGTTGAAGTGGCAGTCGAACCAAATCTTCGCAACAAAGCCCTGCAGTATGTCCTCAGATTCACGTGTCGTAGTTTCTCAAGCCTCGAGAAACCTGCAACCGGCAACGCACGAAGTTACGCCCAGCTTGAAGATGCCCTTCGTATCCTCGAATCCTCCCATACTCCTCGACACCTGAACCCCCCACACCCTAAACGCCCAAACCCTCAAACCCAAACCCTCCTCAAACCCTACCAGTGACTTAGAACCCTACCCTTCAAATCACCCTATGACAAAGCTCTTGGTTGCCTCTGCAGTCTCCTTCATCTTCTGAAGGACCATGGCCTCGTAGCACAGGGGCTTACCGTTGAGCGCTTTATGACTATTTTTGTTGAGTTGTTGTTTGTTTGTATTATGTTTTGTACAGTGAAAGTATTAGCTTGGATTGAGGGTCAGAGTTCGGGAGTGTCAAACCCAGGGTTACCTAAATCCCAAACTCTGTACCTAAATTTTCGATACACCCCTTCGAATCCCATCAAGTCTCTCAGGCTTTGCGCCAGGCTTGTTCGGGGGGCCATCCGAGCATCTGGTTCCAATCCAGAGCGCAAGGCCGTAGACTCCAAACGTATGGCAGATTCGAGGCGTCCCTCACTCACTGAGCCACGGTGCTGAGACCTCTTCCGGATGGAACTGCTTGGTCTTGCCCTGGAACTGCACCTTGGGCCCCATTCTCCAGCCTCTAGGTCAGAGAAGCAGGACACGGCCCCGGAGCCACTGCCAGAAGATCCCCACAACATCCCCAAGATACCCGAAAACCCAAAAAGGGCCCTGAAGACCCAGAGGGCGGAGCCTCGACCAGCGGCTTGTCGTCTTTGCCACGAACCACCTGATCACTTTAATGGATGCTTGGGCGTGTCTGGCTTGGAATACGAGAGCACTTGTTGTTTCAACCCATTTTGCTGAGAGGAGGGTTTCTGAAGCCATCCCAGTCTAGAAACATGCCACGGCGTTTGGGACCAGAATTAAGGTAAAACGACTCTGGCATCACCATTTCGGATGACGCTATACAGATGGTAGGACAGGCATCTCCTGAAAACACCAGGAAAGGCTAACTTTCTGCAAGAAAGTCTCGTCTTTAGTACTCGTTTAAGGCACTGAGTGTGAGAATCCGAAGCATGGGGGTTGGCACACCGAGCATATCGGCAGCGGAAGGTGCCACATGCCACTGCGGCTCTCATGCAAGACTTAGCAACACACAGCTGATGGACAACAATCAGCAACAAGAAAGAAAACATTTGCTAAAGCCTTCATAACAATACGAAGGATGCACGTACACCTGAGACTGGAGTTGAGCGCCTGGGGCAGGAGCAAAAGGCACGAAGACCAGAGGTATATTCGACCCTCGCTACACGCCCATCCACCCCCACCATCCCCCACCCACCAATCTGCCTTGAACGGCCAGTGCTTCATGTCAGCCTGCACGGGTCCGTCCTGGAACTTCCGGCCAATGAGCCTGGGCACTAACTTCCTCTCACCCTTCATAGCCAATACAAGCATAACTCAGTTGCACGAGGACACGCAGCTGCTGAGGGTTGAAACTTGGGTGGTCCCTAGCCATAGCCTTAGACTCCTCAGATATCCCCAGCCTTCGCCGCATGAACTCATCTTGCACATACAGCTAATCCCCAGGACTCGGGCGCACAATATTCGAAACCTAGACCCTCCTCAGCCATCTCGTGACAAAGCCATGAGCTGCACAACCATCCCGCCATCCCCTCGTCCCCCTCCCACAACATCGGCCAAGCATCCGCTTGGCATCGTAGACCCTGGGTCGACAGGGTTGAGCCGAGGACGGTTAGGGTTAGGGCTTACTTTTGTTTCTGCAGGTTTATGCATGCAATTCAATTTCTAAGGCCAAAGGCTTGTTGATTCGGCGTTGCGCCCAGGTACTGCCTCAACTTTCCTTGCGTGCCGAGTGGTACAGCAGTGCTTCATAGCCCTAAGCATTCCAGACCTTGACCTTACGAGCCCAAGAGCCGAAACGCCAAGGCACCCTCAAACCCTTGTGAAAAGCAAAAAAATTGCAGACGTCCAACAGCCTCGAAGACCCTCGTAAACGCCCGCAAACTACACCCCAAAAAACCCAAAACCACCATCCCATAGACCGTCTGCTGTCGGGTGGCGTGTTCGCCGGGTTCCGTGCTGCCTGGGCCTTGGCAGCGTCGCCGACAAGGCGTTCGGCCTGGTCGCATCTTTAATAGTTTTCCGGGGGGGCCACGAAGTACTTCATACGGGAGTTTACGAACATAGGGCTCCCCAAAAAGACCCAAGAAGGTACCCAGAATATCGTAAACCCCCATAGACTTCAATGATGGAAGGGGGGGCCTCGGTGAAGGCCACGAAGGAGGGCGTGGTCCTCTTGCCCTCGGAGTTCTCGATGATCTGCACACCGCCATCCTGATCGCCCCCCCCCCACCCCCTCGCGTTAAGCGACGATACTGAAATCTGTCCACAGCCAACTGTCCTACCATGTTGCCCATGTCTTCCTGGAGCCCAAGAAGACGTGAAGGGGCTTTGGGATTCTTAGTGCGGCATAAGAGTTCCTACCGAGTCTGGAGGGGTAGCTTGAGGTGGCCACACGCTGCCCTTTGCGGGCTCGCCTAGGTCCCGTGCGCTTTGTGAGGCTTGAATCGCTCCATGTCACGAAAAAGTGGCAGGAGCGCGCTTTCCTGCACGGTCCTGGAATTCGCTTTGTGTCCACTCCAAAAGCCTTTGCATCTGACGGAGTGCCAAAGGCTTTCCAATGATAATCTCGCCTCGGGTCCCCGTGCTGGAGTGGTCTTGGCTCCAGGGGTCAAAATTGACTTCGAGACCCTTCGGGTCTTAAGCTGTGACGGCATGCAGTGCGACCGTGGGCCTTCCAGACGCCCACGCAGGAGAAGGTCGTTCCGAGGTCGATGCCGATGGCCACCTCGAGGGTCTTGAGTTGGGGTGTGCAGTCTGCAAGGGCTACAGGGCTTGACAAGGCTTAGCCGCCTAACACGAACCCCTGGGCCCAATCACCCAACCCTTGAAGTAAGGATCGCCATCGAGATATTCGGCCAGTAGAGTCTTTACAACTTTACCACTCTGCCCACGACGCTTCGCCTGGAACCCCTCGAACCTCCGGCCGTAGCCTCAGAAAGATTCCGGGCTTGGCATTTTGCTTCTCTGCACGTGTGGTGTGCAGGTTTCCCGCCTTCTTGGTGCTTTCGCACCACAGAGCGCCATGGCCTGTGCCAGGTCACGTTTCTTAAACATGTAGGCGCCAAAATCCGGTCAAAAGGGTCGGTATGTTGGCACACATCGACGCAAACACGACTGTCAATGCCAGTGTCCAAGCTCCCAGCGCCTCCTATCCGTTGCACGAACCACTGTCGCTGGTGGTTTTGGCCTGGTCATGCTCCAAGCACACCAACATGGCTTGAAAATTCTTGGTGTCATAAGGGGTCTGCGAATCCAGGTGTAAAGAAAGGGCGCAAATCAAGGTCAAACAAGGGGGTTCCAAGACATACAGTATCTTCTATTCTTTGCAGCAACCAACGTGGCACGAACCCGGCAATGGAAACCGAGAGAAAGCAACCGTAAACCCCGAGGCATCTACAGGCCTAAGCTGAAGTAACGTTAGGCCTCTAGGCCTTCAGCTTAAGCCCACCCGCCGCCAAACGGCCTTTCCCGGGCGCCGGCTCCCTCCGCCGCACCGCGGCAGCCGCTGCAGCTGCAGCGAAGCAAAGGGGCCTTCCAAGGGTATCGCTGATTGAAGAGGGGGGGAGGCACAACGCCGTTCAATCTGGAGCACATGAATCGGGTAGTTCGAAATAGGCGAACGGCCTCGCGACATCGAAGAGGCGGAAACTGGCCGTCGCCATCTCTGTACCAGATAGTTGCTGGCTCCGTTCTCTCTTGTCGGTAGGGGGTGAGTTCTCTACGGCTGCAACAAGGGCTGCTTGGAAGTCAGCGTCGTGGGGGGTCAGGGTCAAGGTGTCGAAGGCTCTTGCTCCCAAGTCAGGGAACCCAGATGGATACTAGCATCTGAGAAACTTGATCGGCAAGCCGAGGTCAACGAAAGCTAGCCTAGCTTCTAGGCGGCATAGAGCCGGCTTGCAGCAGCTATTCCAGGACCAGCAAGACCCGGCTCAGACCCCATCTGCCGCACACCACCACACATCACCATCACTGGAATCACCACCACGACACTACCATCACCAGACTCAGACACAACCACCACACGCCACCACCACACAAAACTGCCCGCCGCCACCGCCCCTACCAGGCGCTCATAAAGATCGCGATCTGGCCCTCACGAGCTATCAAATACAAGCGAGTGAGAGAACATAATCTTGCGAACGAAACAGGTCCGCAGAGCTCTCAACAAAACGTGCTTGAGAGAAGAAGATGCACCAACGTGCGCTCATAGAGACCGCAGTCTATTGCTATTGCTATAGCTCAACATTCCCGTGTAAGCCTCAAGTATACTCCAAATGGCGACTTGATGGGTGCAATAGACCACCCCCAAAACGATAAGATCAATAGTGAACCCCCCCTTTTCCCTCGAAAAATGACAAGACAACTCTGAAGGGGTTGGTCCGAACATCCTGTGAAAGCAGAGGTAAACTCATTCTAGCTACGCTGGCTTCGTGATTACTGCGTACCTTCTTTTCGTTTTCTGACGGTCTTGATCTAACATGCTTGCAAAAGCTGCGGCACGTGAGACAGTATTGCAGATGCTGGGGTCGATGGCTCAAGACTCTTTAGCCTTAGCCAAGGGCGTCCCTGCTCAACTCGGAAACCTGAGCTGAGCATTGCATCCAGAGCCCTTTGGCAGCTCCACCATGAATTTGGGGCATATGGCTTAGCCGCCTTAGCCCGGGCTTTTACTTAGGGTCTGGGCGTTTGGGGCTGGACTCTACCACTCGCAGTGCGAATGGAGCTTGATCGCTTTTGGGTCTTCACAGCAACACGAGGGGCCGTGTGTCAAGACTTTTTCCGACACGTCGCACTACTGCCTCGAGATTGTCTCTGCTAACCGCAGGAGAGATTGTGGATGGTCACCGCTTTGGAGTATTCTTCAGTTTCTTGGCTTGCGTCTGCTTCCCTGGTAGCTGTTGCGGTGTATCACCTGGCACAAGCTTGAACAACAAGGCCTGAGGCCAAACCTCCTTCTGAAGGCCGCCTTCACTAAAATCAATCAAGAATCTTGCTTGGCGGATTGGCTATATATAGTATTCTTTCTGTGCTCATAGCGTGTGTTCCCCGTTCTCGCGAATCTTGGATGGCATGGTCATTAGGATGCATGAATCCCGTAAACGCTCGAAATAAGATGAAAACGGTGTGAGCGAACAGATCTCCAACAAAAAGTAGTGAGCTCGCTTATTTCATGCGCTCTCCTCATACTAAAGTAAGTGAGCTAGCGAACCAGACCCCACAGAGGCAACCATCCACGTCGTTGGCGCGCGTAGCGTGCATATTGCAACATGGTCTACTCGCAAGAGTTACTGGGATTAGTGCCCTGGAAGCCGACGCAGCATGAGCTGGAGTCACGTCGTTACACGGCCCTTCTTGGTGGTGGACTTGTGCTAGGGATACTTGCGAGAGGGCGGACCAAGGTCACCAAACTTGGACTACGATGTAGGCCTCAACCCTCAGGCTTGCCTGATGCATAAACCCCTTTGGCAGGATCCCGGCATGACTGTTGCAACTCCCAACTCGTATTGCTTGGTATTGCTTGGATTGTCTGGCCGTGGCGTGCACCATCGGCTTCCAGGGATGGGCCGCGAGTGGGGGGCCTGAGGGTGGGAGAGGCGCGAATCCTGCAACCTAGTTGTGTCAAACCCCGCAGTCACCAATCAGCCCCCTGTACCCCAAACTGGAACAGAAACCCCGTCCCGGCCCACACAGCCTGAAACCCTGAAGCCCTGCAACCTTTGCCGCTGCAACCGTTGCCACACTGTGCCACTCTACCGCCTCCACCGCCCATGAAGAATCGGCATCCCCGCTGGCCCCGCTGGCCGGCCGGCGCTTTTGCCACTGAGGGCGCCAGTCGATGTTTCGGTTCAAGCGGTTAAGCGTTTAGGGCTACAAACCTTCCAAAAAAAGCCAACCCCAAAATTCTGCAGCTAGTGGACCGTCAACTTCATGCTCCAGGTACGGGCTTAGGGACTTTTTCTGAGCTGGGCGCCTCTCAGATTTGTGCCAGTGCCACTTCGAGAGCCCGGATCAGGTCGGACGAGTCCTTTCGCGTGAGTCGTGCAACATCTTACGCAACATTCCTACACCTTGGGTTTAGGATTTAGGGTTTAGGGTTTAAGGCTTAGGGGCACTCAAAACCATCGACGCACATTTTTTCACTACGATTGTCAGGCTGAAGACTGCTTGGCCGGGCGGTGAAGGACGTGGGGGTGGTGAAGGATAAGGATGCGGGGTGGGGGGGTGCTGGGGAGGGGGTTAAGATGGTAGGATGTTGCCTCATTCAACCTCCAGTCTTCTCAGAGGCCCGCGGAGCTTCGGGCTCATACAACTTACAACCCATGATACCCTCAATCCCTACAACCCTACCCTAAACCCTAAACCCCAAACCCCTCTGCACCATGCTTGCAGATTTCCAGAGAGCGGAGCCTCGATTCCACAGCTGATGCGGATAAAGCCATCGGTGATCCCCACCTCTCGCCAGAGATGTTGGGCGAAGAAGGATTTTTGGGAGATTCCGAGGGCAGGGGCTCTCGGCTGAATGGCTTGGAGCTTGTGCAGCCTGGGACGTGAGGAAGACCGTGTTCACCCCTCGAAAGCCGCAGACCCGCTGCAACCCTCCCGCCACCGCCCGTGCCCCTGCCGGCCTTGAGCCGATCCTCGGTTGCTCAAACAGAACCCTGAGCTCGGGTGAAGATACTTGCAGGCTTTAGGATTCGAGCTGTGACGAGATGTCGCAGCAAAAGTTACTCTGGCAAAGGCTCCTCCTTCAGCATGTTGGCGTGGGTCATGACGGCACACGCTGTGATGATGCTCCTGAGCTCGCGCAGGATGAGACAGTTTGGCTGAGGGTCTTAGGGTTTGGGCTGAGGTGCAGGGTTTGTCTTGCAGTTGGTGGCCTCGGGTTGTGATTTTCTGCTCTTCGCCTAACTCACCCCATACCCTGTTCAAAGGATAGGGAAGGGACTGCCGTGACGCAAAACCCGAGACCCTGGTTTTGAAGCCCGAATTGGTTGACAGGTGGCTCAGTGGCACCCAGGTTTTCGCACAAGCTCCATGGGCGCTGGCAAACCTTTGCCGCTCAGGGATCCGGATCCGGGTCTTCAAGGCGTTTTTTAGGGTTCGAGATGGTTCGGCTTCAGGCGCCATCTCTTGCGATGATTCACCTTGAAACTGTCAAGCTCATTGCTTTGAATTTTCGGCCATGGGGCGTTCATGAGTTTCGTGCCCGCCGCGGAGCCACCGACGATGTCAAACCTGTGCATCATCTAGCGGGCGACAGGGCTCAAAGCATGTGACTCTCAAAGTTGTGAACGTCTGAAGTGGGGTTTCGGTGGGATTCGACCGTTTGATCCCAAGGCGCCACAGCATGCCGCCGTGAAGGCCGTCGCGGTGGTACCTGCGAGGCGATGGGTTCTGCTTTCCTTTTTCTAAGAAGGAGAAAGATTAGGCGGGGGCGGCTTAGGGTCTTACATGAAGGTGCAGTCCAACTCCACCAGCACTCCTCAACATTGTAAGCCCGGAACAGCTCTCGACCCGGACAGTTTTTGCAGCTCTTTGTGCTTGTCAAGTCTGTCAAGCATCCCTCCAACCTCAAATACCGAAACTCAAGTACCGAAATGTCCAGCTGAGGCGGGGGGCTTGTCTGCCAAGTCCTTCTGCGGGTGAGAGGCCAGCCCAGGATACCTCGTTTGGGACGCAAGGGCGCTGCAGATTTAGCATGCAAGTCATCTTTGGGGACCTCGAACATCCTTTAGCCCCTTCAGCCCCTTTAGCCCCTTCAGCCTCAGAGGGAGAACCCTGGGCTTAGGCGAGCTTCGAAGCTCAAGCTTTCATTCTCAAGCATAGAAGACAGGCAGCCTCTCGCTTCCCAGGCTGAATGCCGTTCTTGGTCCTGTGCTGGTTTGTGCTGCTCTTGCTGCCTACAAGTTCCTGCTGCCTCTATGGCGGCCAGATGAAGGACTTTCTGCATGCAGCACTTCGGCGGAGTTGAAGTCGCCAAGTTCATTCCCGTGTGCTTGTCGAATCCGAGACATTTGGCACCCAAGCGGGGTTGCGCTCTGGAGCCGGGTCACAAGGGCGGCTGGATTCCAACGGCGGATGCGCCACTCGATGAGAGTGGGGCTTGAACATTGTCTCAAGGCGCGGCTCCGTGGCTCTGCATTCTGGTTTCTTTGGTGACAGGGGTGAGGATAAACCACGCACCCTCATGCCATGTTCCTCTAACTTGCAGTCGTTGAGACAGGACCGGCGACCCATGCAGCCCAGCGGCACCACTTTCGTCACCTCGTTGGGGGTTTTGGGGAGTTTGTTGTGTTGTTTCTGAGGTGTCACGTCCCAGCGCACTCCCAGAAACCTAGGGTTGTTGTTAAGGGTCGGATTTCCGGCTGCGTGCTGGGGTGAACTGCGCGTCAAGCAGATGATCTCCTATCCATGAGACTTGCAGGAGGCAGAGGCGTCCCAAGTTGAGAAGAGAGAAGCAAGCGACTTTCCTATTGCGCAAGATCCAGGAGTGTGCCCTCGGCCCTCGCCATGCCAAGGAAAAAGGAAAGAGGGTGTCATACCCCAACTCAGTATGGGGCTCAGGGTACCCGAAGACAAGCACAAGTAGAAGCTGAGACATTACACACCATGCAACATGAAGAAGAAGTGAGAAACCGTCAAAGTCATCAGCAAACATCCCTGAGCCGATGAGCGTCCCGCAAACACCCTCCCCAAAGACCCCCAAAAGCCACCAGAAGCCACACACCCGTTTAGTTCTTTTTCTGGATTCGCCTTTGGGTGCTTCTCCAAGAACTGGGCGATGGCCATGGCATTCTCACTCTGCTTCCTGGCCGAGAAGTTTTGGGGGTGGGGCCCTAAACCACGTCAGTTGGGCTCCGCATTGAGCCTGGCTATTTGGTGCTTAGGCTTCGGCGCGAGAGCGCTTAAGGTCTTAGAGTGTTGCCCTGCAGCGCTTGGGAATGAAGCGCGGTCATGGGCTGCCATGGATCTGCCATGGTCTGTCATGGGCTGTCATAGTCAGCAGCGGAGCAAAGATACCAAGGCGATGCCCACTTGCCTCATCCGCAGATGCATGGTCTTGCCTCAGTCCACTTGGGGTCAAAGCTTGGAGCTCAGCTATTCACTGCTGACAGCTCGTGGCTGTCAGTGACTTGTAGTTTGGAGAACTGCAACCACAGCCTACACCAGCTCAGAGTAGTGCTGTACAACCTCCATGAGCAAAGGCCTCACCCACTCCGTCTACTAGCTCTCCGCGTCATTGATGTGAACAGTGAACCCCTGAAAGAAACGCCCGAGAGGCTCAAGCTAAACAAAACCCGACAGGCCCGAAAGGCAACCCCCGGCTCGATCTGTTCAGTCGGGTGTCTGGTCTGGAGGATGATGTATGCCGCGAAGGGGTTGATGATGTTGCCGTGGACGTTCTGCACCTCTGAGGCTTAGGGCTGAGATACCAAAGGAAGCCATGGCAAAAAACAAGATCTCTCTGCACACCCCCTTAGGACTGGTCGGACTGTCCTGTCTCCCAACACCACAGGCGAACTCGGACATCAAGTGAACCCTTACAGAATCCCTACAGAATCCTCCTGCTCAACCGCAAAACCCTTGAATCCCCCTTTCTAACCAATCCTGTATGGACTTGCTTTGAGGGCGTGGCCCACTTGACCTTCTCGTGCATGGCCTGATCCTTGCTGATCACAGCACCTGGCTTTCGGGTAACCCTCCTGCAACCCTGTACACCAGGAGCAGGCGAGCTCAAGGCTTAGATTGCCAGATGCTTGGTGCCTGAGAGACCTTGGGGAGTGGAATTTGGGGTGGTCCTAGGCCTAAAGTGTTGCTTTTGGTTGGTTTCGGATGCGTTTTAGTGGCATCTCGAGTTGTACTAGCCTGCTCTCGACAGCCACTGTGGTCGACGAAGCTACGTTGGGTTGGATAAGCGGCGGTGCTTCTGGGGTGTTGCGGCGAAAACCCTGTCTTCAAGCATCGCCATGAAATTCACCCAAGAAGAAGGCCAAGGCGCTTAAGCCCCAACATCCCAGGCTACAAAGTCCAAAAAGGGGGTGACGAGAGCATGTGGGATTTTTCGGGCAAATACGCCTTTTGGAAGAGACAAAAGCGCTGTTACAGTGAGTGGGTCTTGCAGCTGCGCCAGCCACCTCCGGTCATCATGTTGTGACCCTCGTAGTACTTTGTGAGGCTCTGAATCCTGCCAGGAAACACAATGAGGATTTAGGATAGAACAAGCCGTGCATCCCAGAGACCCTTGCAAGCGAAAGTCAAAAATAGAGTTCCAAACTTCCGGCCTAGCATTCTACTTTCAGGTGCACCGGCGTACGGCGTTCGTGTTGCAAAAGTCTACCTCTTGAAAGCCTCTCAGGTGGTCTATAGTGTGTTGCATACTTTTGCAAGCCTACAATCCTACAACTGCCGCCGAGGCACACCATGTCTGCTCCCCAGTCGAGTGGCCGGCAGATGACCTCGGCTGAACAAGATACTCCGGGCAGCGGGACATTCATGAGTAGTGGCTTTATGGGGTGGGAGGCTTGTGTTCTGCCGGTGCTGTCATGGCATGTGACCAGTCAGAATCCTGTCATGAGTGAATGGCCCAAGCCAGTGCCCGGCCACAACTCGTTTAGACAGCTTCTTCGTCTCGAAGCCATCTCTGTGTCACCCGTCGCTTGCTTCATTGCAAGTCCATGATGACAGGTGATGAGTAGAGCAGAAATAAAACACCAGGACTCTGCGCCACCGGTATGCGACATGTGGGCCTCATGGGACAGTCATTCCGCAGCCTATCAGGCTAACTTGCACGGTACCTTCCCACAACACTTGGGTTTAAACAAGTAAAGGAAACAAGTTAGTACCACCACTGATGCGCTATCAACAGAGTGCCAGACCGGCGTGGCGAAAGTGGCATCCACTACGTGCTTGGCACCGGCCTGCATCAGATCCAACTTCCATTCTTGGTCAAGGGTTTGAGCCTACAGCACGGGCTTCTGGATTTACGTCCTCGAGAGCGAAAGAGCGAAAGAGCGAAAGAGCGAAACAGCGAAAGAGCGAAAGAGCGAAAGAGCGAAAGAGAGAAAGAGAGAAAGAGAGAAAGAGAGAAAGAGAGAAAGAGAGAAAGAGAGAAAGAGAGAAAGAGAGAAAGAGAGAAAGAGAGAAAGAGAGAAAGAGAGAAAGAGAGAAAGAGAGAAAGAGAGAAAGCGAGAAAGAGAGAAAGAGAGAAAGAGAGAAAGAGAGAAAGAGAGAAAGAGAGAAAGAGAGAAAGAGAAAAAGAGAGAAAGAGAGAAAGAGAGAAAGAGAGAAAGAGAGAAAGAGAGAAAGAGAGAAAGAGAGAAAGAGAGGTTTTAAGTGGTACATGTATAACCAGACAGTGACAAGCTCAGTGCGCAACCAAAAGACTCCAGGTCCCATTACATCAGGCAACATGAAGCAACCACATGCCCCCAGGCAGCTCTTGCCCTGCTGGTAGGGGTACTAGTACAATTCTGCTTGGATATACCATCAGCAGAATCACCTTGGCATGAAATTTCTCCTATCACTATCATCATCGTTGTCGTCGACGTCAACGGCAGAAACCCTCGACCTGCAACCACCTCTTCATGCTTCAACAGGACATCCCACACTCTCCCACAGGACTGCACGCTGCAGCTGGTAGGGTGAGAAGAAGCCAGGAGCATTCGGGGCCACCGCACATCCCCAACTTTACAATGGCCTGAATGGCATCGCGCTACACACCCCGGATGGCCATGTCCAACCCCTACCGAGATTCCCTAAATCCCACTCCCTGCACACCCGAAGGGCCCAGCAGCTGAGGGCCTCGTGGGCGATCTTTGAAACAGCCTCGATGTCGGTGAGGGACCTGCCCCATCGGTTTCTGAAAAGCTTGAACGTACGACGGGAGGCAAATTGGGAGACAACTTGAAACCATGAAAAACCGATTTTCAAGAACTGAATGTGCTGGAGTATGTTCTAGACTAGACTGCTTAGAGGCTTAGACTAGACTGGCATGTCTGAGATGCGTGCGTGAGGATAGAGCGTCTCTAAATGAAATTGCTGAGGCCGATTGTTTCAGGAAGGACAGCAACGATTTTTAGGCCACTGTGCTCTTAAGCATGTAGAATATCAACGCTAGCCAAGTCGAAGATGCACAGCGTGTTGTTTGGAGAGGCCCAAAGACTCCTACCGTCACTGTCTGAAAGCAGCAAGCATTTCAAGATCTAGGGCTCACTCCAACAGTCTCTTCTGAGCTCAAGAAGCCCCTTAACCATGGAAATCCCAGACCCTGAACCACAGGCTTTGGGGTATTCAGCCCCAAGCTGCCGGGCCTCCCTTGAAACTAGGGACTTTTTTGGTAGCACCCAGCATCCGAGCACTCTAAAAAATGCCGAGGGCCCGGCAAAACTGGGTTGGCCGGCGTCTCGCTGAACACCAGCTTCGTGTTGGGCTTCATGGCCTTGCGGAGTTTAGTACTATTGTTGTTTTTTATTCTTATCATTGGTAGTACTCTTATCATTATTGTTATTATTGTTCTTGTTATTGTTATTATTCTTATTCTGATTAACATTATTATTCTTCTTCCTATTCGTATTCTTAATATTATTGTGATTTGTTATCATTAGAATTATGAATACTACATATTGTTATTTTTATTGTCAGGGCTTTGGGGCTTGGGATGTGAGATGATTGGCTGTAGAGCTGTGGCATCAAGGGCTGCACAGGGAATTGCACCTCAAGTTTGGGTCGGCATCGGTCGTAGGGCATCGGTCGGCATCGTAGGGAGTTGGTAGGAGGGCATGGGAAAGCCGTTGACTGACCGGCAACCCCAGGCCTGCGATGTCACAGACGACATTCAGGGAGCTGTGTCATGGCATGATGTGACACGAGGAGCTATCGTTTGGTATCGGTTACCTACAGCAGGCAGCACAAGCCAGCATCCCGACATTTTTGGAAACTGTGTGATCTTGCGGGCGGCCACCCTCAAAAAATCTGTCGTGCCGCTGCATAACCTCTCATCATCGCTTTGTCGGGCGTTTTGATCCAGTGTCATCGAGCCTATGTAGTAAACGCTGATTTCTGAAGCTGTGGACGCTTCCCCCTCCCGGCCTTCTTGACATTCTCCGGGTCCCGGAAGTCAACGAAGTCGAACCTTATGTCGCGACTTAGAGGGAATGCACCGGTCTAAGATTGGACTTGGAGCCTTGGAATTAACGAGCCTGGCCTTGAGGCAGCATGACTGAGCTTTGGGGTGGCGAAGACCCAAAAACCACAAGGCGACACCATCTTCAGGCGTTCACCCCGCCCAACTACCCCAAGAGCCGACCACTCAGCTCTGCAAATCGCATGCCAAGCAGCTCCATGTTCAGGGGCGTGAAGAACTCTCTGCAAGACCTCGCGCCAAACCACTCCACGGCACCCAATTTCTGGCTTTCCAGCCACGAGTTTGCTGAGGGAATTTGGGCTCAGGTTGGCGGTGCTCTTGGCGGATTTGGCAGATTTTGGCGAGTTGTTTTGGGGATCGATCCGGGGTGGGTGTTTTGACGAGTCACGAGGGCCTTAGGAGGGCCTTAGCGGGCCACAATGGGGGACGGTATAGGGGGGGGGGGGGGGCTTCATTTCTCCAGTGGTGCCCGCCTGTTGGTTCCTCCATAGGAGCAGTCCGAGATGACCTGTGCGACTTCTGAATCTGCCTTCTAAGTAGTATCAACAACGTTGCGCGGCAGTGTCCGTATGGCTGTTGCTACTTACTATGTACTACTTCCTGGTGAAAAACTTAGTCGTTCAATACTTGCTGCTTTCTCCTTGCTGCTTTCTTGCTACTTGCTACTTGCTTCTTAATGATTATTACAATATTCTTACACCACCACCACCACCACCACCTACGACTACTACTCCTACCACCACTACCACTACAACTCTTGTATACACTCTTGCATACTGCCACGACCACCACTACTGGCATGACTAGAACTACTAGCACGACTAGCACTACTAGCACGACTAGCACTACTAGCACTGCTAGCAGTACTAGCACGACAAGCAGCACTAGCACTACAAGCACTACTAGCACCACTAGCACTGGTAGCACTAGCACCCCTAGCACTACTAGCCACTGCCACCGCTACTACCACTATCCTCCTCCTCCTCCCTCCCTCCCTCCCTCCCTCCCTCCCTCCTCCCTCCTCCTCCTCCTCCCTCCTCCTCCTCCTCCTCCCTCCTCCCTCCTCCTTTCCTGCTCCTCCTCCTCCCTCCCTCCTCCTCCTCCCTCCTCCTCCTTTTCCTCCTCCTCCTCCTCCTCCTCCTCCTCCTCTTCCTCCTCCTCCTCCTCCCGCTCCTCCTCCTCCGCCGCCTCCTCCTCTCCCTCCTGCTACTGCCACTGCAACCGCTACTACTGCTGATATTGCTACTGCTACTTTGCCTACACTACTTCTACCAGCAGTTGTTGCTGTTGCTGCTGTCGCTATTGCTATTGCTGTTGTTGTTGAACTCTGCACATGCTTGAACAATCGTGCAACAGACACATGAAACACCACCGGAACCAAATCCTGAACTCTGAAGCGAATCCTGAAGCATGAGCTCAAAAAGCAACTCAACCTGCGATCCGAGAGCGGTAGAGTCTGCTGCCGAGTGACACAATGATCACCCGCCCTGGATTGGACGTTTCGGAGATTTGGGATCGGAGGGCTTGTAGCAAGCAGACGCTGACAACTCAGTGGCTTCTTAATTTAGGGGTTGAGGGTTCAGGGTTTAAAACACACACACACACACACAGAGCACCTGCACCCACACGCGTGCACACACGCGTGTGCAAACAAACATGCACGCACACGCGCACCTGTCTGACATATCGAATGCTGTTGTGTCGAATTTGGACTTCGTACTCCAGCTATATGTAGTACGTATGCATAGTCAAGAAAGACAGAACCTCATGTCACGGGTAGCTTCGCTGGACACAGTCACGTGACATGCTGTGTCTCCTTTGCAGTATGAAGCAATCACATGACCAGCCAGCATGGATCAATCTGTGACTTGTCCCGCTGCAGAGCGGGCGACACACCTAGAGGCTTCGTACGAGGAACCACCACGATGACGGATGTGGACTCGGACCTCTGCCCTTGTAAGGGTTTCGTTTTTTTCAGGTCCGGAAGCCCCAGCTTGAAAAGAGAACTCGGAAGCCCGCCAGAAGATCCGACAATCCGTTCCAACACTTCACGACACCTGGCAATGCCCAGCAACTAACCCAAAGCCCATACACGCAAGGCCGGGCACTGCATGGTCGCCGAGATGGCGCTCGTCGTGGCGGCCATGCCAGTGCCAAAGCAGGAGGCGCCAAACCTTTTGGGGCTTAGGGAAGTTGAGGGGTTTCGGCTCTTGGGTTACAACCGCGTATCGCTACGATCGTTGAAGGCCTCAAAGATGCATGGGGATGGCACTGTCTCTCAAGAGCCTATATCATCTGAAAGGGCTTGCGGACAAACCTCAGTGCGCCAGTCATGATCAACTCCTGTGAATCTTGCCCGGGTTGGCCCAGTTTTCAGGTTGTAGTTGAGGACGAGATTGGCTCACTTCACTCGATTCATTCCATGTATACTATATGTTGACGTTAAAGCCCCCCAACTACCAACTAACTGACAGAGAATCAAAGAAGGGTAGAGCATCTACCCTGTTGCCATGCGGGACATGTTGAGAGAATGGCACATAACAGCGAGATCTATCCGAGGAATCATGCAGTTCTGCCGTAGCTTATGCTTCGGTGAAGATGCACTCTCCTCGATGGTGAGGCGTGAGCTAGTGTCTGGGGACCGTCGGGGTGTTCTGCACCTTTTCGAAATGCGAATTAGAACGAACCATATACACCACACCTGCTGGTGCATGTCAGATCTGCCATACCAAACATATGTCTACCATGGCTCGCGCCAGCTACTCCGACTGGTTTTGCATGATGCGTGGGGGTCCTACCCATGGCCACCAAGCAGCCCGTTCTCCACCTTGGCCAGCTTCTCTTCCAGGGCCGTGACCGTAGGGTTGTTGGTGCGGGAGTAGCTGTAGCCCTGCCCAGGATGGGGCGTTGGACAGCTCCGTTCTTAAGCCCTGAAGCCCTTTCTGCAGCTCGACAATACCGTGACTCCATGTGCTTTCACACAAGTCACTCGACATCACAAAGAGGTGGCTCCCATTCAAGTCTCGAGATACGTTCCTATGCTTGGCATGTTTTGACAAAAGATGATCGACTGTTGCGTCGATGAAGTTGGACAAGAGTTCTGATTCCAGACGCCTCCTATACTCAAGATGGCCGGGCGCTGCAAAAACCTACCAGAAATGAGGAGTATTTGATGCGTCTGTGTGATCGAGGTCAGGTCCAGTTGTGCGTATCAACATGAAGACAGAGGCTATGCCTACATCAAGGGTCTTAAAGTGCGACAGCTTAACCCGTGCGCGGGCGGACAAGGACGCCCCGGTCAGCCCCGGTCCTTCTCCAGGTACTTCTCCACGGACTCCTCAAAGCAGCAGGGTCTTTGGCCGCCTTTGACTACCGAGCCCTCAACATCCCCACCCTTACAGCCGTGTTTTTCGCATCTAGACGAGGCTCCAGGCAACTCCTTCTTTCTGTGAGTACGCTGTATCTGCAACACACCCACGCTCTCCACTGCTCGCGGCAGCCTCCACACATCCAGGCTCGACTATGAAGTCCTTGAATTCCCTTCTCTTCCGGACTCTCGCGGGACTTCCGCAAGGTACCACACCCGCAGACCCAGAACATGAGCTCTCCAGCAACCTAAACCCTAAGCTCTGGTCCTGGATGAACGTGGTGGACAGGAAGAGAGGGGTGAGGATGGCACCTTGGGGAAGTAAATCGAAGACAGGTTTAGGATTTAGGGTTTGGGGCTTAGGGACGTTTAGGGTTTTGGACAACCAACATGGCTTGAGCCCAGACCTAAATTGAAGATGCCTTCAACCTTGAAGCCTGCACTGAAAACGGCCCAACCTCGAACCATGCTGGAAACCTCAAACATCAACCAAGCACGCACTTCGCCCTTCTCATCCAGGCGTGCGAAGCTTCAGCCCCAAATCCCGAAGAGCTACGGCTATGGCAGCGGCCACGGCCTAGGGATGCCTGGGGTTAAGGGCTTCGCTTTTTGAACGAGCAAAGGCACTAATACTCCAAGACTTCGAACACAGCAAAGCACTGGACGCCCCAGTCGCCAACACCACTGAACCCTTAGAATACCTGCAATATTGACGTCAACAACGCTTCAACACATCCACACCCGAAGTGCCGAGACGTATCTGAGGCCATGCATCCCTATGCGAACTCTTGAGATCTGAAAACGATATTGTCGGAAGCATCCAAGGCGCCACTCCTGGGCTCAGGCGTCACTGCTGCCTCGGGATGGCGGGATTGATCCGGGAGCACTGGGCGTGCTTGAAACAAGCGTGCGGGGCGTCGCCATACCTGTTGTAGCATTGGTTCGAACACACAGACTGTAGGCGGTAGTAAGAAGCCGTAAGACGCCAGCCGGCAGCATCAGCAGCATCAGCAGCATCAGCAGCATCAGCAGCATCAGCAGCATCAGCAGCATCAGCAGCACCAGCAGCATCAGCAGCATCAGCGCATCAGCAGCAACAGCAGCAGCAGCAGCAGCAGCAGCAGCAGCAGCAGCAGCAGCAGCAGCAGCAGCAGCAGCACACTGCCCCCATAGGCATAAAAGATCTGCGGACAAGTCGCATGAACGATGTTGGTGTCCAACTTGAGCTCACCCTGACAGAGACACTTCATGAACGAAAAGAATGCAACATGGGTTGCTCTCGGGAAAAGTTGGGGTGCTTCATTCATCCCCACACCAACAAACCCACGAAATCCAAAAGCAAACCCCTAACCTTATCGAAGAGATGCGCAGATAAGCCCAAACCCTAAACCCTGAACCCTGAACCCTGAACCCTGAACCCTAAACCCTAAACCCTACACCCTAAACCCTAAACCCTACTAACCCCTTACCCCTAACCCCTAAACCCTAAACCCTAAACCCTAAACCCTCCTCCTGAACTCCGGAGCCCACCGAAACCTGGGGGGCCTCGAGCCAGGTGCCGCTCTGCGTGGCCTTGCGCCGCACCGCCGCGGCCAGGCGCTGGGGTCGTAAGCGCTGCATGGCCTCTGTTGGGGTTGTAGGGCTTTAGGGTTTAGGCTTTAGGCTTTAGGGTTTAGGGTTTAGGGTTTAGGGGTTAGGGGTTAGGGGTTAGGGGTTAGGGGTTAGGGGTTAGGGGTTAGGGGTTAGGGGTTAGGGGTTAGGGGTCAGGGTTAGGGTTTCGTAGCTTTTGAGGGGTTTGAGGGCCTTGGGCCTTTATCAGGGCTCCTCACAGGGGCCATGAGGGGGCTTTGTAAAAGTTGAAGGGTTCCCTTTCCTTTCCCTTTCTGGGTGCAGCCAGGCAGCTGAAAGTCCTTTAAAATGATGCCGAAACGCTTCCCAAGCTCTGAGCCAAAAGCTTCCAGAGGCAGCTTCTTGCCGCGGGAGATGTGTCGCTTTGTCTGGGTGAGTATCTGAATCGAGGGATTTGAGGGATTTGAGGGACTTGAGGGCATATTGAATGAGTACCCCTTGTATTGTTTGGAAATACCCGCTGGATTGGTTTCGTGGTGACACGGGTGCGTGTTGGAATGCGGTCTGCCATGGCTCTGAGCACCTGCCCCTGTCCAGGGTTCTACCAGAGCTTTAAGGCGAAGATTTCGTGAGCTTGGGGAGCCGGCAAGGCTCAACCGCGACTGAAACTCGGTTGGTGCCCTGAGGCCAACATTAAGCCTGAGGCTGCGTGTCTACCTCATGCTGGTCCCCCCCCCATGTACATCCAACGAGAAAGTCGGTCATGCTGGAGCATGCGTCATGTTCCGGGTAGTTCATACTGGCGGGATACGTCTGCTGCCACATGTTAAACCTCCTACGAGTATGTAAAACTTGGTGCCGTGCTGCTGAGCTGTCGAAGGCCTGTGTAGCCCTCGAGGGTTCTTGCTCGAACTGCTTGCGCTTTACGAACTTCCAAAATGCACCAGTGTTGAAGTCCATGTGCTCTTTGTAAGCGGCCGAGTCTTGGGCCCAGGTCACTAGGGTTTCGAAGGTTCTGCCGGGTTTGGGATTCAGGAAGGGAAAACTAGTTACTTGGATCTGCAAAAACACGCCGGTCGACATCCGCATTAGATCTCCCGACTCTCAAACCATCTCGGCGGTGAAACGCTACATGTTCTCGGCCTCATCTTTCAACACGGCCTTCATATTCTTGGGTATTAGGGCTTCATGTCTGGGATTTGTGTGAGCATGAAGACCAAGGACTTGGCTGAACTATCAGACTCGGCCCTTTCGCACTGAAAGTGGCTTCCGCGTCACTCCGGCAGAGAGCGCACTCTCTTCAGCTCCTCCTCTCCGTTTCTGTTAGGTGGGTTTTGCAGGTTTTCAGGCATGTTTGGGGAACCTTCTCGTGATTCAGGGTTCAGAGTCTAGATTCCGAGGCCCAAGAGGTTCACCCGAGGCGCGCTTTCGAGTTCTTGCTTCGGCTTGAAGAGTTTACAGCACGTTCCCCCCGCCAAAAAGCATGAGTCGGGTCTCGTTCAGGTTTTCGCCCGACAAAACATAGCCATACCTAGGAGAGGAATCCTTGCCATCCATAAAGAAGCTTTAACACTCTAAAACCTGAAAAGCCCCTGAGCCTCAGCTTAACCCCTCTGGCCCCATGTCCTGAGATACACGTGCCCAAGAAGGAGGTTTCTCGACCCAGGGCACGTTGTAGCGGCAGCTCAAATGGTCCAGCGCATCCTCTCGAAGTGCAAAGCCCAAACTTCCTACACCCAAGAATGTGCCCCTCAAGCACCATGTGAACCATTTCAGACCTCCCTTTAGACCCGGCTATCCGTTGCGTTTGGGGGGCGATTTGCTCCGTTGCACTTGGAGTTGCACTTTCCGAACTGAGCGGCTCAGCTGTGCACACTTGCACGAAACTGGCTCTTGGCAGCATAAAAACTATAGCTGCGGGACGTACTGACAGAACTTGATTTACAAGGTGTGGCCCCCTGATACAAAGCACCGAGTCACCGAGTTTGGCTGCGCCAAGTGGAAAGAAAGGCCGCCTGTGGGATTCGAGCCAATGTGCAGACTGCGGCTGACGCAGTGTGAGGCCAGCATCTTCCTTCGTCTTCGCGGCTTTCGCCAGCATCTGAAAAGTTCCGAACACATCGTTGCAATCACTGTGACGAAGGCCCATTACCGGCTGACGGAAACTGACCTTTCCTCGACCTGGCAGATGCGCACGTGTCTTCCAACCTTAAGCCACGGAACCCTGCATTTCATTCCCACTGCCTCGGGCCAGCCCTATCTTTAAGGGAGACAGACCGCCCTCTAAAGAGGCCGAGACTTTAATGTTTGTGGGCGGGGGCTAGATTTTTGAGGTTCTGGGAATTCCGTTCCGGAGTTCACCCGGAGGCAACGGTCCTTGACGATGGTGTCCATGCTATTTTGGAGAAGAATCTGCCGCAAATCCTGGCAGCTACCCACACCCACACCCACACCTCTGCTTCAAGGGTACAGGCTTAAGCTTCAGCGACGGAATGCTCGTAGCCCGTGGCGCTCGCTTTCTGAACTCTCTCTATCCCCAAATCACCCCACATTCTTGTCTTTGCTAGCACAAGGCAAGAGATGAAGGAAGAAGAAAAAGAATGCGTGAAAGTGACAAAGTGTGCATGCATTGGCGTGTTTGTTCGTACCGCGTCGTCGATGTTTCATACATGCATGGGCGCAACGCTCGGAAAGAGCATTTGGAAGAGAGTCGTCGGTCAGCATTTGTCCCTGCACAGCAGCACCTCCTCCCAACCCCATGGAAATGGAAGCGCGACAAGTCCTTCATGTTGATCCACCTGTTGGTGGGTGAGGTGGGTGAGTGCATGCACTGGTAGATGATTGAATGAAAAGTTGCGAAACCCGAAGGCCGAGTTCTTGAGTAGGTGAGTGCGTGCGTGCATGCGTACGTGCGTGCGTGAGGGGGAGAGAGGAGGAAGAGGCGGTGGAGGACATCGGAGGAGTGAGGAAGCGGAGGAAAATGAGAAGCATGGAGCGGGAGGAGAAGTGAGGAGGCGAAGCGCTAGGATGAGGAGCAGGCTGCCCGCTGAGCTGGAGAATCAGGGTCATCTGGCAAGGTGAAGCGAAGGCCCCAAGAAGGCCTAGCAATTGGGGACAATTTCATGGGTGATACGAATTCCCCAATGAAGCGCAAAAAACTGCCTGAAAACGAAGAGGCGTCTTCCGGGATTCCGGGGCTTTGAACCCGAAGGCCCCGAGAGGGCCTTCATTGCCTCGTGCGGCTCCGCGGTGTCCAGCTGCACCTCGGAGTCTCGGAGTCAAGCTGAGATCTCCTATATAGGAAGAATAGGAAGATGGGTCTTGAGGCTTCAAGCGTTAGATCTTGGAGGTTGGGTTTAGGTGCTCGAGTCGAGGCTGCACAGGGTGGCCTCAGCACGTTCCCAAGACATGGAGGCTTTCAGAAGCCTTCGAGGGGTTTGGTCTCGTTGTCTACGGGCTCCCTCGAACAGAAGCTCAAGATTCCACAAGACATGCCTCTTACGCCTCTGGCTTCCTTGGTCCGGCCTTCCCTCTGCTTTCGTGGAACCATAAAAGGTGTGTCTCTACACTGGGGTTTTTGACTTGCGTAAGGACTCTACCAGCTACATGGGACTGTGGCCTACTAGCTGGCGTAGCTGTCATCCAAACTCGGCAGCAATCTGCTACACACTTCAAGCAAACTCTGAAGCCCCAAGTTCACCCGGCCTTCTCTTCGAGGTTCGGCTTCCAAAGGACACGCCCATCGTTCAGACGCACCACTTGCAGCCATTTCCTCAGATGGCAGCGAGGGGGCTGTGAAAGTGCTGCAGTGGTGCGCACAAGAGAGCAAAGCACGCGGATCCTATGAACGGCTGAGCACCGAAAGCAGACAATTGACATGATTCTAAAAAAGAGCAACTTGCAGTAGCACAGAAAAACAGCAATAGCAATAGCTGCGCAAAGGCCATGACGTGCGGACTTGAGCTGGCCACTTGCCCCCTCTGGAAAGGAGGTGAGGTTGGGGCTTCTGGCTTCAAGGAGCTTTGAGGCTTTGCTTTTGCCAGTGTTGGGCTTTGGGTTGACGTTCTGAGCTTCTGTATTTACGGTTGAGGTGGGAGGTACCAGTAAGGGCTCAAGATTTCACTTCCGGGTTTAGAGCTTGGGGCTAAGGGGCTCGGGCAATACTATGTATTGCGACCACCCCCGCGCACACACTAACACTCAACCAGAAGCGGCACCGAGCTTGCAATGGCCCATTTGCAATCGAGGTTCTCCTCGGTTCTGTCCACGGCTTCTGCAAGGATCTGAACTCCTGCGCTTCAAGAACTGTTAGAGATTTCGAGGGCTTGCGACTGGTGATTTACAGTTGAAGAAATTCGGGTCCGTGGGTTGCAACTGCATGCGAAGAGTGTGAACTGCAGCGCTTGAAGCCCCAAGTAACACTGCAGGCGCAACGTAAAGTCCCCAACCCCTAGACCCTGCTCATGCGGTGCAGCCCCACTGCCCCACGGCCTCAACTCCCCCAAAACCCGCCTGGCAGCCGCTGCTTCAACTCCCTGCACAGCTCGTAGAAGACCTTCTGCAGGGAGCTTGGGAGGACTGGAGCGCTTCGTAATCCCTCAAGAGGGAGTGTCTCTCGATTCCGAGGCTGCGGGGTTGAATGCTAGATTTCGGAATGTGTCGGAGGATTCTTGGGCTCAGGTTTTCGAGACCTCCAGTACCCAGTACCCGCAGAACAGGTACCAGCACAGGAGAGCTGAACACGTCCCGATTACGTCCCCACTCCATGACCTCTTCAGGTCGCGGAGTAGCACAGAGGGCTTCCCAAAGACAAGAAGAAGAAGAAGGGCGGAATCGGCATGAGCCTACGAGAGCTGATTTGCAAATTGAGCGAAGGCCAAAACTAAGAAAGCAACAATGGCGCTTGGGCAGTGCTTGGAAGGCTTCGGGCTCTAGTTTCGCTGCGCGTATGGCGCCTTCTCGGATACAAGCAGCCGAATCTCTACTCAGACCCCTGCCAAACGCTAAGGGCCAGGCCGGAGCCAACTCGAACTTCCTGCAACAAGCGACAGCAGACGCGGACCGTTCGGGACCTTTTGAGGGGCTGCAGGGTTCTCTGGTGCAAAGTTTTCAGGTTTGGAGGGCTTCAGGCTCAACTAGCAGCCAGTTGCAAACTCAGTTGTACGCTTACGTCAAAAGCCGCCTCCATCGCAAGTCAGGGGTGGGTGCAAATCCCTGCACTGCTACCGCAATCCACGAAGGGGTAACTGCTCGGTTGCGACAAAGCGGGTTCCTGAGCACAATACTGTACAGTTTCCAAAAGCTGGAGTGCACACTTGCAGAGATGTACGGATAATGGCTTCAGGGTATGCCTTCTAAGTCACCGGTGAGGATAGCCTGAACGCATGGAGTATTTCTATTCGGACCGATCATTCCAACTTACATAGCTCGATATGAAGAGGATAGGATGGAAGAGGAGCATAACCTGAAAATGAACCAAATGACAATCTTCGTTCTTTTCGTCTTCAGGTACACGTTAACTCTTTGAACTGACAAGGCAAAAAGTGCACTACCACGGCAACATGGCAGATAGCTTGAGATTGAACTTCAAACTTGGCACTACTCTCCGCGTAGAAAAACAGCTAACGAATAGGTTGCGCAACACAAGTCTCGCCACAGAAGAAAGAACAAAGTGCAGCGCAAAACCTAAGAATTCGTTTGGTCCGAAAGGCCGGTGCTTGCCACGTGTAACTGCGCCGCAATGCGCCGCAATGAGCACGAACCCCTCTGAATGTTGCTTCTGCGCCGGTCACACCAGCAAGTCCCCACACACACCGGTGCTCAAGTCCGAATCCCACCTATACCTTTGAGCCCTAAACCCTAAACCCTAAACCCTAAACCCTAAACCAATGCTTTTTTTGGGAACCCCTTGAACTCCGCCTGTAGATGATGGCCAACTTCACGGCCATGCCTTCGGGAGCAGCCGCCGCATGCTGCAAGCCTCAGGAGACGAAGGGGGGCAGACGCTGAAAACTCTTCTACAATGCCTGGAGCATTTAGGGTGTAGGGTTTAGGGTTTAAGGCTTAGGGTTTAAGGTTTAGGGGTTTAGGGTTTAGGGATTAAGGTTTAGGGTTTAGGGCTTAGTGCTTAGGGCTTAATGCTGTGGCTTTGTGGTCTGAAGCTCGCTTGTGCCTTTTGTTTGTCTAAGGGGGCAGTCGTGGAGCTTGGACCGGAAGAGTCTCCGAGTAACATAAAGGGTTGTTGAGGGTCAGACCTCAGTTTCTTGGCTGAGGCAGCGGCACATATAAGGCTTGCTCCATTGGCGCTGCTTGTGGTACGGGTATTGCCTGGGCAGAATTCCTTGAAGGGATATTCGGGTTTCGAGAAACGCTCTACAGAATCTCAGACATCTTAAAATGAAGTTCAAAGCTCTCCGAAGGCTTGGAACACAGCTTTAGGCCTTGTAAAACCTCAGCAGGGCACGAAGCTCGACGGAAGCCGTGCATCCCAAACCTCAACCTTGAACTGCCAGCCTTGCTCCCCCAATCCTCTCGAGCCTGAGGCCTGAATTTCTCACCACCAGACCTTCTGCCAAGAAGCTAACAAGCAACCAAACGCCCCGACTGGTTTGAAACCGTGAGTCCCTCGATCTCCAAACCTTACTTAGTTGCCTCCTCATCTGATGGCGGAAGATGCGAGGATCATCCAGGGTGTACTGCCTGAGGAGGTCATGTGCAAGGCAGGGATGACGAAAAAGTGAAGAGGCACGCAACAAGGTTCGCCAGCGGGAGACTGCCGGAGCTCGGCATGACTCTGACCCTTGTCAAGACGATCTTGGAGCTTGCGTGCCGAGTGGCCCATAGTCCCCGCGCGCCCAGATGCCCTTCCTGCACTCGGCAAGAAAACAGCAGCAAGCCAAAACCCTGAGTCCGTTGAGGGGAGGAAAAAGAGCTCAAGAAACCCCAGAGCTTATCCGAAGCCCGATCCTAAACCTCAATACTGTTTCCAAGCCTCTAAACTAAACAACCCTCCATCCTGAACCCAAGCTGAACCGGCCACCAGAAACCCACCTTTACACTGACTTCCCTGACAATGCCCTCAGCCGCGGGTCGGCCTCGCGTACTTCGCGAAGCCGCGGGAGGAGCCCAGCACTCGCGGCCTGCGCGAACTGACGCAGCAACTTCGAGGTTACGTCGAGATGCGTGAAGGCTTCGGCCGGTTAGGAATTTGATGCGGATTTTGGGGGGTGCCGGGGTCGAGAACTTAGGTAGCAGACTCTCTGAGGGGGCCCATTTCCAGCCTTTCAAGTTTCTAGAAGCCCTCCAAAGCCTGAGGTACATGCTTCAGGCTGCACTGTCTTTTCGTCCCCCAAAATGTCCCTGGAACTTCTGCGGCCCCCAGTACTGGCTAACAGAGACAACCCACTATCGCCGCTATCGCTGAGAACTATCAGGCAGAAGACAGCCGTGCCTAGGCAAGTGGCGAGCCAAAGAAGGCAACATGATGGATGCTAAGTTTACAGCTTCTCTCGATGAGGTTTAGGGGCATATGGTAGAGGCAGGTTGAGGGTTCTGAGTTTAGGGCTGTGAGCAGCCGCGTCACGTTCATGTCGCATTTCTGGCTATCAACATGCCGGAGAACCAAGCAAATAAGGACCGCGAGAGGAAAGGGTGTGCGGGCGTTCAAGCCGGGGCTGCTGGGGGCACTTTGCAGCTAGGGCGCACTTTGTGTGCGGGTTCAGGGTGCATTGTGGAAAGTTCTTGGGGACCGAGGTCCTAAGGCTTGTAGCAGTCTGACAGAACTTAGAGGTTCGGGCTTGGGCTTTAGGGTCCACGGCTTTCAGAACCGAAAGCGCCTTAGGGTGCGAAGTCGCTGCGCGGACACGGGCATCAACAGCCAACTCCTGCCCTCTGCTGCAGATGCTCTTGTTTTTTTGCGGCCCAGCTCAGCCATGCTGAAAATCGCTCGTCTGACCACGTGCCTGGGAGTGGGATACAGGCCCGAGATGGCTTGAGGGTTCAAACTGATGGGTTCAATATGTGCTTTGAATGTCAAACTCTGTCCTGTCGAGCCTCTGTAAACCTACGCTTCGCACTCAAAGTGTGGTGCTCGTGCTTCTGCAGGTGTTGGTAGGGCTTCTCATGGAAACTATGTTCAGAACTTCTGAATTGGCTGCAAGCCTGAATGTGAAAGGTTGACGTGTTGTGCGGGTTTCGGGCTCGGGCGACAAGGCATGCTTCCTGCCAAGTGCAGGTCAGGGCTTACGAGGGGCTTTGGCTTGAGCTTTTGGGTTGCGGAGTTTGGGGGCCCCCAAGTTAGTGGGATCCACATCGGAGTGAACGCTTCCAGGGGCCCCGGACGCCCAAAGAGGCCAAGTATGCCACGTCCTCACGCTTTCGGATTCTGAAACGCATGAATAGCAAGCGAGAAACTGACAGTATGGGCAATGGAGGGGTCCTGTCAATTTTCAAGAATGCAACAGGCACGCAGAAGTCTCCCACACCCCGGCCAGAAACAAGCGGTGAGCGAAGGTCCTCCGCCTGAAGCCGCCAACCTCGAGCAGGCCACTTTTATGGGGGGGAAACCACAAATGGGAATTCCACACAATTTTTTGGAGAGAGAGAGAGAGAGAGACAGAGAGGAGCACCGGAGTGCAAAGAAACGCCAACGCAGCATGACACAGCCATACTGTCATGCTGCTCGAAACCCTGAACCTTGTACCTTGAACTCAGGTACCCGGCCCATGGCGCCAGCGTTCTCGGACGCCTGGGAGGCGCTGCGAGCCTCGGCTTCTAACCTTTGCCCTCTTAGGGGGAGGGGGAAGGGGCGCCTTCCGCGATTTTTCAGGGTTCATCTGCGCCCTGCAGTGGCGAAGCTTGGGCAAGACGTCGACATAACAGCCGCGCCCGAACCAACAGACCCAGTGCCTATGCAGCAAAGTCGCCCTTCAAGGGTTTCAGAACCAAGGTCCACTGATTCAAAGTAGCATGGAAGAAACAGACTGAGAGGGTGGGAGAAAGAGAGAGAGAGAGAGAGAGAGAGACAGTGAGTGAGACACAGCGAGAGAGAGAGAGAGAGAGAGCGCGGTTGGGAATGTATTTGCTTTGTATTTGTTGGGTTGTGCTCATTGTATATTGCTCTTGGACTTAGGGCTACATGTTACATATTGTATTTGACAAGAAAATGCTTCCTGAAATCTTGGATTGTGCCCTGACTCCGTTTCTATGCGTTAGAGAGAATATTGTTCGAAAAACAACACACCATTTTCATCTCGTAAAAAAACTGTCGCTTCTTTTATGAACCCAAATTTCGGACAAACTCCGGCTCAAGCTTCTAAACTCCAGGCGAAACGTTTGCACCAACTTCGGCTTGTTTCGAGCTTGTCTGGTTTGCGGGTTTTGTCGGATCGGGCCCTTGCAAACTTCGGCAAATCTTCGGCTGCCCGAAACTTCTTCAGAGGGTGTTGCTTCCAACAAATCTACATAGAGAATTCTTCTTCTGCCGCAGATCAACTTTTTGTCGCGTAACTGTATCTACCGAGATAAAACGTCATGGCAGAAAAACTTGTCTGCGATACTCAATGTGTAGGGAATAGTGGCCCTAGTGGCCCAGAGAAGCCAAAGCCTTCGACGAAGAATATGGCTTGTTGAGGGCCGAGGTATGTGGCCCAGGGTCCTCCCAAAATCCTTAAATACTTGAGGCCGAGGGACGCCGGGGATGGCCACAGCGCCCTGAGGTTCGCATTCAGGGAGGGGCTCTAGGAACTCCAGGGTTATAAGAGGGCTTTCAGAAGCACCACCGCAGCACCGCAGCCACAGACATAGGGCAAAGCCCGGCCTGGCACACGACCCAGTTGATGGCTACCTGTCTTCCGGGAAAAAGCGGCTGAGGGATGCTGAGAGTGGGCTAGAGGCTTAGAGGGTGTCTGTGAGTGTTGGATTGTGGAAGTATGGCTCTAGGTCATTCTGGGTCTGTCGGATTGAGAATGGCGACTGGGAAACCAAGCCCTGCTCAAGCCCCCAAACCCGGGGCACCCCCAAAACCCAAAAACTCTGACTTCTGTTCCCCTGCGCCCTGCGCTCCAAAAAGGTGGCAAACGTCAAAAGCCAAAAACTAGCGCTTCCGCCTGTGCTGGTGTCTTGCCGTACTTCTGCCCGACCTCGAGAGAAAGTTGGGGCTGACATTGCAACGGTTTGCCAGCATCTTGGATGCCCGACTCACTCCCCTTGCCCCTCTGAAGCCTCTAAACAACCCTTACGTCACCCTTACGTCACCCTTACGGGAAGCAAGGGATCTTCAGGCGACACTGGCCTCGCGCAGGCCCGCAAGCAGCTGTGCCCAGGCCTCCGGGGCAAAGCGAGCTTCGGACGGGTGGAGCTCCAAGACTTCCCCAAGAACCTCTCCGAAATGCCCGAATAATCCCGAAAAAGTCCCGAGCAACAACAACAAAGATGAACTGAACTTCCCGGAGAATCAAGCTTCGCCTCAGGCTCGCTGTCCAGGGCAGCGCCTGATGTTCTCGAGGATTGGGTTCAAGGTGACGGGGGAGGCAAAATTTGGGACATGGCCCCCAAGAATACTTGATGAGGCGCCGCGAAACAACACTGCGCATGCCGTAAGCAGGAACCGGCTCCCCCGACTCTGCACAAAGTACCTGCAAACCCACACGGCGGACAACGTCCAACCATAAGCACTTGACCCTACCACCCAACCCATTACCCTTACCCTTCAAACCCTAAACCCTAAACCCTAAACCCTTTACCCTTTACCCTAAACCCTAAACCCTACACCCTCAAAAAGGTTTGGGGTTCCCGGCCAAAGGGTCGCGAGCCGCGGCCGCGGCGCTCGGACCACGGCGGGGACCCTCGCCAGGGATCCTCGGAGAAGGGAGTCATACTATGGGGGTTCAGGATATTAGGGGCGTTTTAGGGTTTAGGGTTTAGGGTTTAGGGTTTAGGGTTGAGGGGTTTAGGATATCAGGGGTGCCTTATTGGGGTCCTTGTTAAAAGAGGATCCTACGATTTGGGGGTCTCTAGCAGGGGCCCCTTGTTCTCGTAAACCCCCATGAAGATTCCATGGGTTCGGGCTCTGGGGTTTCTGGGGCTTAGGGTCTACGGTTTAGGGTTCGTGGGACAGGTTGGGGTTCGCCTTCAGGAGTGTGGGGAACATTGCAGCATTCACGGTTTCCCTCTTGGTACTTTGAGTGTTGAAGGCCTCTGCTTAGGGTTTAGGGTCTTGCGGTTCATGCCCAGTCAGCCATCGAGGCAAACATACAGACGTCTTGAAATTGAAACGTCTGAAACAAGTTTACTTGCGCCAACCTTGTGAAGGGACGAAGCGAAGGAGGACTCTGGGAGACAAGCCTCCGAAAGCACCGGACACCCCTCCGACGAAAGTATTCAAGTCCAACCGCTGCGGAAAGCTGTTTGGTGATAGCCGCTGGCCATCGAAAGCTGACACCGTTAAGCCCTGAAGGGTCGGAAGCAAAGAGAGCAAGGCCACTTTTTCTTGTAGCGGAAAGCAAGCATGGGCGTGTCGTCCTCGGAACTCTGCAGGCCCAACAGCTACGACGGCTACGACATCAGCGAGGTGAGGGTGCGCCAGCATGCTCCCGCTTGAACAGCCTGTTGCTCATGTTTGAGAGGTCTTTTTGGGCCCTCTGCAGCTCTCACTTCTTTGGCAACGCCTTCAGAGCAGTTGCAACAGGGGCGTAGGTGAGGATGCCCTTATCTCGGAAGAAGTACTTCACCTCCTCGCCGTCGAAGATGATGGCACCACCCTGCTGGACCAAGAGCTCGTCGTCCGCGGGCTTCAGGCTGTCCCAGTTGGCGATGATGCCCCCGACCATGTTCTGGAGCCGGACGGTGGCCAGCTCGAAGGGCCGCAGGCCCGTCTCCCCAAAGCCGCGGTTGCTCCACACCTGGACGTAAAAACAGAGCTCCTATTCTCTCGCATGCGAAAGCTTTCTGACCACTCCCCAAGAGTTTCTTACAACCGAGACGCCGTGGAGCCCGCTGTGGCCAGGTCTGCCCACTCCTCGGCCCCATCCGTGGGTTTCTCTTCCCAGGGCAGGCGCCGCGGCACCGAGGTGGGGAAGCGGCCCTTCTGGGCGCCCTGCTTCAGCGCCTTCTCTCGAACCATTGTAGATGTGATTTAAAAAGGATCTGTTGTAAATCCTCTCCCAACATAAGAATTCCCAAACGGGGTTGAGGAGTTTGAGGAGGTCAGGGAAGTTCAGAGTACTTAAGAGGCGCCTCATCCACCCAAGAGACCTCCTCGGAGCCCAGGGCAGTGTTGCCGAAGTAGCCTCCCAAGACCGTCCGGATCGTGCCTGGCGAGCCGACTCCCAAAAGCATCAGGAAGACCCGGAAGTAGGGATTCAGGTTCTCCTTGTACCTGACTTCCACTTACAAGTGATCATACAAGTGTATGATTATCAAAAAAAGGATTAGAGGGCCCGAGGCCCCTTGCAGGTCCCTACCGGGAACTCTTGAGGTTTCTTGCCGTTCCCAAGGGACTGCGGCAGGGCCCCAGTGCTGAAGCCCAAGGCCTGATGGCAGGCGCCAGACGGATCCGCGTAGAGCTCCAAGGCCTCGGGCAGGTCGAGCTGCTCCGCAAAGAGCTTGCCGGAGTCCACAGAACCGATCCCCACCTGTCTGCACACTGACAAGTGATCTCAAAGCATTGGCTTTCCTGAGGTTCCTTGCCCATATTTTCCAGGGCCTAGGACGGTGTTGGGAACACTGAAAGCTCTTGGGACCCAGACACCATGACCACCCGGGCAGAGCCCGTGCGGCCCTCGCGGAGAGCGGTGCGCAGCTGCTGCGCCAGCTCCCAGGAGTTGAAGTCTCCGAAGTGCGTGAGGAAGAAGACGGCCAGGCCCCCCGTCGAGGTGCAGAGAGCCGCGGCGTCCTGGAAGGAGCCGGAGCTTCACTTCCCTAGAGAAACCGACTCTCGGAGCCTGCTTCCTCATATGCTTGGTGCTCCTCCTTTGTGACTGGTGGCTTCAAGCTTGGGTCCTTCGAGGAACCGTCCTTCACGGACTGGACTTGGCAGCCCTTGAGCGTCTCCAGCACCCCGCTGCTCAGCGCAAGGAGCCCCGGGGCATCCTTCCCCGTCGCCTCTTGGGGCGGCTCCTCTGCTTGGCTGGTCTTCCATTAGAAAGCTTGGGGTCGGGGGCTTATACCAGCTGACTTAAGCTCCTTGAAGATATCGAAGAGGGCGAAGACCACGTTTTTCGCGATGTCCAAGCCTGTGGCCAGCGCCCCCTCCACCTTGCATGGCCGCTAGCGCTACTACCTCCGATCAACTCAACGCCCCGAAGCCCCTAAAGCGTGAGGAGCACCCTTGGAAACGCCCCAAAAAAAATCCAGATTGCGAAAGGCCTTCTTCTGGTCGATCTTCCCATCTGGCCCTTCCAAAGGGTTTTGGAAGCTGGCCCTGACCACCTGTCCGCGAGCCCTCGCTGTGGGTTTCAAAGCCTCGGCTTTGTTGTGAAAACTCCACCGGGAAGACTGCACAAAGTTGCACAAAGTTCCGGATGCCCCCAAGAAACCGTGGAGCCGGAGCCCACAAAGCTGCAGCTTGGCACGAGGCCGCAGAGAACTGCAGCCAGCAGGCACAAGTTGAGACACCGTCGCCTCTCTTTGGGCATCATCCCTATAAACCTACCGCGGCATTGAGAGGGCACCGAAGGTCTACAAATGGGCTGGCGAGCCGGAGCATAAAGAGTCAGATGACAGGCATCGCAGGCAGCCGTGTCTTGGGAGGACCTTGGTCCTTGGGCCTTTGGGCCAGAGATCCCTGAAAAACAGCACCGAAAACATCAGGCTGCTGCGTAGCGCCCGCTGAGCCGGCCCATAGCCAAAGGCGAGAAGGCCAGGACCTCCACTGGCAGAACCACATCTTGAAACAAATACTTCTTGCAAAGGTTTTTGCCCTCTAAAAACCATGGAAGGTCCGTCAAGCCAGAGTCTGTCTGCGCTCAGAACATGGTTGTGACCCGCACAGTGCTACAAGTCGCGCCGTGACGCCCAGCTCTCGGCAGCCGTTCACCTGATCGGACGTCAGGATTTGTAGGGAAAAGTGGGACTTGGTGCGCTTGGGTGAGCGGGGCTGAAGTTGCATACAGGCCAGCAGCTGAAGAGCTGAGCAGAACAAAAACGATGAGGACCTCTGGTGCATGGACATCTCAGCCGGCATTCTGGGGCTCTGGCCAAGCCCGATGACACGGGGAGCTGGCGCAGCAGCGACAGCTCCACCTGCCCAACTGGATGTGTAAGGAGAGGCTTGGGCTCATGCTGATGCTCTACTGCGTCGTCGCTCCATCCAACTGGGCTTTTCGGAATAATCCCCTTTCAAAGACCACGACGCAAAATCTTAATCCTGTCCGCCCGCAAGCCTCGCGATCCGAAACCCAAATTTTGATTTCCTAGACTCTCGAAGCAAGAAGCATGTCGAGAAACTTCTCCTGACAATGAAGAATCCTCCTCATGCCTAGAAGCTGCATTGAAAAAACTTTCGAAGGCCATGGCTTCAGATTCGTTGGCCCTGATGTGGAGGGTTGCCTGGCAGGTACTCAGTGGGAGGCCATGCACCGATTTCAGGCGGTCATGCACGACTCGGAGCTCCGCGAGGGAGAAGTTGCAAACCTCAATGGGCTCACCGATCAGGTGAACATTGTGAGTTACGTTTTGCCGTATATCACGGGCGGGGGGGGGCACTTTGGCATAAAGACGTTGGAGCCAACGAAGCCATTCCCCGTATCTGCAACCCCGGCAAACATGATAGGTGGCGACCTTCAGCCAGCTTCTACTTGGAGCTACGAACTCAGCTGAAACCATAAGGACCATAAATCTAGCCTGGGCGCCCGCTCACTGCGCTGGCTGGGTCCCTGGCGCCTACTGCCTTGGCTGCGCCGGCTTTGACCTTGTAACCGCCCCCCGAGTCTTGAGGGAAAGGCTGTAGGGCAGGGTTTAGAAGGAGAGAGGCTGGTCTTGGAATGCCCGAATAGCTGCTTTAGGGCGCCTCAACAGAGCCTCGGGATCTGGACGGTTTCAGAATAGTGGTCTACGGTAGTCACAGTAGTTGCCCTGGATCCTTCAAGCAGCGCCCAATATGGTAAGTAAAGTCTTTTCCTGCAAGCCGCTCTGTATGGATATTCAGAATGCAGACACCCAAACCATGCTAACCTCCGGTTTGTGCGCTTTCGGCTGCCGTGAGGTCTGGGCGGCAGAAGCCAGGGCATCCGCCTGGGCCTACAGCTCTCAGGTTAAGCGCTTAGGAAAGTTTAGGGCGTCAGGATTCACGTCTTTATATAGGGTTCAGAGCTAGGGGGAATCTCCGGTCGATGTGGATGGCCTGCTGCCTGCAACCAGCCACCGGAAGGAAGACACTGAACACTGCAACTCTACCCAACGCCCTCACCACACCCCTTCACATGACACAGAGGCCTCGAGGCTGCACGGCGGCTCGGCCGGGCGGTGCCTGAGCGCTTCCGGACAAAACGCGGCCAAGAAAGGGGCGCTCCGGCGGTGCGCGGCAGCTTCTTGTTAAGGGCTCAATGGGCCCGGCAAGCCGCACTTGCGCCGCCCTCCCAGGCCCCGCACAGCTGGAGGAGCTCCACTGACCTCGGTTGGGCCCTTCAGACTTGCTCAGAATTTGAAAGTCTTGGGGGCTCTAACTGCCTAATCTTCGATTCACGACGGAACAGCCAGGAAAGACTTTGCCAAGGCTTTAGCCTTTGCAGGCTGTCGGGCTGGAGGCTCCCAAGCGCTCACAAAATCGCTATAATTTAGGGGGTTTGTTTCTAGGAATATTATTGGGCTTTCTTTCAAGCCATGTTTGGTGCTGGGCCCCATGCTCAAGCTGCAGTCGGGCGGCAGCCTGAGGTTCAAAGTGTCTGGCTTTGGGTCACGTGATCGATGTTGGCCAAAAGGCACACAAAGATGCAGTCCAGCCCTCATCCACACCACGTGGCCTTCAAACACTTAAGCCCCAAGAAGCTGCAATAAATCCCCAGTTCAAATTCAGAGGCGGTTCTTTGTCAAACAGTCCGGCCCACCCCTGTGTGGTCCAGTTCAGTGGTTCAACATTGGCCCTTCTGTGTTCGGTTTTGGGCTAGTGTGAAGGGTTAAGGAGTTGCAAGCAAAATCAAAAAACCTGAAGCCTCGAGTCCTAAACCACCCTAAACCATCCTAAACGCCTGACAGTCCTCGCCCGAATCAACTTCGATCCGAAGAAAGCCTCAGCTCAAAACCAAAAAACAAACGTGGTCAAGCCCTTTCAGACTTTCAGATTGCTGCATTCACGTCATTTAGAGCATTCGGAGTCGAGTCGGTTTGGGCTCCAGCTCCGCAAGATCTATTTCCGGAGCTCAAAAGCTTCATCCCCGGAGCTCAAATTCAAAGTCTAGGACGGTTAGGCGCACCCCTCACCCAATGCCTGAAGACACCAATGGACGGCCGCCTCGATGCCTCAAGCCCACGAGAGAACCTTGGACATTTTGAACCTCAACCCATCAGGCGCCGTAGGGGCCTCCCTGGCGGTGGTGACGACAGCTGCAGCGAGGTCGCGTGGCCCGGCGCGAGGGAAGTGTTTCCTGGCTCCAGCTCTGCCCACCTCATCCCTAAACACCACCAATAGACTTGTCAGACCTTTGCCCCTCTGCCTTGCCCCACTCCTGCCCTTCGAGCCTTCAGCCCGAATACAAGAATAGGACACCGAATCCAAACATGCGCCGGGCCCGCGTGGCCACCACTGAGAAGTGGCCGGTCGTCGTCGCCAGATGGCCCAAGCCTTTGTTTTGGCGCGTTGAGGAGGCTTTGGCAGAATATTTGTGTCAACAACTGAGGGCCTAGAGGCGACATCCGTTCTTTGGCGCTTGGAGGGGGGCACTGGTCACCCCCTCTCCCCATCCTACGCCTCAGTTTTTTGCTTGCGTTCGGCTTCACGCCGCTCAGCTTGACATTGACGTCCGCATTTCACAATCCTTGCTCCTTCCCGCCTGTGTTTGGGCCCGCTGCCTGCACACTGCTTCCCGCAGCCCCGTGCAGCAGAAGTGTCTGGACGCCGTTGAACTGAAGGCCTTCCTGATGTCGAATTTGCCTCTGAGTGGGCCTGGCAGGTTAGGGATGTTCTCTGAAATCGAGGACTCCTTGCCTTCCTCGATGGTCGGACTGTGGGTCTGCATTTCCCTTTTGAGCGTTGTTGCTCCTCCTTGTTGGTTTCGAGTAGCCGTGTGAAAAGCCAGGCGTCCAGAAAGCCACCTACCGGCCGAGGTTGCTGCACTTCAACCCGCTGCTGCGGGAGTCATTGAGAACGACAGTGAAGATCAACTGGGACCCGACACCCCACAAAACGCCAAAGATGCGCATTGAGCCCTTAGCTTCTTGTTTGAGCGCTATATTTGCCAACCTTCCAAAAGCCCCCAAGCTCAACACGTCGCGCACTCGGTGCCCGGCTCTCCTCTGCAAAGCCTGCCACCAGGGTTCCGCGAGCTCAAGGGATTCACGGGTTCTTCTAGCAATTCTAGCAGACTTCGGAATTTGGGATACCGAGAGTGCTGATGCATGGCCCTCAAAGAGAGCATGCGGAACTGGAGCAACAGCGGCCTTTTTGTTTTCGCGACCTTGCACTGAGCCGTGCTGGCTTCTTCTTGACTCGGCCATTGGACTTCGCAAACGCCGCTCGCGTGGGAGACGGCGCTCGCTCGATTCCTGGGTTCTTCTTCCGACCGTCCAGGTATGCGAGGACCTCCTGCTTGAAGGTTCGCGAAGTACATGGGATAAGTGCGCTTTCCATACACGCGTTTCAAGTTTCTGGAGGCAGCCGTTGCAGGTTTGCCGCGCGCCAGCCTGAAGAATTCCTCAAAGGATGGAGAGGGTCCTCGCCTTCGCAGAGGCTGAAGCCCCAGCGGTCCCAAGCTGCATTGTTGGGACAGACCTTGAACGCGAAGCGCGGGAGATTTGCCATGCCAGTACACAGGTGCCCCTCCGCATCGCGGTCGGGGCAAAGAGGACATCCCAGCCTTGCTGCTGCCAAACGCAACCAATTGCGTTTTCTGGAAGGATGCGCAGCACCTGCTCCAGGAAGGCCACCTCATAGACTTCGCGTAACGGAAGTCTGCCTTTCGTTGAGGAGCCCTGCATGTAAACGGCATCGGGTGGATGCCACGCATCGTGCTTGAGATACAACGCAGCTGGGCGGTTTTGTGTACCCTGGCTCGGAGTTCCTTTTCGCTCGGGCACTCGTGTTGGCAAGCGTAGAGCCGGAGCCTGCTGGTCACCGAAGCTTCCAGCGTAACTGCGTATGCTTCGAACGCCAGTGCCATGTTCTGGGCCGTCGGGCTTGCCGGGTTCGACTGCGGCGGGCTGATCGCTTGGAGGTCCGTCCTTCGCGGCGGCTGCGAAGCGCGGTCGTCCTGTCGTGCGTCTTGCTTCGCTGCGGTTCTCGGGCGACATGGTCCGGCCAGGGGGCGATCGTCGCTCTGGGCCCTTTTTTAGCTGGCTGGAGTCTCGAATTGCTGGATGGCACCTCGTGTTGGTCGGTTCCATGCTGAGCCCTCGGGTTGCGTCTCCTTTGTGTTTCTCTTTTGCGCGGTTCCGCCGCATGTCGGGTCTTTGCTGCCTCCTATTTTGCTGTGAACCCGCCTTTTGGTGATGTTTTCCTCGTGGTCCTGTGATGTGGTTGCCGGAGGCCCGTTTGTTCCTTGGTCCTCGGAGTGCCAGAGGTGGGAAGGGATGGGGTCGGTGGTGGATGCATCGCTCGTGGCTTGGCTCTCCTTTTCGCGAGCTACAGCAGTTGCAGTCGCTTGCTTGCGTCCTGGAGGCGCGCACGCGTTCTCATCGGTGGTGTGCGCGCTTCGTCGTCGAGCATGTCCGTGCCAGCAGGAGGAGGCGCACCAGTTTCTTTTGGCCTGTTTTGCGTGACGAGGGTTTCTTAAATGGAGGGAGGTTTGAGAGAAAAGATTTTACACCCCCCAAGACGTCCACGACGACGAGGCGCGGTCGTGGCTTGGCTGCCCCCCTGACTACTCATACCAAGCACCTACGAAAACAAGGTGGGCACCTACGAAAACCAGGTCAGCCCTAAGCATGGTGTTCTCAGCTTGAGAGATGCATTTTACAAAGCCCTCATGGGGTTCCAGCAGTTTGGTGGTTTGAGGACCCTCTGATTGGTTAAGATTCTCCGCTACACCTGGGACTGACAGTAGGACCCTTCGCCACCTCAACTTTCAAAGCCAGAACGCTCCAGGTTCATGATTTCGGGATCCCTCCCTACAGCTGCCTAAGGGGAGGGGGGAGGGCTAGAATACATTACGACCCTGTTGCTAATGTATTGGGGGAGGGGGAGGGGGGGATGTGTCAGGTAGCAGGCAAATCACACGCAAGAGGCGCAACCGAAGCGACAAGAAGCATGGCCATAACTTCTTTGGTGTTGCTGTGCTGCAGCAAGCTTTAATGGCATCTGACAGGAGACCCTTCAATACATTTCCCTTCCTGCTCTCCCTAGGAAACCCATTAGGATATGTATTGGATCCCCCCTCCGGACCCCCCCTCCAATACACGCCCAAACCTGGAGGGATATTTCGGGCGCAGACTTGGGTAGAGAGTATAGGGGGCGGAGGATCTCGCATCGGAGCTTACAGCCAAGAGGCGTCGGGCTTCAAGGTTCAGGCCAGGTCGCCTCGCCCATAAGTTGGCGCCGAGTCGAAGAAATAGCTGCCAAGGCCTCAACACTTGGACTCTCTAAAAAACAGGCCTCCCAACAAGCCTGACCTGGGCTTGCGGGTGGGGGCTTGAGGCTTGAAGCGCCCTTCGCAACTCACCTGTGGTTCGCCCGTGCAACAAGCTCGGAATCTAATCTTTCGGCCCGTTTCCCCAGACCCTACAGCCTTCAAAGCCCTCGGCAGTCTCGAGCCCATACCCTACAGACCCGGAAGCAAACCCTGACGCCACCGAACCACCATGTGAAGCGCTGGGAAGGTGGCCGTGGGGAGTGGCCTCTGTATCTTTCAAGAAAAGCATCTCCACCCCTTCCCAGCAAAAACGCCTCGCTCTCAGGGCCCTCAGCTGAGGCTCCGCGCCGGTCGCCGCCTTGAAAGTGCTGGCAGCTGCCTCCTCTCGTTCGTTTCTAAAGCGCTTTGTATTTTATGCAAGTCTCTGAGCTCTTTTTTCACTTTTGGAGATTGAAGGTCACCACACAGACGGCACGGGAGAAAGGACGAAGAGGCACGTCTTTCGGGCGTGAGACAGCAACAGCGGCCATGCTTCTCTCAACGAAGCAAAGTCCGACCCACTGGCCCGAAATGATCGGCCTCAGATCCTGTTACACCGGAAGACGTTTGCAATTCTTAAGTTCCTCTGCGCTCATGTCCGCGCTATTTTGTGTGCCAGCCGCCTTGGCAGCTGGGGAGCCAGGTGCCACGTGTTGGTGGCCTGCGCGAGAACATCGTCTGACTTGAAGCCCCAAGCCTAAACGCCAGGCCAATTCCGCAGTGACTTGCCACGCTCTTGGGCAGAGCTCCCTCAACCCAAACCCAATCTACTCCCTTTGCTTAGAGTCGGGTTCCAACGACCTTGGCGAACAGCTCTCCAGACAACATGGCAATTATTTACTTCATCCGGGCTTGTGCTCCAGGCTTCTCTGCAGAACGACATTTCAGATTTGCTCGGCAGGTTCTCCGCAAGTTTTATTGTTTTCTTGGAGGGGGGGGGGGGGGGGGGAGGGGGGGCAGTCCAGGAACCGAGGAGGCGAGGAAACGAGCAACAACCCGAGAATGGGGCAAAAGACGTCAAGAGAGAGAGAGAGAGGGAGAGAGACGAGACGAGAGCTAAACAAGAAGCCACCGCTCCTGGTTCTGGGGAGGTTTTCAACGGTTTTCACATGGCCCTCCTACCAAGGTGGAGGTACTGTATTGAGAATTGGGGATTGAGGATTGGGGTGACTCAGACTCGACACAACGAGTGAATCCCCTAAGCCCCGTCCCCTACACCACCTAACCAAAGCCTCAAATTTCCTCCGAGAGCCCGACCGAAGGACTCGTTGCCCCAGGACCAAGTACCCACCTGGGGTTAAGCTCTCCGGTATAAACAAGTTGTTGTGGGCTACGGTGTGGAATTGCGGCTTTGAGGTTGTGGCGCTCCAGGGATTCAAGGCGAGAGCGTTGGGGCTTCAGGATGTGGGACTTAAACGAACGTTTTACCGTCATCCTGACTCACATGATTCCTGAGGATCTTGGAAGAAACTATGGCAACCGCGTTGAAGATAGACACCGTGAGTTCGAAAGCCGCCAGGTGCTCCCAGACTTGATTCACGGCGCACACGGTGTGTAAGAACTACCTTGAAGATGGATGGCGCCGCCAGGCTCCCAACTCTGAACCATAACACTCCTTCTACGGATGTCGACAAAAAATGGCCACGACCACGGAAGCAGCTCCTGTGCTATGAGGTCCTGAGCGGAGCCTTGAACCATCCCGAGAATCTCTGGGCTCCGCGGCACCCACGGATGGAAGCCACCTCAGCGCAAGGCAACACCGGATTGCCCGTTCAAATTTCAGCAAATCACAGCAAAGGAATCAGGGTGGGTTCCCACGATCTGCTTACTGAGAAACAAGCATTTCGACTGTGGCAAAGATTGGCTTGTGGCATCGGGGTTCTTGCTCTGCTTGCTGCTTAAAAAAGACTTCGCTTCGGCAAACAGCGCGCGAAGTCGATGTGGAATTTGGAAACCATTGCGGCACTAGGTCACGGCAGATGAACGTAGCAGAGCTGCTCTGTACTTGTTCACATTTGGGTCATAGACTCCTTCATGCACTCTGTACTTGTTCACACTTGGGTCACAGACTCCCCTCACGCACCCTCTTCCCTCAGCCGGGGCCGCTGCAGCGGCGAAGCTGCAGTTCGAGCCGCTACCAGGTCGCCTGCTGCTGCATCGCAGCGCGGCCTTCGTTCCAGTGGTTGAGATTTTTTTTGCTGGGGCTGAAGATGAAAGATTCTTGATTTTTTGGGCTTCAAGGATGGAAGACATCCTTCTCACAATCGCTGAGTTTATAACTCATGGAGGCAACGGCAATGTGCGGCTCCTGCCAATGCAACCGCTGACTATACCCTTCACTAGTTGTCAAACTGTCAAAAGCTTTGCATTGCATTGTACGGGGGAAAAACAAACTTGAAGCTCTCCCACACCCCAACGCAGCCCGCTCTAATGCACAAAGCCCCGACTGCGGAACGCTCGCTGCAAATCTTCGGCTTGGCGTACAGCCCTGGCTACCATTTCTGACCTTGCTTCGAAGACGTGCGGTTTTGACAAGCTTGGCTGAGACCCAAAGCAAAGCCCAGGGAGCCTGTACACTCGCCCCAGGACGCCATCCTGGCCAGCGTTGGGGCACACTGAAGCTGAGACAGACCGGCAACAAAACTCTGAAGGCCCCAACTTGGCCTTCAGGGCCCCCGCCAGGGCACGGTCGGCGGCACTTTGGCTGCCGAGGCCACCTCAGTGGTCAGATGTGGGCTTCTTGCCTGGGTAGGATGGAAAAAAAGGCTTCGGGCTTGAGGGTTCAGGGTAAGATTCGAACTGTTTTGTCAACTTAGAGACAAGAGCCAACAAGCCCATAACTTGACACGAGGGACTTGAGGAAAGAGTAGGGTGGTGGTGGAATCAGGGGCTGTTGAGCTGTAAGATCCCTTGTTGGGAGTACGATCGAGGTGGTTCTCTGGCTACTTGGGCCTTTCAGAGGCTTAGACTTGCCTGCCACCCCGACCCCAAGCTTTCCCAGGATCACTGCTGTCATGGTTCATGCCAGAACTGGCACGTTCCATCCAGAATATCCCCTCATCCCTGAAAACTCAAACCCCCACCAAAAAAGGACATGACCCGAAGCAAAGACCTCCGGGCCACCACGCCCAGCGCAGCCGCGCCCACTCTCCGGAGCCTCGGACAGGCTGCGAGCTTCCATGTTTTTTGGGGGGCTTAGGGAGTTTTTGAGTTTAGGATTTGGCTTTCGCTGCGCGGGATGTTCAGCTGGCACAGGATGATGGTTTTGGGGCCGGTTGAAGCCAAGAACCAGGGCTCTGGCACATCACCACTCCTAGCACAGAATCGTGCAGAGTGCAGAGTCGCACACAGCGCCTAGTGAAGGGATCCTGTCCTTTCTGGTATCCGAAAAAAAAGCGCAACCCATCACGGTGCTGCACCCGGATTAGGCGGAGGTTGCCATCCAGTAAGCTCCCAAGAACAGTTCATGATGCTGTGCTTAGGTCAAGAGGTTTGAAGCCTTGAGAGGGTTGAGGCAGACATCGTTCTCAGGTTGTTAAGAGCAATGAGCAAAAGTGAGCATGGTGACGTCAGACGAAGGGGGTTGGTCAAAACAGGCAAAGAGTCCAGGTTATCCCTGGAGGAATGGCCAAGAAGCTCTTGCATATCGCAGGATCTCTGCTGATGGCCCTATTCATCTGTCACGGTATCTGCACTCAAAACCGCTCTCAAGGTGATTGTTCTTCCTGCTGTGTTATTCAATACCTTTCCCATGGTTGTAGCTTGAAGTCCCAAACTTTACTGGTCAACCCTCCGAACTTCGGATTCACCCAGATCACAAGCAATGCCGCAATGCTGGACACACACACACACACAGAGCATAACTATGGACTGCATCCCTTCAAAGGTGCCCGGCACACGCATCGTCTCAATGATTAGGCTGCGAGGGTCATCATTCTCGTCATTGCGCAGTTTCATTGACGGGAGGATTGCCAGTCTTGTAGGCGGTTGTAGACTACAGGGTTGAAGACAAATGGGTTTCGAACACTATAGTTCTATAATGGATGCCGGTTAAGAATGTAGCCCACACCTCCTACTGGTGAAGTCATGGACCGCTTAAGCGTATAATCATGGTGTGAATTGAACCACTTAAGTGTATAATCATAGGCCTAAAGAGGATCTCAATCTGAAAAGCATGAACCTGGACCCTGAGCCTGTTGGTTTGAAGGCTGATGCTCGGTTGGGTTGGCAAGCTTCTGTTGTTCAGCGCGTCCACCCCAAGCAGCATAAACTCCCGAGACTTCCCCAAAATGCAGTTGCCTCAAGCCCGGCTGACCCGGGATGTCTTCGATGGCCTCCACAACAGCAGGGCAGCCAAGGGTAGAAGGTTATTCAAGCCATTCACTTCTCCGTCCCAAGTGGTTGGCGAAGGGTAGGGGCGGTAGCGGGGGAGCCACTCCGCAAGCTCTTCCCTGAAGACCAGCATCCCGAAATCCGGCCCAACACCTGAAGCTTATCTTGCCTCACTTGGGCGCTCCCAAACCAAAGCGCCGCCGGGCGCGAGGATGGCATGGGTGATACAACTGGGCATCAACGCATCACACCTCCTGGAAACGGCTTTGTGCCTCCACCAAGTACCCCTCGGGCGGAAACCACACCTCGGCTCCGGGGTGGAAAATAGGAGAATGGCCCCATGATGCCTGTTGGCCACTGGTCGAGGAGGAAAACACCGTGAGAACACGCATCAACAGGTTGCTGGGGCGCTCGGCGAGGGAAAGCCCGGCGCCAAGCTTTGGGCGCACCTTGAGTGGTGAGTAGGCAAGGGCTTGTCCAGGACGTCTTTAGGGTATCTAAGTTGCGCAACTTGAAAAAATCATATACATGGAGCTTGCTGGGGAGGGGGGGGCTTGCCGGGTTCGTCTTCCAGGTTCCTTTCAGGTGCTGGGTTCATGCTTTAGCGTGCGGGGCGCAGGAGCCAGAGGTTCTGGGCTGCTGACCCAGTATCACATAGTATCACATAGTATCACATTAATATCACGTGAGATCAGTTTCACAGTTCAGGTACAGACGGTATGTAGAGTTTCAGCTCGCCGTGGTGGAGACTTTCGGAAGAAGCAACCCGGCAAGGACGGGAGCCCCGAGGGCCCGACACGAAGGACCACGGTGAAGTGAGCACGCTCAACCTGACTCAACCTGACTCAACCTCACCCAACTCCCAAAACCCTCAAAAAGCCGAAGCCTGAGGATTGTACAAGCCAGGCCCTGAGCATTGGAGCATTGGAATAGGGAATACGAAGATGTGTAACCTCGACTACGCACCTGAAATGCACAGCATGAGGCTACACTCAGAATGCAAAGAAGGGTACCGAGTAGTGCGAAGTGTGCCGCGTTCAAAGGTGCAAAACATTGGTTGTCACAAGCATACCAAGGACGTTCTTTCCGACTTCGTCACTCCTCCCAAACCAAACCTTTGAGATTCTCACTCTCAGGCCTCGGTTCCTTGCCCAAAGCCCTAGAGTGCTGTCCTTCAACCCGAACTCCTCGTTGGGGTCTCGGGGCTCAGATGCCTCGAGCGGGGCGCCGTCGGCAAAGTGTGTGGAGAAGCGCCGCTCCTTGCAGTGTGCTGGCACATGCTCTCAGTCGGGCCAGGCCCCTTTTGCGCGCGCGAAAGCCGGGGATTCGCTTGGGTTCGGGCCGCTTCTTCCACCGTGCCGGCATCGTGGAGGGTCAGGGGGCCTGCCGTGCTTTGGGACCCTTTGGGACACTTTTGTGCCTTTTGCAATGCCGCATTTGAACGAAAGCTGCCGGCTCTCTGCTGAGGAAGGCCTCTTGCAGCTACAACCCCTGTGGGTTTGCTGAAGACGGTCGCTTAGAAAGGCCCTTTTGACGTAAGAGCACTCGGCTCCACTCTGTCTGAAGAAGTAGGACTTCAAAAAATCTTGAGAAAGGCCTGGGCATGATTTGAGAGCCAGCACATTCTGACAGGCTCCGTGCCGGCATATTAGTTTGGCTTGAGGGTTCCCCGTCTCCCCTGGCCTATTCGGCGGATCAAGTCTCCGACCTGCAGTTCCGGCTGTCCCGGAAACTCCTCCAACAACGCTCAACCAGCTGTAGCAACAACTCTCAACCAAGAGCGACGTAGGCTTGCAGGGCTTAGGCGTAGAGAACGAGAGCGCGTAATTGAAGTCTTGCACAACGGACAGACCCCAAGACCGGGAAATTGACGACGACGCTCGGAAATCTACTTACTGTAGCTGAACAAGTTCATCATACATGATCATCTGTCTGCTGCGACTTGCTAGCGTGTGCGCTTTGCCGCTGTGGAAGCCGCCGAGTGCATCCGCAGGCCACGCCTTATTTCCCTCAGTTGTATTGTCGATCTCAGGAACCAGGGCCGGGCCGGCGACCCAACAGACATGTCTTTAAAACCCTTGCAGCTCGCTTATAGACGCAAGCCAGGAATGCCTGTGAAGAGGGCGAGGAAGCGTGGCGCGAGGGCGGAAGATGTGGTGAGGATAATATGTCGCATTAAAACCCAACAAGAGCAAATCCTTCTCAGAACCAGGATGGCTTCTTTTGTTGCTTGTTGTGCTCCGTGTGTTTTCTCGGTGTATAAGGTGATTCCAAAAGAAGACCACTCCTTTCATTAACGCATGCAGGAGTCCCGCACCATGATGGTCCTTTGCCTGGCTATAGTACGGAGCCTAGCCCTGTTAAGGCGTATGGGTTTCAGGCATCTGCCTCAATGTCCTGGACTCGGTAACCCTCTCGGGCGCACCAGAGCAGCCTGGGCTGGCCAGGGGTACAGTATAGGCCCTATAGTATAGGCTCCTTTGAAGGCAAAACCGAGTCGATATGTTCAGCGCAGAAGGAAACAAGCCCTGAGCCACTACGCCAAGCCCCAAGCCCCAAACCTTCAAGAACAGACAAGCCCATCATAGGGTGCCCGCGAAACGCCGGCGCCGACCGCCGGGTCCACCGCGAGGTGCGCAGCCAGCACCCCAGGCCTGTTTTCAAACTAACCCTCTTGGCGGGTTTCGGGGAAGTTTCAAGGCGTTGCTGGTTTGGTGAGCCTCTCCAGCCTTGCAACAATGACACCAGACTCCCAGCCGAAGACCCAAGCAGACCCAAGCCCTAAGTTGTCCCGGATGGCGCCTCTCTGCCTTCGGCTCTGCACGTGTCGGGGCACGCCACCCCGATCGCCCGGTGGCCACCGAAGGCGCCGGGATCTGTGATCAAGGGCTCGGGGTTTCGATAAGGATTTTGTGTTGTTCAATGGGGCAGCTCTTTTATGAGGGCTCTCGGGTGCAAGACTGATGAAAACCTCAGGGCTTGCAAGGCCCGCGACTTTAAACATGGCGTTCAGCGAGTGCGTTCAACGAGCCAGTGGCGCGGTTGTGCTTCTTGGTCGGCACAGGCTTGAGGTGGAGCTGAGTGTGACAGGTGCTTGATGCATGGTGTATGTGACTTCCCCTTAACACCCCTGCAACCCCCAACAACTTCGCACAACTTCACGGGCACTGCGCCTCCCAGGTTGGCTCCTCCGCCGCGGGAGGCGGAAACCAAGGCTCCTAGCAGAAAGCTGAAACAGACTTCTTCATGGGATTGAAGGTTACTCGCGTTAAGAGCTTCCAGCGCGCTTAGGGCTCAAGTAGTTGGCGCTTTAAAGGCAGCAGGCGGGGGGGTATGTTTTACAAGACAGGGCCCCGGCGAAGCCGGGGCACGTGCCCGCCGTGCCGAGAAAGCGATCCATTGTCTGTGAGTCTCTACAGAGCACCGCTAAACTTGCCTAAGCCCTTTCTTCTTTTACACCGTGGAACCCGCTGTTGGAGGTGCCTCCGGGGCTTCCGCGAGGGCTTCGGCACGGGCCTGCCACCACGGCTCCTGGAGCAGCTCCCAACGGAAAGCGAAAGCCCTCGTGAGAATTTGGGGGGAGCTGCGCTTGAGGACATGAAAGGTTCGGCTTCGGCGCATTCGCTGGTTTTCGGGCATCTTCCCTAGGCTGCGCCAAGGCAGGAGGCAACCAAACGGAAAGCCAACATTCCTGACCCATCCTCCGCCAACTCACCTACATCGGACTAAGATGGACTAAGCAGGGTCCGGCAGGGCGCGCTTTAGCTTTCCACGTGTTCAGCTGCACAACCGAAGCTTAGTGCTGGTATACCCGGTAAATCAAATCCGTCAACTGAAACCGAACTGCGGCACCAGCCTCTTCCTCCTCAGGCGGACGGCTTTTGGCGGCGGCCTTTCGGGAGGCTTTTAGGGTTTTGTATAACTGGTTCTTGCCGGAGGTTTTGAGTTGCCCTGTGAGAAACTGGACATGACAAAACAACTCCGTCGTGGATGACTTGACTCGGCCTTCAAATGATCCATTCCAAGATTCGAGATGCTTCTGCTGGCGCCATTCATATTTCCATGTTGTGATTCTTGGGGGACGCGTACCGCTGTACCCCCACACGTGAGACTACACTCGCCCAGACACATCTAGACAGCAACTCCAACATCATCTCTTTGCTTCCCACCTGGACACTCGAAGCAGAGCCACCGCCTGCCAATGTGCAAGCGCAAGCACTGGCTCTTCGAAGAGATTAAACTCTTCTTCAGGGATGAAAAAGTAGAGGGGCAAAGACATTAGACCAGAGTCGAAGCAATCGGCACGTGCTGAGCATCTTCCCCCTAACCTCAGCAAGTCTGCCCTTGAGGGGCACAGACAAGCGGATCACTTGCTTGCGGTGGAAAATAGATGCTTATACATCCCAATCAAGATGGTCATGCGAGCATAAGTAAAACTCCTCACGTTCTACTGAGTACCAGTGAAACACAGAATTCGCTGCCCGGCTTGCCCTTGCCATTCGGCGTGGCTCGCGGAGCCTGGCTGCGACACATCTCTTGCACTGCTGAAACTGAGGCCACACACACACATATGCAGGAACTCTACCTGATAACAGCAGGCAAGGGAACAGGGATCTGAATGGGTTGGTGGGCTTTGGGGTTCAGGGTTCTGGGGAACCCAAGCGTAGGTCTGGCTGTTTGCAGGCGTGCCCTACACACAATCTATTCATCATCACCGTTGTCCCCCTCACCATCATCATATCCCCATTCGCACCCTTAACTTCCCTTGACCTAAGCAATTTCACAGACTCTGTAGGACATTCTGGGAGATGGGAACTCCAAGAATCCCACAACCTTCCTGAACGCTCAATGATGGAACTTTCCGAGCTCTCCCTCATCTTGCAGGCCGTAGCACACAGCAACTCTAGCTTCAGCAGCACTGCTGCCAGTCCGAGTATCCTCCTGCCTTTGCTGTGATTCGCCGATCGGAAGCTTCGGCTAAGCCTGCCATATGCTCAGCATTTCAGGCTTCGGAATGGCTGCGACCCCCGTGATGGGTCTTCTTAGACATGTATGACGATTACCAGATGAGGCCCGCTTGGCTCAAGGGGCCCGGTGCTGCGCCAAACCTGAAGGCCGAAACCCAAACCCAACAGAACCCTTTTGCCCTCGACCCCAAACGGACGCTTTCCCCCCCCCCCCCCCCCCCCCCCGACATCCGGATGTCCGGCAGGGCAACTCCAGGTGTGTAGGGGTGTTTCTTGCGAGGTCGGGAATTTTTTTGGGGGGAGAGGGACATTCAAGAGCTACACCCTGCAACGCGGAATCTTGGGCCTGCAGCTGCCTCCGACCATGGGTCCGACTCCGCCCACGGGTCCGCCTCCGGCCGTGGGTCTGAGGGACGCTGGGACCCGGATGCGCCGGCCTGGGCTCTCATAGAAAGTTGCGTAGCCCTGAAGGCCCAATCCCAATTCTGAAAATCCGCCGCATGGTACCACCCGCAGCTTGGGTGATGAAACCCCGAGAGGCGTGCGCAAAGACGCCAACTGGGGCCAACTAGGGCCCCAAGCCACAGGCTCTCTTGGCCGCTCCTTCTATGCCCTCTTTGAGCTGAGGCACTATGCGCTCGGCAGCTGCAACGCCCTCCCGCTGCAACCTGGCAAGCTTTTCACGCCTTTGAGAAAATCGTTTTTATCATTTGGCACAGGGAGATTCGACGAGGCCCTGCGACTGAAGAGTTGAGAGTTCCTGGACATCAATGGGCTTCATTCGGGCCATACAAACCCCAACGCGCTTCGGTTTTCACGGTTTTGGCCTAGGGCCTTGGCCATCGGTGATTCCCTGCCAGGGATCCCCTTGAGCCATGTGCTGGACTGAAAAGGATAAGGACAAGCACATGGTAGCAGCTCAAAACGGTCATCATAGGGGCGTGCCACCCTCTGAAGCACAACTCTCTCACTATGAAGCCCCAAACCTCCCTCCGCCCTCTTAACATCCTCAACCTGACGCCGTCAAGAAGCCGTCAAGGAGCCGTCAAGGAGCCGTCAAGGAGCCGTCAAGCCCGGACCCTGAGATCCACCGGGGCGCCTTCGGGCTTCCAAGGGCTTCAGCGGCAGTGCTTCGGCGAGCTCCTCGCAGTGCTCGGCCAGCTCCTCACCAACTTGGGCAGGCTGCGTTGGATGGTTAAAAAAGCCCGGTGGCCCTTTTTGGATCGGAAACTCACGTAGGGAGCATGTTTGGTGTTTTCCGACTCAACCGGGTTCGCGTGGTCGTCTCTTGGCTCTTCACCGTCAACCTAGCCTCAAGTTTCCAAGTTCTACTCGAAATCGTTTCACACCAGATGGCCCTCAAGTTGCCTCCCAGCAGATCCTAACACTTCAACAGTTCAAACCTCCATGGGGCTTGGAGGGGGCTCCTTGAGAGAAGCAGCCCCCATCTCCGCAGCCCACGTGACGATCCCAGCACGGTGACCCTCTTGGCTGAAAGCTCAGGGTCATTCCATTGGGGGTTGGGTATCTGGAGTCTACATACCCATGGCCGAGCTTTGCGCCCCTTTGCGCTCTCTCGTTTCCCTCTGCATGTCTCTCCGGTTCCTCGAGGCGGAGCTGGGAGACCCAGTCGTCCAGTCCAGCAACGGGCCGCCCAGCGCCACGAGGATCTCAAGGTGGACAAGGCGGGTGGGTTGGGGTTCAGGTATTCATTGAACGGTAGGTTTTTTGTATGGGCCCTTGTCTTCGGCTTACCGAAAGCATGCGTGCTTCCGGACCTGCACTCAATCACAACACCCTACTCCTCTCAACCCTCGAGGGCTGCATGGGATTTCCACACCAATCCAGAGCCGTCGAAGCCTGAACCTTTCCTGAGAGCAAGGCCCCGTCCATGCCGCCCTGGTGGACGGTTCCAGGGATCTCGCACCTTTTCATCTTGCTAGGGCTGAGGGTTTCGATCAGTTTCGGACGTCTTGTTCTCCGGGGCTCGTGTCTCACGACGTCGAATAGTTTAGGAAATGTAGCTTCCAATCAGGTGTAGAAGTACTTGAGATCTACGACTGTATCGAGTAGTAAGACCACAATGAAGTTGCATAGAAGAAGCACCAACAGAAAGCGAGACAAAGCTTGCCAACGTGGGCTGCCATGTGGGGACAATGCTGAGAAAAAATGAGCCATGCAACTACCACATATTTGCAACAATCTTTAAACAACACGAAACAATCTGTATGCAAACATCAGGTCAACGCGCCCCGTGTCCGAAGCCCTGAATCGAAATTCAAGATGCCTAAACAAACCAAATAACTCGCGACGCAATGCAACAGGCCTCCTAAGCTTGCCCGGCTCGTGAGCCATTGGACGTGTACCTAGTCCTGATCAAGCATCGGCCTGGGGGGGCCCGGCATCTGGCAATCCGTGGTGGCGAAGTGCCGAGGAGATCATGGCCCAAGGAGCCCATCTTTCCGAGGATGTTTCGGGTGGAGGTGCGAACTTTCAGGGCGTGGGGTCTAGCAAAGAAAACACGGGCGTCGGGAGCTTCGGTTCATGATATCCGCATGAATTGTCGTGAGGTGCAAGAGGTTCTCTTCCGATTTGTTACATAAAACGCTCGCGTCTGTACATGTCGAAACTGGGCATGAGGCTTTCAGAATCTTTCTGATGACCGAACCTATCTGAATCTAATTGGCCTACAGGCGTTAACAAGTGAGGTGGGGTTTGGATTTCGGAAGGACTTGCGTCTTGGAATGTCGTGGCTGCAGATGGAACTTCAACACGAACAAACGTGTTTCAACGCACACAACACTCTAAACCCTCCTAATATGCTTTTTCTTCTCACACGAGTGGCGCGGTTGGTCTGTGGACTCTGTTGCAAAACAAGTGCGCATGCAGACAACAACTCCACTGTCTCGACAGCACCCTGCACGAAGCTGGTTAAACACATGCGCCAGTAGACGTAGACGCTTGGATCGAAACCGCATCTGCGAAAAAGGAAAACTGTGAAATTCAGTGCGAGTCGGCGATTGTCAAGAGTATTACTAGAAGGCAATAGGTATTTCCTGCAGCCCTCTCTGCCAATTATACATGCCATGTAGTTAGCGATGCTTGCACCAGCAATCAAGCTCCAAAGTAACACGTCACATATAAAGAGCATCTCGCGCAGCCCGCACGGCCGACACCCTGCAGACCATGGGGTGGATTTTTGTTGGTGACTATACGTGGATTTTCCTAGAAGACTCGATTTCCTCTATATCTTTTGTTGACAAAACAGATGCCTTCGAGAAGCCTGTTTGTTACTCTAGAGTTCAGGTGCAGCGTTGAACAGTAGTAGTAGTAGTAGTAGTAGTAGTAGTAGTAGTAGTAGTAGTAGTAGTAGTAGTAGTAGTAGTAGTAGTAGCAGTAGTAGTAGTAGTAGTAGTAGTAGTAGTAGTAGTAGTAGTAGTAGTAGTAGTAGTAGTAGTAGTAGTAGTAGTAGTAGTAGTACGCGCTGGTTACGTACGCGACGGTGTGGTGCTTGCGCAGGACTGGCAGGAAATGCATGCGATTTACAGTGTTTTCAATTTTCAGCTGATGGCAGGTGATTGGCAGGGTTTGTCTTATCTTGTTTTTTTTGACATGGAAGACACTGAGCGGACTTGAGTGCTGGGCTCAAGCGGACATGGATGCTCTGGTAACGCGGACGTTATCATCGTGCGGACATAAATGCTCCGGTAACAGGGACGTTATCGTCGTGCGGACATGGATGCTCTGGCCATTCGCAAGCCATGAAGCCACGAAGTGTCGCAAATACCGATGTTTTTGCATGGAGGTTATCATCGTAAGGACATGGATGCTCTGGCCATTGCGAACGCAGTGGTCACACAAACGTTATCATCGCGCGGACATGGATGCTCTGGTAACACGGACGTTATCATCGTGCGGACATGGATGCTCTGGTAACACGGACGTTACCAGTTATCATCGTGTCAACATGGATGCGCTGCTAACACGGACGTTATCATCGTGCGGACATGGATGCTCTGCAAAAAAGCCACGAAGTGTCGTAAATACCGATGTTTCAGTTTAACAGCCCAAACCCAAACTGGCAAGGCGTACGGTGCAGGTACATGTAGAAAGAAGAAAAGACAAAGGGGCACTGGAGCCTGGAATGTGCGCGAAACCTAGGTTTTAGCACTGAGAATCGAAGAAAATGAATCCGTCGCGAATGGTACCGACACCTAGTAGTAGTAGTAGTAGTAGTAGTAGTAGTAGTAGTAGTAGTAGTAGTAGTAGTAGTAGTAGTAGTAGTAGTAGTAGTAGTACGGGCACGGGCACGGGCACGGGTACGGGTACGGGCACGAGTACGAGTATTGAGAGTGATGGAAATAGAAATTGAAATAGTATTCGTACCATAGCAATAATTGTCGTAAGCGTGATAGAAGCAGCAACTGTCGTAGTAGCAATGATAGCAATAGTTGGCGAGGAGACCTCAGGATAGCAATTGTCCAGAAAACCGTGAGCGCCCTGAAGCACCTAGATTCTGTCCGGGGGCACCACTGCAACATTGAGAGGTCCAGCGCTTTTTTTGTCGTGCGCACGTGCCATCGAGAGTTCCCCACTCGACTCGGCGTCAGCAAGGTCGAAGGCCGAATGTCCCTGCTGCTGAAGGGCTGATGGCACTGGGACAACCAAGCAGTCGGCTGTGAGGCCGGACCTGCCGCAGCTGGCACCTCCCCAGCATGGATCCTACACGACCAGGGGAACTCCGCTCTCGGCATTCTCCAACCTCAACGCCGAAGCCCCGAACTCCTCAACGGCGTCGGTTCTCCGGCGCACGCAGGCGCACGCAGGCGCACGCAAGCTCGTTGTTAGTGCCAGGCTACACGGAAGCCAACATCAACTTCGAGGGCCCTGTTGAGATCTGTTGAGGTTTGAGATGGTTTAAGGCCAGATGTTTGAAGTCAATTGGAAGTTCGGGGCTTCTTCAACGCCTCTTTTCCCCCGAAACTCCAGTCCTAAACTCAGGCAAAAAGTCACGATAGTTCAAGGCGGCCGCATGAATCCTGCCCACACCACGTGACTGCACGACAACGCAACTCTGGAGCTACCCCCTGCATGATTTTCTGGGCTGGGGATGGCGAAGGGTTTAGGGAGTTTAGGGCGAAGCCCCCGTTAAGTCTGACCCTGGCTTCCATGCTACGCAATCGTGGCAGTAGATCATCTAAAGTGCCACCCAGCCGTGGTCAGTTCAGGGCTTGGATCTGAGAAATTATCTCTTGCTGGTTCATGGTAATTCATGGCACGGGCACTTCATGGTACAGGCATGCTTCGATGCAGCACGTCTAGGGCGCTTTCCAAGCGTACTGCATTTGATGAGACAAGTTGGCGGGCGCGCATTCTTGCTCCGGCCACACGGGCTTTATCAGAACTCGTCTCGCGCCTGATAAGACTCGTCTTTCCTAAACCCCTGAAGCCTTTCACTGCAGGCTCGACATCATGGAGCCCTTAACTGCCAAACCGGTCTGCCACGAAAGCGCACAGGCCACTCTAGGCATACCCTGATATGCAGGGTTTAGGGCTGAGGGCTCGCTCCCAGTTTTAAAGCGTGGCCTCATATATGCAGCCTGTGTTCCAGATCGTTGACAGGATAGGCAAAAAAGGCCTGACAAGATAGGGGTAGGAAGAAAGCAAGGCCTGACTTGTCGACTTGTGGCACGCATTCCATGAGACTGTGAACTAAAACCACTACCTCGAATGCCGTCACCCTGAACCCGAACCCTTAAAGACGTAAGCCACAAACCCTACAGCAGCCCTGGACCCTAACAAAACCCCAAAACCTTGAACCCTGAGCCTAAACCCTACAGCCCCAAACCTCGACCCAAAACCCTTAAATCCTAAAACCCCAAAGCTCCCATGCCCGAAAGCCCGAAACCCCAAAGCCCTGAACCCGAAACCCCAAAAGCCCTGAACCCTAAAACCCAAACCCCAAAGCCCTGCGTATGCAAGCACCTGAAGCTGACCAACCGTCCGGCCCGTAAGAACAGAGCCAAAAAGACCTTTAACGCCCAAGTGGGTGGGGGCCTAGACTTTCAGGATGATACGACAAGCGAGTCGGAGAGCTCCCACAAGAAAGGGACCCGAAGGGAAAGAGACCCGAATTCAGCTGAACCTCTTACATAACCATGAGCTGCATTTGAAACCCTCGGAGTGCCACAGCGCAGTGCAGTGCTTTTCGTTGAGACCAACGCACGTGACAAAGGTGCCAAAAGCCGGTAGCAGCCTCGAGGCTAGCGTCTATAGGGTCTAAGGTTTAGGGTTCAGGGGCTTCTGGAATTTTCTTGCTCTTTCCCTCGCTCTAATTCCAAACATATCCGAGTCTCCAACCTCCCTGCGCAAGGGCTTAGGCACAACCCGCACCAATGGGACGGGCAATTGAATTCTTTCCGGTGGATGACGTCCGCTGAGGATTGCAAAGTGTATTTGATCAGGGTCGTACTGCGACTCCACTCACAGGCCACAAAATAGGTATGGTTTTGATACATGCCTAATGTAATCCTCAGCTCCAGCTGCCGCCATCCAGTGTCGCCGCGAAGCGTCGAACCTGCCAAGCATGTTCGGTCCGGAATACATCTACCTTGACACGCAGTGCTGTAGCAGACCGTACACTCCTAAA
>CAJNDS010002478.1:143363-165863 GCA_905221605.1 Symbiodinium natans | reverse complement strand
TCGTCGTCGTCGTCGTCGTAGTAGTAGTAGCAGCAGTAGTAGCAGCAGTAGTAGCAGTAGTAGTAGTAGTAGTAGTAGTAGTAGTAGTAGTAGCCAGATTTCAGAGATGAGCATGATGCACAGATTATTCCTGTCAGAGTACCTCAAGAACCTTCAGAAGAAGAACGAGAAGCTCACTGTTGACGCACTTACCATTTCAGCCCGGTGCGAGCATTGTGTGGCGATGAAGAGCAGAGAAGATCCTCACCGCTCAAGTGGAATGAAGCTCACATCGTCAGCCGACACTGCAAAGCCTTGGTTGTCCTTTGACTTCTGCTATACAGCAACCACAGGAAGTGAAGAACCCCCAGCAGTGGCGCTAATCCTCGTTGACAGCTGGACGAAAGCAGTTCTTGCAGTACCAGTTGAAAGAAGAGGAGGTCCAGACAACAGGATTCGAGTTTGTTTTTCTTCTTGTTTTTGGTACCTCCAAAAGGAGATGGCAGCAAGATTAAGTTTCTTAATGTTATTGTTCGGGATTGACGTAAATTATAGTTGAGGGAAGAAGCCATCAGGAACCATTCAGACACTGTGCTCCTTTTTTAACGTGGAGAGGTTTAGGGAAGCGTTCATCGTACTGTCAGCGCAGCAAATGGTAGATCGGAGTGTTAGGGATGGGTTTAGGGTTCACAGTAGGCTTGGCATCCTTGTTTATTCATGAAGTCAGGCATAAAACTGTGGATCTTTGGGGGGGAAGCATATACATACATACAGATATATATATATATATATATATAATGTATGCACACCCTATTTCTACAGCACCAACTGTATTTGGCCTGCCTATTTCTGCTACCACTACGCTACGCACGTACTCATTTCTTGCGCTTCGCCCTCAAATCTTCTGGGGTCCTTCAGAGCGTGTGAGTAGCGCATGAAGCGCTCGCCTTTGCGCACGGCAGAAAAAGTAGTGTTGGCATCAGTCCATTCGCGTGTACTTACACTGTGCCCTTGGAAGCCAGCATAGAAACCGAGAGAACGAAGTGAACACAATAAAATTGTAAGGAAGTGAGTGAACCTGCGAACTCATGACGAATGAACTGTATGTGTGAAAGAGTGAACGGCCCGTGTTTCTATTATCTAAAGGCACATTAACATATGAGCAAACAGTTTGCTGCAAACTATTAGAATACAAATTTAATGAAATGCCTCTTCACTGCAACGATGAAGCCTTTCGGCTTTTCATCCGTTGAAGTCCTTCAGCTTTTTGTTCGTTGAAAGGCCCCTCACTGCGACTGTGAAGCCTTTCGGCCTTTCGTCCGTATGGTTGACAAAGCCCGAAAAAAGCAAAAATCTCCCAAACCCACACCCAGTGCAATATGTTTCAGGTCGAGGTTGTCAAATGAAATGGCTTGTATGCAGCAAAGAGTACCCCAACGAGCAAAGTAAGTTGTATGTCGCAAACTACGTACTAAACGTCCCAATAAGTTAGCAGTTCAACCGTTAAACTTCAACGCAAAGCAAATCAACAGCTCATGCGTTATGTAAAACACACAGGTAGCTCTGTTGTAGGCAGGAGCGCCAGTTTTGGAGGCCTTCAAAGGCTTTCAAACTGCAGGGTTTTCAGAACGTTGGGCAGTAGACTCGCGCGCGTGCGCGCATGGGTTGGCGCTATCCTGGTTTCGAGCCTGCTTTTCCAGACAATCACCAGCAGAGCACAGCCAACGGTAGACCCGTCCGTTGCGCACATGTCGTAGTGGAAGTGTACGGGTTGGGTAGAGTACAGTCGGAAATAAACGGTTTAGCGGAACGGTGAATCCTAGAGCCCCATGCTGGGGCATCTGGGGGCGCCTTTGGGGGGGGGGGGGGGGGGGGGGGGAGGGGGGGAAGGGAGACGGGCGGAGCGCTGGGGGGACCACCCTGACATTGCAGCCAACCAATCTTGCCAGGTTTCTACACAACCTGGCAAAACATGTACTTGTTCGCTGAGAGGGGGTTTTAGCGCCGGTCTCGAGAGGCACTTGCTCCTTACGTCGCATGCTCCGCTGGAGAACAGTACCGGCGGCAAAGAGACAGAAGGCGTGCATCAAAGAAGCCGCTGAGGCGCCGGCGCTTGAAGAGCTGCATCTCTTCATCACCGATCGTGCACATGGCTGATGCGGCACGGGCGCAGTTCCAAATTATGAAGCTTTTGGAATCTTGAGCCCGGAAGATGTATAAGCCTGTAATCCCTAACTCTGGCCCCATTTTGACAAATTCTTTGGATGAAGAGCACATCACTCCAAGATGACACTCCAAACTACAAAATACACATCAAATTCATCAAATCACAGCAAAAACATTTCGTCATCAAACAGCCCTCAACACCAAGGAGCGTTTGTAACATGGAGGCAACATGTTGATGGGAAACTCTTGATACGAGAAATTCGTCTATAGTTGTTCAAAACTTCAGAGATGGGGAGGCATCCCTGGGGTGATGTTTTAACTTGCATAACAACTTCAGACAGCATCCAGGAGTCCGGAACCTCAGTTTTCTCAAGGCATTGGTTGTACTTCTCTATGAAGCCTTGGGTGATTTAGGTCTCAGGTTTAGGGTTTGGGACTCAGGGTTTAGGGACTCATGGTGCCAAGGATGTGCACCTCCTCCATGAAGCAGAGTCTGATGTCGGGCATGAGCTCTTCGCACCCTTTTTTGTCACGCTGCACAATCGGCTCCCACACTTCGGGACGCCCAGGGGCGCCAGCCTCCATCATTCGAGGAGCGAAGCCGAATTCTAGAGCACATGAGCTTGAAATCTGATCGACTTCCCCTAAACAGTCTTGCTCTGCCTGTGGCCCACGTACCCCAAACCTCCCGGAATATTTGAGAGAGAGAAAAGAAAACGGTGATTCTCTTCCCACGTATAGTACGTTATACATGTCGACCCCTCGGCACGAAACGGAGGTTATGCAGGTGAATTCTTGTGCATCACTAAGCTGTGGCCGTATAAGAAACCAGTCACTATCGGCGAGGGGCTACAAGCTGTCGTCGACTCCTCTTAAGAACCGTGTTTGGTGATCATGTGGCCTTGCAGGCCTGCTTGCTGGCCTAGGGGCCCATTGCAGACATTTGTGTGAATTGCTCGAACTGAAGAAAGGTGTGGAACGTGGCGACACTACACCCTATCCTAGCCGAAGCCCTACCTGAAGAACCGAGTCTTGCAGGGGGGTTTATAATGATCACCTACAAAAAGTAAGTTTGGAATTCTCATGGCAAACCCGATGGAGACTCCCTGACTCATTGACGTGTCGATCGAAGCAGCTCGTGTGTGCTACGGCTACGGCCACTTGCACATCTCCCGAAAACTCCTTCCCGCTAAAAACCAGGATTGGACATGATGCAGTGCATCTCGGGTTTAGAGGCTTAGGGTGTAGGAGTTTAGGGTTTTTTGGGTTCTATAGGAGACATTTAAGTTGTCAATCCTGGATATTTAAGGGGCAACAAACAGCCCTGCTTGTGTCGCTTCGGCGAGGAGCAGCCTCCCGCGCCATGAAATTGAACAAGGGCCCCGGCTCTTTCGCAGTCCCCTTAGAGGACTGAAGCCCAGGGTCCAAGACCACTCTGCGAGAGGTTCACTCGGAGAGCATAAGGCAGAGTCGCCCAACCCTAAACCCGCCTAAACCCTCCAAACCCTCCAAACCCTCCAAACCCTCCAAACCCTCCAAACCCTCCAAACCTAAACCCTCTAAGCTCCCTACACCCCCTACACCCTTTGGTATGCCAGCAGATATTCCGGGTAGGCGCGGTTGGCGTCGAAGGAAATAATCTCCCGAAAGCGCTCCTGCGGAGAACTTGGAGAACTTCCCCCAAAGCCTTGCGAAGCCCCTAAAACCCTCTTGGGGTGCTCGGGGTGCTTGGGGTTGAGGGTTTAGGGTGAAAAACCCTCTTGGGTTTAGGAGTTCTTAGGCACTCCGGCAGACCCCCAGAACCCCACAAAACCTGCTGTACGCAGCCAGAATTGTTTGCTTTGTCTTTATCAAGCCCACCAAACTTTCTCAAGGAGCCCCCCTAAGAGGGCCCAAGAGGTTCACGGAGATGCCAAACAGCTCCAAAAGGTTCCTCAAATCTCCCCAAAGCTCCCAAAATCAAAAAGTCGAAATCCGCCCAAAGATTCTGGCCCGAAACTGCGGACATGAACCCTCTACAGCCCACAGAATTTCTCGGGAAGCCCTCAACCCTCAACCACATCCAAGGCACGATTCGGAGCTTGGCTTCGGAGCCAGTTTGGACCACCAGTGTATGGTACGGCACCCTTGGGTCTGACTCAGGGATGGAGGAGAGTTCCTTGGCTCGACATCATGCACTCTATGTGGGCCAGCATAGGGCGCAACCCCCCCCCGCCCCCCTCCCCCTCCCATAGTATCCCCCCCCCCTGTGGTTCATGGTGGGTTTTGGGTTTCCCCCCCCCTTGTGGTTCATGGTCTGTGGTTCATGGTCTGTGGTTCATGGGTTTAGGGCTTAGGGGTTTAGGGTTCAGGGGTTTAGGGTTAGGCTGCAGGGTTCAGGATTCTCACTCTGGTCCATTGGTTCACCGTGGGTTTAGAGTTTGATTAGGGTTCAGGGTTTGGGGTAATGACAGGTTTACGGTTTCCCCTCTCCCCCCTGTGGTTCGTGCTGGGTGTACGGTTGAGGGTTCAAGGTTAAAGCGGCAAAGGTTTCCGGCTTACCCTTCTCCCTCCCGTCGTTCCTTGGTGGGTTTAAGTTTTAGGGTTTGGGGTTTAGGCTGAGGCTTCTCTGTCCCCACCCCGCCGTGGTCCGTGGTGTTTTTAAGGTTAACAGGCAGGGTTTGGGGGGGGGGGCCATGGGGGGGGGGGGGGGGGGCGGGGATATCATTGGGGGGGGGGGGGGGGTCGATTACGCGGAACGCGGGCGCATACAGAGGGTGGGGTGTTAGGGCACTCTTGAGGCAAGACCTGCGCCTTCGAGTCGCAGTCGCAGCCGAAGAATGCAGACGCGCGGCTCGGCGGTCGTCCCTTGCGAAGACCTGGAAGCCAGTGTCGTGATCGTGCAACTTGTCCTTGAGCCCGTTGCTGACAAAGCAGGCGCCGCAGGTCACCCGCACCACGAAGCAGTAAAACACGTCACTTCCTGGTGATTGCGAGGCTTTGTAACTGCAGCCTTCGGCCTCCCAGACATGATGTATTCTGACAGCTCTATAACTCTATATAAGCTCTCTCACATCTCTCCGTCCTGGGTGCCGGTTGCCACCTGCTCGGTAAAGCCGCGCGTGCAGCTTCTCCAAGCCGGGCGCTTCGTGTCCAGGGTCCTCACGAGCTTTGAGTTCTAGGCGTGACCCCTAACATCTTTGAAGCATTAGGGCTTGATTGGGCTTCCAGCGTCCTCACGCGTGTACTGATCGATCTTCTCCTGGTTCGGAAGTCGCCGAACCCTCCTACTAGAGTTACGAAAGCCATCGAAAGCCTAACAAAAAACTGCCGCATGGGCCAACCTGTGTTCGAAGACAATTTAAGATCAGCGGCGGGATCTTCTGCAAAGTAGGCCCCGGCACCGAACCTTAATTGACGATGGGGATGATGGGAAGCCTCTGAAGAATCAGTGGGCTGTTGAATTGGATCATTCCTAAATTCCTAAGCCCTGCTAGCACCCTAAACCACAGCAAAGGGACCCTCTGGGTCCGCGGGATTGGGCGTTTAGGGTTCCTTCCTCTTACATCCAGGTTGCATCCCCTTCAAGCTGGCGAGCTTGTCGTTGAAGCCCTGGTGGAGGATGTCCAGAAGGACTTCCGGAGTCGTCCCGTGGAGCAAGTACTTCTCACCTGGAAGGTTTTTCGTGGCACCGGGTTTACCGACACGTCGTGCGAGACCCCTTCTTTGTGCCGGAGAGCGGCCAATGTGCTCGCAAAGCGGATCTGGCATTTGGGCGTTGGCTTTTTCAAGCTTACTCTTCCATTCCGCGGTCTGCAACTTGCTCTTCTCAAGCTGCCGCAGGAGCCGGATGACGTCGTTGCGCTCCGCGGCGTACTTGTCCCAAAGGCTTTGGTGCTCTATGCGCCACGCAGACCATAACCTCAGAACACAACCTCAAACCAGGCCGGAGGCTGGGACGGCCTCCTCCTTACCCGAAACCCTAAACCTTGAACTCCAAAACCATTTCCCATGCGAAGCCAAGATGCTTGAGGTTGCTATACCTGGGCGTTAGCATTGGGCGTTGGGGGCTTCCCCCACCAAAAAAATCAAACAGAAAGAATAGCTTCGGGTTTAGGGTTTCGGGCTTCGGGTTTAAGATCCCAAAAAAACTGTCGCAAACACGTCTGTATGGGTGAAACTTCAAACAAAACCTTGGTAGAAGTCAACAACAAATTTGCCCCGCTGGGCCCCATCAAGACAAAACATTGATAGACGTTAAAAAAGAACGCCGAGGGCTCGGGCCATGGGTGTACTGGCAGCACAAAGCAGGCAAGCACTCCACCTCTAAGCACCCCGTTTCAGTTCCATTCTCGACCATAGCCCAGTGGAAGGGTGAGGGCCTCTTTTTGCAAACCCTCGCGACTGTCAAATACCAACTATTCGTTGACTTGCAGTATATGCTGTGGTCATGCTTAGCTGCCACTGCAGAATGATGATGAATATTAGTGGCCTTTGAACCTGAAAGCCCTCAAAACCCTTTCGGCCCTCAAAACCCCTTTTAAGCCCTTCAGCTTAACCCATTGGAGCCTTGCCATGGCACGGCCTGTGGTACTTGCCCGCATCCCGGCCCGTGCCCAGCTCGCGCGGCTGCGACACCACGAAGAGCTTCGACAGCTCTCGGAAGAGGTCCTCTTTTTACGGCATGAAGGGCAATTGAAGCCCAACCCATCGAACCCACCTCACCATCAACCAAAGGCCCAAACCCTACCACCCCTAAACGGGAGTGTTTCCCGACTGCACGTCGCAGTCCTCCGACGCGGGGACTGCAATCCAGCCTGTCTCAAACGAGGCTTTGCAAAGCCGGGTGCCGGGTGCTACTGGGGGTGCCGTGGTTTGGGGCTAATAAGGCTTGGGACCGGACAAACCTGACATGGCGCACACGCATGCTCAAGCAAACAACGAGAGTCCTAAGGTCTGTGAGTCTACGCTGTCTTGTAGAGCTACGGCAATATTCACGCGACAGGAAATGAACCAACCCGACGGACCTGCAATAAAGTGCATTCAACGCTTAGGGTTCAGGGTTCAGGGTTCAGGGTTGAGACGTTGGGTCTAAACCCAAAATCCCCAGAAGCAGCCGTGCCCCGAACCCTTGAACCGGTCAGAGCTGCCTTGGTCCAAGTCCTGACCCGACCAATGGCTCGGGAGCGCTGTCGGCAGCGACTTTGGCAACTTCGGCTCCGGCGCGAGCTGAACCAACAGCTGAGTGAAGGATGGCCGCTTGGCCGGGTCCGATGCCCAGGACTCCTGGAAGGTCTTCCAGTTTTCCAGGGTTGCCAGGGCCGAAGACTAAGTTGTGGGAATTTCACTGAAGTGTAAACTGACCTTGGGTCATTGCTTCATCCCAATCTGGTCTGTGGGGGTTTTCTACGTCACCGACAACCAGTGTCCACGGGTCCTGAACGATTTGGCCCAGGCGTGTCGTGACAGCCTTCTCGTCGAGAGGAGGCCGTCTGTGCTCCACGCATACAGGCTTCATGATCTGCAAGTCCGTGTACCTCAAGAGAACTGGCCCTTGTGCTGCTTAGATTCAGAAGGACTCCGCTTGTGTGCTCGTTGGGTGTGTCGGATTGGTATCTTTTTCGGAGGCGGGGTGGGGTCCACATGAAATATTCCAATAACTACCCACATGCCCCACATCCTCTACATTGCCTTACTCTTGGTTCGGGGGGGTGATGGGGTCGGGTTCATGCAGCCAAAGCACTCTCCCCAAGCTCTCTTGCCTGTGACAAGCTCCCAGCAAATCATGGCGAAGGCATAGACCTGGTAGTCCGGGGATCCCAGTTGAGGGATGTTGAAAGCTTTCTGAGCTCGTAAGGCCCGATAATTATCGCCAAACCTGAACCTGATTGGAAAATTCTGTAGCCCTGCGGGTCAAACTCGGACCTTCCAACATACCTTTAGAGTCGGAAGTTTACTGAGCTGCTGTCAGCGTAGCATCAAAACGAACAGTGCTTGTTTCCATCTAGATGATAGTGCCTGAACTGAATCCTAAACCCTACCTCAAGGCTTGTACCCTACCCTGGCGGACTTTCTCTGGCACCCACCTCAGATGCAGTGGTGAAGACGCCGTCATAGACTTCTGGCGCCTTGTAGGCAACTGCTCCTGTCCCGCGGCCTGCCATGTTGAAGCCAACATCCTTAGGTTCAAAGGCAGATGAGAGCTGCGAGGGACCCCGTGCCTTTAAGCTATTCAGGGGCTGGAACCACATGGGAGCGTTTTCTGGAAGATGCTTCCTGCTTGTGTTAGGGTAGAGCAACCTGGCCTCATGGGAAAGGGCCTCAGACTTCATCTGCGAAGAACCCCTAGACCCCAAACCCTGAACCCCCCGAACGCTCTATTCCTGCACCCAAGGGTCGCTGACCTTGGCCTCCGAGCCGAAGATCAGGACATTCTCAGGTTTCAGCTCCCCATGAAGGATGGGCTCCTCCAAGCCGTGCAGGAACCTGGGGCATTCAGGGGCTGCCTGTGGGTTTTTTACAGGGCTTCGGGCTTACGCGGCTTAGCGTTAGGGCCTACGGCTTACAAGGCTTAGGGCTTATTGTAGGGTTTAGGGATTAGGTTTGGGGTTTCACAATTCGGGCCATCTGTGACCAGATTGAATCCTCTAACCTCCTGAGTGGACTGGCTTGCCGTCTTCCCTAAGTACTGGTGTCGGTGTGTACCTGTCCTCCTTTAAGGTTTCCTTGGGACATCGCCATGCCTGCCCACATGAGGAGCGCGGCCTCACGTCCTAAAGCCTTCGGTACTCTAAAGAGAGTAGTTCCGCCCTTCAACATACTCCGAAACAAGATCCTCCCAAGAAACAAAACGCTGAACATCCCCCAAGGCTGCCAAGCACCCCTACTGGGAACAAGTCTGGGTCGAGTCAATTCCCAAGTGTGCCTAACCTCGTCCCTCTCAAAGGCCAAGCTACGCCATAGCAGAGGCAATTCCTTGGATTCCCCGGCAAGAAGATGGGAAGACTGATCACTCCAATAATCTGGAACAGGACATCTCCACAAAACGCCTTGTCAGATGATCGTCGATCCTCCTCCGGACCAAAAAAATAGTAATTTTAAAAATAATACTAGAAATAATAATAATACTACTAACAATAATAGTAATAATAATAATAATAATAATAAAATTCCAAACCCGAAGCCGACCTCACGATGCCCAAAAGCTGGGTTCCTTTGGGGTGTGTTGCGGGAGGGGGGGGTTCCTTGTTGCGGAGTCCAGCTGGGATGGGACGACCTAGGATTCGCCGTCTTGCAGCATCAAGGGCTGCATTGCGATAGATCCGAAGACTTAAGCCCTTGTTGAGCATCGGAGCCCAGGGATGAGGATTCTGTGTGTCTGGGGCGCTGATCCATGGCTTACAAACTGCACGGGCGCGATTCTTTTCCAACAACACAAGCACGTATACGGTTTCTCTTTACAGCAGTGCTTTGACAGCTTCGTAGGCTTTTGCTTTACATGCTACGATACTGCGTTGCTTCGTGGTTTTGGGCCTTCACGGCCAACCTGTGGCATCGGTGCTCCACACCTTGCCGTCTTAAGCCACACACATCGCGGCGGCACATCCTTTCCAAACCTTCACATTCTGAACATCCACACCCCTCCTTGGTCCTTCCGAGAGGATCGGGCCACCTCTCAGAACTGCGTCGGAACTCCTTGATCTCGTGTGGACTGTCCGGCCACCATCACATAGGAAGAAGGCTCGTGGACATACTTCTCGCACGCGAATGATTGGCTCTCCTGTTGCACCAATCTCACCATCGCCAAGTCAGCTTGAACCCCAACCTCCATTCGGGCCACTGACCTAGCGGTCTCATATCCCGGCGAAGACTCCGCCGCTCTCTCTTGTCGCACGCCCATTGACTGCTCCCACGACGATGCAGCCGCCTCACGCAGAGATCTCGCCCCCGCTGCCACATCTTCTCCTCTCCTTTGCTCCCTTGCCTGCCCTGCTGCACGACTCGGCCCCCTTGAAGCGCAACTTGCTCCTTGATCGTGCCTTGTAAACCGTGCCACCAGCTCGGTCAACTTCTCGTGGTCCTTCTCTTCCAGCCAGCTTCCGCGGCTCACCAACTCCGATAGCTCTTTACATTCCTTTTTGCTCAAAGGTCCGTCTTGTTGTCGTCGGGCAAGGTCACGAAGTTTTGGAAGCTTTCTTGCTCCCCTCCTCAAACATTCACGAAGGCACTCCCAAACCGCCAACACTGCGATCAGCGTGACCAATCCCAGGAAATACAGCTCCCATTCCACCCTCATCGGGTTTTGCCAGTCCTCCTCCTCTCGGTCCTGCTCCTCTCGTCCAGCGCAGCAGTTAACCATAACCACCACTAAAACCACTATCCTAAACACTCCAACCCACCTTGTTGTTGCTTGTGGCTGCGGCTTCGCTGCTTTTGCTGCTGACGAGACATGCTCCTTTTCCGCCCACCGCATTGGCCTCAACGCCACCACAACGTCGTCCACGTAGAACACGGCATGCTCCACCACCATCTTTCGGACTCTTGTAGAAGGCGACGGCGAACTCGTAGTCGGCGACGTTCCAGGCAAACTTGTAGGAGGCGACGTTCCAGGCGAACTTGTAGGAGGCGAACTTGTAGGAGTTGACGTTCCCGGCGAACTTGTATGAGGCGAACTTGTAGGAGTTGACGTTCCCGGCGAACTTGTATGAGGCGAACTTGTAGGAGTTGACGTTCCAGGCGAACTTGTATGAGGCGAACTTTGTAGGAGTTGACGTTCCAGGCGAACTTGCATGAGGCGAACTTGTAGTCGGCGACTCTGACACAAACGATGGCGGACTCAATGGAGGCGTCCCAGGTGATCCTGACGAAGGCGACGGCGAACATGTCAAGGGCGACGTTCCAGGCGAACTTGTAGGGGGCGACGTTCCAGGCGAACTTGTAGGGGGCGACGTTCCGGGCGAACTTGTAGGAGGCGAACTTGTTGGAGGCGACGTTCCAGGCGAACTTGCACGAGGCGACGTTCCAGGCGAACTTGTATGAGGCGAACTTGTAGGAGGCACCCTCATAGCTTTCACCCTCGGTCCCGATCTGCATCTCAGCCCCCACTTTTCTCCAATGTCCTTCAGCCTCTGGCTCGGGACCTGTTTCGTGAGGATGTCCGACAACTGCACCAATCCCGGACAATGAACCAACGTAATAGCCTCGTCCTTCACCTTCTGCCGCAGCCATTCGCATTTCAACTTCAAATGCCTCGTTCTCCATGAATTGTTCTCGCCACCCAAGATCGCAAGCGCCGCTGTGCTGTCGATCATCAACACGCACCGGTGCGGGAATATTTGCATATCTTCAGCCTCCGCGCTGCTCAACGTTATTGTGCTATGCCTCCATGACTTCCAGCACAGCCAGTATTCCTCCACACCACCATCGCCCCTCCATGACTTCGCCGGCCTTCCGGGGCAAACGATGCATCCGTAAACGCGTACAGATCCCGGGGATCATCTTGCACACTTTTTCCCGTGAACAGGCCCATGCTTCTTGTCGTGTTGATGTAGGCAAGCAGCTTCTTCGAAATCTTGACTGCTCTCTCTGGATCCCTTGTCGTACACGACGAAACAATAGCCACTGGAAAACTTATCTCCGGTCTCGTTCTCTGCGATAACCAGAGTAGTTCTCCACACCGTTGTTGTGCATCCTTCACATTGGCATCGAACAAGGCCTTTCCTTCAGCGTCGGTGGGGATCTCCGGCATCTCATGCTCCATCGTTAGCCATTCCTTTGTTGCTGGTAGGATGCTGTACTCGTTCTCGGCGGCGTGGGCCCTCACGATCTCCGCGGCGTACCCCTCCTGGGACAACGAGTACCCCTCCTCGGTTCTTCGAATTTCCATTCCCAGGAATCTGACTTGCCCTTCCTTCGTCACCCACTGCATGCCGCTCGTCTCCTATTCGCTGTGTAGCCAACTGAAGAAGCCTTTTATGGTTTCATCCTCCCCAACCGCCAGCACATCGTCCACGTAGAACACAACATACCCAATCACGACCTCCTTCCCTTGCACCTCCGCCACAATCTTGAAGAGGTTCGGGTCCGTAACGCACGGTTTTAGCGTAGCTCGCACTTCCACCCCTTTGTGCTCTGCGCTGAACTTCGCCTCCGCGGCCCGCGTGTTCCTGAAGGTGGTCCACCACTTTGGACTCTGTCTGAACCCGTACAGCGCTGTTTGCACCAACCAGCATTCCCCTTCTTGGGCCAAACCAGCTGCAATCACCGCCTTCGGAACCCTCAAAATGTAGCGTCGCGCCCCCTTTGGCAAAGGTGCTGTCAAGAAGGCTGCTCGGATATCGTCAATCGCTGCGCCCCATCTCTTGTAGCCAGCCTCGGCAATGACTGTTCGAACGATGTCAGCGGTGGCCCCGGCGCTGTAGAGGTCCTGCACAGACAATGTGTCATCTTCGACCTGGTTGCCGCAAGCCACTATCCTCACCTTTCTTTTGTACTTTGCACGATCGGGGTTTCCTTTTTCTTCTTCAGGGTGTTCAGGTGGTTTCACCGTCCACACACACTTGCCGTGCACGTACTCCACGTCTTCGAGGTTGTCTGCTTCCTCCTTTGTGATTCTCAGGATGGCGCCTTTACCTTCCAACGCGTCGATCTCCTTCTTCATTGACGGCTTCCATTTCATCAACACCTTCATTGCCTCGCTTTGTCTCACAGTGTGCACCACCTGGAGGTCCGTCATCAGCTTCTCCAACAACTCCTCCACGTTGTCGGTGTAGATGTTCTCTATGGAGGCCTTTGCCACTCTGGCATCCTTTCTCCTCTGCTTCACTTCTTCTTGATCTTGCTCCTCGAACGTGTGGACGGCCCTGATGGCTGACACCCTTACTTCAGGTGACTTTGAGGAAGAAGAGCTCGCAGTATTGGCTGCTCCCGAACTTGGCCTCGAGGACTCCGACGAGGACAAGTACTTGAGTTCATCTCCCGGCAGGGCAAAACCAAGTTCACGAAGCGTATCACTGTCCTCTGAGGTAAGGCAATCCGACCCCCTGATGGAGTATGCCGACAGCACCACCCTGTCGCCAGTCCACGGCTGCGTTGAATGCCAGCTCCTCGGATTGAATGTGACAGGACGATTTGCCACTGGAAGAAGCTTGCCCTTGATCAACTTGTCGCCAATCTTTTCCATGCAACTGACTTCATCTTCTTTTTCTGGCTCTCCCTCCACCCACACCTCTCCATTCTGGAACTTGGATATCGGGAAGACCACCGTTTCCGACGACAAGTCGTTGTGGGAGTCTCGATGAGGTTGCGTCCTGAGGTTCCTGAACAACACCAAGGAAGTGAACCGGTGAGCCGGATGGCGAGTCCTCACCCAATAGGCCATCATCTTCGTCGAGTACTTGAACATCTTGACGTTTTTCTTCAAGCCCATGACTCCTCCATGCACGTAGGCGCCGGTTCCCCATTGCTTTGGGGCCCACATCTCCGGGTCTGGAGGAGAAAAGGCATCTCTTGATAGTTCGTCGTGTGGAAGAAGGGCCATCAGCATCTCCAACGTCTCCTGCGTGATGTTCTCTTTCTCCAAGCACTCCTTTGCGTATCGCTCAGGCGGGGACAAGTTCCTCTCTCGCCCCTCTTCAGGCTCCAATTCCTCCTCCAACACCCCTGGCGTTTTTCCTTTCGCTCTCCTTGTTGGCGGTTTGTACTTCACCTCACTCCCGCGAAGCTCCGGAAGCAATCTCGGCTCCAGCTCCGTTGGATCAATGAGGTTCACGCGCACGCCCTTTGCCACCACCAAACCACCATCATCTCGTGCCATGATGTGCCCATCGGTGACGTCGCCTGAGGGTCCTCGATACGATGCTCTTTTCCACCTCGGAGGCATATCCCCTTCAGAGGCTGCCTTCTTTTCACCAGTGCCGGCATACGTTTTTGTCTTGTACCACACCTCTTGTCCAAACGCAGGGATCTCTGGCTCATTCGGTCTCATGCGCCTCTCCCACTTTTTCGCTGCAGCATGTTGCGCAGCCAGCGGCCCACCAGGAGATACTTGTAGTCCTTCTCGTACAGGTCCCTCCCCAACGTCTTGAAAGGACCGGCCATATCCAGAGCTAACGAGGCTTGAGGATACTCTGTCCTCTTATGGGGCTTTCCAGTCGCAGCACTTTGCGTACAGATGCTGCAGTCGCGCCTGAACGGCACGTGGTCCGCTTGGAGGTGCCTTCTCCACTCCAGGCGCTGCTTGGCGGTCATTGCCTTGATCTTTGGACTCACCACGGCCCGATCATCTATCGCCTTTGCAATCTCCCTTCTCAAGCCCCTTGACCACGTTGCCAACTTCGCTGGGTCCATCTTCATCGCGTTCTCCGACTTCACCCTGATGTCGACCAGACCGTTGAGGTGCTCCAAGGCGTAGTTCGTACCAATCGTTGTTGGCTTCCGCGCAGGATGTTCCAAGGCGCCTTGATCGAACGAGTACACGTCCAAACCCGTGGCCTTCATGAACTCCAACCACAACTGTGTCCTCCACAAGCTGGCGTAGTCTCTTCCATCATTCCACAGAGTTTTTGGGTCTCTAGGGTGCTCCACTAAGAACCCCGTGGCCCTTCCAGGTCGCGCGAACTTGCTCACCATGTACAGTAAGAACATCTTCGCAATCAACTCCGTGTCTCCATCCACACGTTCCCTTTGGGTTTCAGTGAGCTCCGCTCTCCCGTATGGACTTTCTCCCGTACGCACAGGACCTTCACGACCCGGAACTTCCCTCCACCTCATCACAGAGAACGTTCGACACGGTGGCCCTCCATGAAGATCTTCCATTCTTCCAGTGACCGCCGCCCATCAGGATCTTGAAGATGCCGTCCTTCGTGAGGTCGTAAGCCTTGCTCCGCTCAATGTCGACGTTGAGAAGTACCCGATCATCATCTGCACCCGCTCCAATCGTCGCCAGCGGATCGTCAGGGGCACCCTTCCCGGAGAACAAGTTCACAACCCATCGTTTGGACCTCAGCAACTTCCTTCTTTCACGTCTTGTCAGCGGGAGGTCCTTCATGTAGTTCCAGCCAGCTTCCTCAGTGAACTCTAGCTCCGTGAACAGCTTATCCTTGATCTTCCCAGGCAGGTCCTTGAACATCGGCGCCGTTTCGATAGCCTTTGCCAACGCGGCCCAGTCCTTCAACTCCACCAATCTCCTCAAGGATGTAGTCCACGGCTCTGCTTCCTTATCATTCACTGCGTCGATCCTGGCCTTCAACGCCTTCACCTCCACGTACAGTTCCCGACACATGTGGTCGATGATCCTTCGCACTTCCTCCCTGGCGACCTCAGGACATCCTCCCCTCAATGCGGTCCTCATCCTTCCGAACTCCGGGTGCTTAATGGCCAGCTTCTTTCCTGTCCACGTCACCTTCCATCCATGGTTGACCAATTCACACATAGGGATGATGGTCTGTGTCCTCGTGTCACTTCCCGCGATGATCGTGCCCACGTCGTTCTGCACGAGCTCCTTTTTCGTGTCCCCCGCCAACACCACAGAAACCGGAACAGCATCTTGCCGCTCCTTTTCATCCCGCGGCGGCCTGAGGATGTTTGTCGCACCTGAGTCTATCAGTGCATCTTGTTCTTCAGGTCCGTTGGCCCACGGCTCCGCTGCGCACACCCTCACAGCCTTCAGTCTCAACTCATCAAGCTGGCGCTGTAAGGATTCCACCGCACCCTGCGAAGTCCCGCTCGAGGAGGTACTCGTTGACGAAGTCTTTGCTGCCATTAGCGTCTTGATGGCCTTCGTTGCCTCCCCCAACATCTCCTTCAAATCTTGACCTGTTTCCTGAGACTCACTTTTGGTAGACGGCGAGGTCGGTTGCGGCTCCGGCTCAGGGCTCATGGACTTTGCGCTCGGCTCCTCAGTGTGTCCTTTTCCTTTTCCTTTGGAAGGTGACTTGGGGCTCGGCTTCTCCCTTTGCTCATTGGGCTTTGCCTCCCCAGTCTTCGTAGGACAATCCTTGGCAAAGTGGCCCTTCGCCGAACACACCATACATCGACCTTTCTTTGGGGTTTCGCCCCAATCATGAGCCCATTTGCATGACTCACCTCAGTTGCATCCCTCGTCCTTTTTTGCGAACCATTTGCATGCCCCCTTCACTGCCGTCTGTTTGCCCTTCGAGCCACCCTTGGGGTTCTGGACGTTCGCCTCCGAGGTCGTGGCCACACTCCTCGCCTTTGGATTCGGCTTCTCCGACGACCCGCTTGACGATGACGTAGCCAACAGTTCCATCTCGGCCTGCAAGTGCTCGTGAAAGCTGAGGGTTTGCTCCAAGGTGGGCCCTGCGTCCAGCTGCAAAGTGCTTCGCATCAAAGACGTGCGGAACGAGACTTGAGGGTGTTTCTGCAGCAAAGCATCCACAATCATCCCCAATCCCTTCGTCAGAAGCACTGGGTCTGGCGTGGCCACATCAATGTCCCGAGCCCTACTGAACCAACGCCCCCAACGTCGCAGCTCTTCCACCACCTCAGTCGCTGAAGATGCCGGAGTTGGGGAAGTCAGCTGCTTCAGCAACAGGGTTTTCTCTGCTTCTCCGCCAGGCCTGTACATAGTCAGCAACCGGTACACCATCAGCATGGTTGAGGACGTAGCCTTTCTGGTGACCATCTCGGTTCTCACTTCCTCATTGAGCGCCGCTAAAACCATACTCGCTGCCCTTGCATTCACACGAGCACAGCGTCCCTCCTCCAGGACTGCAGACCTCGTTGGCTTCAGGGCCAGCTTCTCCATTGGCGATGCCGTGACCCACTTCTGGTAGTACTCCTCAGCAGCCTTCTTTGTTTGCATCCACTGCCGACGAGTCACTGAGGTCTCCCATCACCGCTCCAACCACCTCCAACCAGTCCTGGATGTCGATCGCACTGGTGTCCTTTCCTGGCGAAGGCAGAGTTGGCAACGTCGTTGTACCTGGCTTCACAACCTCCGGTCCTTCTGGTTTCCTTTCCATCTGCTTCAGCTGAACATCTTGAAGCTGCTTGATCCCTATCGCTAAGGCTCCCAGGATGTCGCCCTGGCTCGGACCGGTGGATGACGAAGCCCGCGCTTGGCCACCGCTAGCATCCATTCCTGCCGCCTGCGGACCAAAGGAACGTGGCGCCCCTTGAGGGTATGGCTGATCTTCTCTTCCTTCCCGAACTCCCCCTTGAGGATTCTGAGTCCTTCTTGAAGGGTCTGGCTGACCATGCCCTTGAGAGACACCAGCGTTCACAGCTAGTTCAAGCCACACTACCAAAGCCACTACCAAGCCCTAGGGAAAGTCCAGGCTAAGTGAGCACCTACCACAAGCTCTCGCTCCTTCCCTTTTGACTTTGCCGGAAATGCAGCTCAGAGTTCGAAGCACAAAGCATGCAATCGAATTATTGGCAAAGCTGGCAAACAGATCTTACCACCCTGCAAGCAGATGAATTGTGCCAACGCAGAGAATCTGAACGCGCCATGACGATAAAACACAGGAGCAAAACAGAAGAGACCTTAAGCAAGGCAGGAAAAGCGATCTAAAAGCGATCTCGTGGATTCTCGTGAAACAAGGCTAGCTCCAGCCGTTTAGAGGACGGGTGCGCCTCAGGATTGAATCGGCTGACAGCACGCGAGTATGGGACAAGTTCCAAAGCAGAAAACAAACACTACTGCGACACGGTTGCAAAATGAGCTAGCACAGCCGTTTAGAAGACGGGGGCCCTTTTGGGTTGACCCGGCTGAGAGCTCAGAGTAGGGAACATGTCCCAAAGCAGAAAGCAAGGACAATGTGACACGAGTGCAAGATGAGCAAGCTCCGGCTGTACAAAGGTCCCGAGACCCGTCCCAAATGAAGGAATGAAGCTTCATAATGGGAGTGGCGGGTGGGATCGAAAAGCGAAGCTACCAAGCGATGTAATGCAAGCTGCATGATTTGGTGTGTGGCTTGAACCAAAAGCAACAAAGTACGGTGATCTTTCACAACAGTAAACAGACATGAGTAAACACATGAACCGGGTTGTGGTAGAGGATCCTGAACACTCCCTTGAGGAACACCCCCGTGCTGAGGTAGAGAAGCCTGATCACTCCCTTGAGGAACACCAGCGTGCTGAGGTAGATGAGCCTGGACACTCCCTTGAGGAACACCAGCGTGCTGAGGTAGATGAGCCTGGACACTCCCTTGAGGAACACCAGCGTGCTGAGGTAGATGAGCTTGGACACTCCCTTGAGGAACACCAGCGTGCTGAGGTAGCTGAGCTTGGACACCCTTGAGGAACACCAGCGTGCTGAGGTAGAGGAGCCTGATCTCGTGCTACCATTAGCTCGTCCCTCTGTCTTGTCACCTGCGTCAACTGCTCCCTCAAGCTTCTCAACTCATCCCTCTGCCCCGCCATGAATTCCTGGACTTGCCGACGCACCTCCGCCTGAATCTCCGAACTTCCCGTTGAGCTCATCGAACTTCCACCTCCTCTCATCGGGCCATAAATCAAAGGTGCCCTACGCTGGGTTTCCCTCAACCGTTGAAGATCACCCCGGCTAAACAGTGGCGACTGAGGGGCCACATCCGACAGCTCCTGCACAGGTGGTGGTGAGAACCTCCATGAGTCCGGAATCTGCAGCTCTTCAGGGGGCGAAAACTCTCCCGGCTGCATGTGTGGAGCACCATTTTGTCTCGCGGCTGCTGCGTAGTGCTGTGATGTCATCTGTGCTTGCTGATGCTGAAGGTGAGCTGGAGTGAACCCTAAACCACCCCAAACCCTACCCTGGACCGTTGTAGTTCTCAGCATTTCCGTAAAACGCGTCAACCACCGAACCACAGTTGGCGATCCACCTCCAGCTTGAACTTGGGCCACCATGCCCTGTTCCACGCCTTGGCGCCACCCACCATCAGCCTCTTGCATCGACGGCGGCTCTTGCACAGACACAGGTAGCGGAGCTTCCAAACCACCATTGGCAACCACTTGATCTTCGCCCAGCAAAAACGCCGATCCAGCTGCAGGCTCCACCATTCCAGTCGCTAACGATGACGCGCCATCACGGCCTTCATCACTCGCCTGCGGCCACTGAACCACTGGCAGAGCTCCGCTCGTCACTGGAGCTTCGGTTGCACCATACGAGGGGCCATTTGCCTCTCCTTCCAGCAAGGAACTTCTTCTTCCGGAGGTTGGCGGCTGCCCCACTGTGGCTTGCCCAGCTTGAGCGCTTGGGCTCATCACCTGTTGAGCATCGGAGCCCAGGGATGAGGATTCTGTGTGTCTGGGGCGCTGATCCATGGCTTACAAACTGCACGGGCGCGATTCTTTTTCCAACAACACAAGCACGTATACGGTTTCTCTTTACAGCAGTGCTTTGACAGCTTCGTAGGCTTTTGCTTTACATGCTACGATACTGCGTTGCTTCGTGGTTTTGGGCCTTCACGGCCAACCTGTGGCATCGGTGCTCCACACCTTGCCGTCTTAAGCCACACACATCGCGGCGGCACATCCTTTCCAAACCTTCACATTCTGAACATCCACAGCCCTATAAACCCTAAGCCCTGAACCTTAGAAGCTTTATCTTCTAAGTGCCAGTGTTTTATTTGGAAACAAAAAGGATTGTCAAATGACACCGACAGGTCCATGCCACGGGATATTCTTCTCTAGACCTGTTTTCAATACAAAACCTAACCCTCCTTCCCCCACCCCATCCCCTCGCAAAACAATGCCCCAGGTAGTACATAAATGAGTGCCGGGGCCGAGATTCCGCGAGCCAGGGGCAATTGCTGCTGCTGTGCCGCCTGAGGCTCGTCCTCCCAAAGTCTCCATGTTCGGATGCCCAGGAGAAGGGCTCTGGTAGCTTAAACTCCTAATCCCCCCAAAACCCAAAACTCCGACTACCCCTGAAAAGCCAACCTTACAACTCTACACCCCTAAACCCCTCAACCCGAAAGCCCCTAAACCCACAACTCTCTAACGCTTGATCCCAAGGTGCGCTAGTTGCGTTTGGGGTGCGTGGGACTGCCTTGGTTGCTTCTGCTGTGCATGGGAATTGTCGGGTGAATTCCTGCCTTTTCGGTGTCCTTCACCTACCTTTAAATCTTCTGGAACTTTTCCAAAACGTCCAGAGCTTAAATATATTTTGGAGCTTGTAGAACTTTGAGAACTTTTTGAATTTTGTGCGAAGACAAGCACTATCAGCCACCAAAAGCACACGTAGCACAAAGCAAGGAATCAACCCTGCAGCAGCTGGGTTACTGCAGCAGCTGGGATACTTCAAGGAATTCGGGCGTCTTTGGCGTTTACAATGCTTATCTGATACATATAATCTGGGAGGCGGAGTTAGGTTTTGAAACGAAGCAACACGCATTGTGCGACGTGACGTGCTCAGGACAGCTAACAGCATAGCTTTGACAAAGGCACAGCAGCACATCTCAGGCAGAACTGTGTTCAGGACTACGGGGCGACAAGTGGGACATTGTGACGGTGCTGTCTTCCGAAGCAAGCCAAGGAGTGGGAAAATTGCTTTGAAAAGCAGGCCCAAGGTAGGTTTTCAGAACTTGCTAGAACTTCTAACGCTTAGGACTGTTAGAATGCTTAGAACGTTTAAAAGCTTTTAGACTTCTAGAACTCTTAGAGTTTTTTGGAATGCTTAGAACTTTTCGATCACACTTCTTCGACTTCTAGAACTTCTTGCCTTATAGAGCTTGTTGAACTTTTAGAACTGTTGGAACTTCTAACACGTTTAGACCTTCGAAACTTGAGAATCTTTTGGAACTTGTAGAACTTTTGAAACTTTTGGAACTTTTTGAACATTTCGAAGTTTTCGATTTTTTGAACTGTATTGCGGTTTAAAGCTTTTAGGATTGTCATTGTCGCAACCTGCAAAATGCGCGCGAAAAAACAGGATTTCTAGGCTTAAACTTGCCACGCACCCCAACTGCAACCAAGACATTCCCACGCGGCCCCACCCCCCCCCCCCCCCCCTCCCCCCCCCCCCCTCCCCCCCCCCCCCCCCCTCCCCCCCCCCCCCCCCCCCCTCTCCCCCCCCCCTCCCCCCCCCCTCAAAGCAAGGCAGGGATCAAAAACTTACAAAAACTTTGTCCTTGAGCGAACTTACAAGACATCCCCCCTCCAAAAGGCAACAAGGGCCCACGCTGGGTGATAGACACCCTAAACCCCAAACCCTACACGCCTCCTCTGAACCCTTTTGACAACCCTAAACCGCTAAACCCTGAAACCCTAAACCCCTAAACCCTAAACCCCAAAATCCTAAAAACCTGGAAGTCCAATTGTGCCTGTAGAAGGCGTCTCAAGCTCCGCTCTGCTGGTTCCATAGCCAAGCCTGGGCTATCAAAGGAAGAATCCTTCAATGGAGGGTTTAGGGTTTAGGGTTTAGGGCTTAGGGTTTAGGGCTTAGGGTTTAGGGTTAGGGCTTAGGGTTTAGGGTTTAGGGTTTAGGGTTTGGGGTTTGGGGTTTGGGGTTTGGGGTTTGGGGTTTGGGGTTTGGGGTTTGGGGTTGGGGTTTGGGGTTGGGGGTTGGGGGTTGGGGTTTGGGGTTTGGGGTTTGGGGTTTGGGGTTTGGGGTTTGGGGTTTGGGGTTTGGGGTTTGGGTTTTGGGAACTATTTTTTGGCTTCGGGCTGCGGGAGGGGAAGGGGAAGGGGGGTGTTGAGTTTATTCGTTTTGCAGAGACCTTGCAGGCTTTTGGTGTACCTGCCACCCAACAACCAACCGTCTGTCGCCGAAAACGGGCATCTGAAACGTAAATCGCGCGTGCGCGGACACGTCACGTCATAAGCAGAAAGAAAAGGCACACGGCCACATATCGCAACGACAAGACCAGTAGAGGAATAGCCGACAGCTTCATCCATAATCCCGAAGGTGGTACTGCGATCCTACGGCACAGGTTCCCTCATAGATTATATCGAGGTTTATGGTTGAAGATTCTGTTGTACTTGTGAAAGCCTTCTTCGATACATTGTAGCAAACTGCTTGTTCTGTTGGGTTTGCTCCGGCTGCTGTCCGTTGCCTTATTGTCTCTATGAGTCTCAACCATCACCTTGTCATCTTGCTTGCTAAAGATGAGCATTTTGCAGTAGCTGTCGGACGTGGTTTACCCAACACCAAAAAAACTGTCACGGCCTATCCTCCCTCCATTCAACTTTATTCTTTCATCTTCGTTGCATTGCATACAGGTTGGAAGTTGCCAGTTACCCTTGCAGTCTGCGAATTATTCAACTGTTTTTCCTTTGGCGCCTTATACACTTGGTTCTTTCACGCTCCAAAAACGGTACTACAAACCCTCGACTGGGCTTTCTTTTCTTATTGTGCTTCTCATCGTGCCCAACCATTCAGCCCCAATAATGTGGATGACACTTCACACGCAAAGATGACTCCTGCGCTTATGG
>CAJNDS010002478.1:138363-140863 GCA_905221605.1 Symbiodinium natans | reverse complement strand
TTTCAAAATGCGAAAACACCGCATGGAAAGCACCAAGCGATATCGCGACACCTGTTTTGTTAGATCTGTGGATCCTTTATATAGGGGGTGGCTACTAGGGCCAGACCGCAGAATTTTCGCTAGCGCTTGAGGGTTTTTATGGTTTTTTTTGTTGGGGGGGTTGGAGGTTTAGGGTTTTTGGGCTTACATGGAAAGCACCACGCGATGTTGCAACATCGTTTTTTTGATAAGGGCTTGAGGGGATGGGGGTTTGGGGGGCGGGGGGTTCGGCTGAGGGCTCAAGATTAGCCAGCGGATGGACTCTACCAGGGCTGTGTAGGATGTAGGGTTTAGGGTTTCTAGTTCGGATTTAAGGGTTCGGGGTTTGGGGGTTAACAGTTAGGGTTTGGGGTGAGGGTTTCGTCATGAGGGTGCAGGCGGGGGGGTTTCGGTGGAGGGTTTGGGTGGGTGGGGGGGTTGGGTCGGGGGAGTTGGTTTAGGGGTTTAGGATTTAGGGGTTTGGGGTTTAGGTTGGGGGTTTAGGGGTTAGGGTTTGCGGGTTTAGGGTTTGGGGGTTTAGGGTTTAGGGATTTAGGGGTTTGGGGTTTGGGGTGCAGGGTGTCGTCATGAGGGCCCAGGTGGTTTGCACCGCGACACAAAAATGGGGTGAAGGGTTTGGGGGTTTAGGGTTCGGGGTTTAGGGTTTTGGGGTTTAGGGGTTTGGGGTTTAGGGTTTAGGGTGCAGGGTTCCTTTTGGGTCTTTCCTGGGTTGTGGGCTCTTTGCGTTGATGCGCGCGTCTTGGTGCAAAAACGATTTTGGTGTCACAAGTGGTGCTTGAAGTTGGTGGTGTCAAAGGTTTGGTGGTGTCAAAAGCCGTTTTGGTGTCAAAAGTTGTGGTGTCAAAAGCTGTTTTGGTGTCAAAAGGGTGTCAAAAGCACCTCCCCTTTAAACACGAACAACTTTTGACACCACTTTTGACACCACAACTTTTGACACCAAAACCGCTTGTGACACCACCACTTTTGGCTCCACTTCAAGCACCACTTTTGACACCACCAAACTTTTGACACCAAACATTGGTTTGCAGAAAAACGTGTGCTCGTACGCAATTGCGCGCGCACAGTTGAAAACCTTGGTCTTGGGTGGTCGTTCGGCCTCAAGCCCCCACCCCCAACCCCCACTACCCACCCAACCCCCACCCCACCCAACACCCACCCCCAACCCCCCACACCGGCTTAGGGTCAGGGTTGAGGATTCAATTTGGGGTCCCATCAACACAAAAAAAATCCAGAAAGTAAGCAATCAGCACCCCATCCCCCGGTTCCACTGGTCTGGGCGCTAAACCCTAGGGTGCTATAAACCCTAAACCCCTCATCCCTTTATTTCGTGTTGAGTGTTGTGGTGCAAACCACCTTGGCCCTCATGACAACCTATCTATCACCTTCTCCAGGCACACCCCTATTCTATCCTTAGACCCAAAAGAAAACCCCAACTACCTATCACCTTCTGCAGGCGCACCCCTATCCTTAGACCCACAAGAAAACCCCAACTACCTATCAAAAACCCAAAAGCAAACCCCCAACTACCTATCACCTTCGACCCCCTCCCAAAGCTACCCGGACCCCCGATTCCTTTCTCTTACCCAACATGCTAAGCATTAGAGAGGCTAAGCACTCTCCCAAACCACCACCTCCATCCGGATTTTGGCAATCTACCGTGACATCCGAAATTTGGCAATGTACTTTGTAAGCCTTGTTTGCCTCTAAAAATGCTCTTGGCGATATGTATGGGGCTGTACTGCGCCAAGCCTTTTGTTACCATGACATCTGGATTTTGGCAATCTACCGCGACATCCGACATTTGGCAATCTACTTGTAAGCCTCGTTTGCCTCTCAAAATGCTCTTGGCAGAATGCATGGGGTTTTCGGCAACACAAAAGATGTCCGGACAATGCCTTAACATACCCTCGCGCACCCCTATATTTGCGTGTGTTTGCGTGTGTTTGCGTGTGTGTGCGTGTGTGTGCGTGTGTGTGCGTGTGTGTGCGTGTGTGCGTGTGTGCGTGTGTGCGTGTGTGCGTGTGTGCGTGTGTGCGTGTGTGCGTGTGTGCGTGTGTGCGTGCTGCGTGGGTGCTGCGTGGGTGCTGCGTGTGTGCTGCGTGTGTGCTGCGTGTGTGCTGCGTGTGTGCTGCGTGTGTGCTGCGTGTGTGCTGCGTGTGTGCTGCGTGTGTGCTGCGTGTGTGCGGCGTGTGTGCGGCGTGTGTGCGGCGTGTGTGCTGCGTGTGTGCTGCGTGTGTGCTGCGTGTGTGCTGCGTGTGTGCTGCGTGTGTGCTGCGTGTGTGCTGCGTGTGTGCTGCGTGTGTGCTGCGTGTGTGCTGCGTGTGTGCTGCGTGTGTGCTGCGTGTGTGCTGCGTGTGTGCTGGGTGTGTGCTGCGTGTGTGCTGCGTGTGTGCTGCGTGTGTGCTGCGTGTGTGCTGCGTGTGTGCTGCGTGTGTGCTGCGTGTGTGCTGCGTGTGTGCTG
>CAJNDS010002478.1:93228-138263 GCA_905221605.1 Symbiodinium natans | reverse complement strand
CTGCAACGGAGAGTCGCAGTGTTGCCGTTCAGCGCATGCGCCAATTGATTGCGCTTTTTGTTGGAAAGCAGCACCAGCAGGCGGATCACGACAACCTGGGCAATGAAGAGGCCACAGTGGAGTCAAAACCGCAGCGCGCTGCGCCACAGAAAAGCTAATATATATTCCCGAGGTCCCAGCTTGCATAAGCTGCCCACTAGGAAATGGTGGCTCACTTTTGAAGGCGGCGCACTCCCGAGGCTCCGGCTTGCGTCTGACGACTCGATGCAAGCCAGCGATGCAGAGAGAGACCGCGTCGCTCCGTCAAGCAAGTCTGAAATGGGCCTCTGCGTGATTTTTTTTGAAAAGATTCCACGCGGTGACTGCGCGAGACTAAGCCGGCCACGACTTAGGAGATAAGCAAAATCGAAGCAGTCAGCCAGCTCATCCAACATCATCTTCACTTCCTAACTGCTATCAAGTTACCAAGTACACAGAAGGCAGTGAAGCAATAATCTGCCGTGGAGCCTGGTTGCCGATCTCCCTGTGCACCTTTCCTCTTGGCTCCTTCAGCTAGAAAAGTGTTATCATGGCAGGTTGTGGGACAAGACCTTGCAGGCGTCCTTGTTCTTAGCAATGAGTTGCAGCCTCAAGTCCACGCGCACAAGCACGTGCCCCAACTATGCAACACGATTAAGAACACGCCCTGCGCGAATCAAAATCCTTGGGAGCATACCTGTCTTTGATGATCTGCCGTGGAGCCTGGTTGCCGATCTCCCTGTGCACCTTTCCTCTTGGCTCCTTCAGCTAGAAAAGTGTTATCATGGCAGGTAGGTTCATTTTACTAGTAAGGAAGTTAATCAACACAAGCACTGCATGAAAATGAACACCACCCTGGTGTGGACGCTGATTCCAAGGTGTAGACACCATCGCCAGAAAGACACATCACGCAAGCCGGGCCCATCGCGAGGCTGGAAATTAGTGGCGCGTCCTACAACGTCAGAATCATTTCTTCAACGCGGATACGTTCCTTCTGACGTAAATGCCTCTGCCTCTGCAGAAGGCGGGCCAGCCGGCATCAGGCATCTTGCCGCGATGACCTGCTTGCGCCACCGTCGTGTGGCCTGCCCCCAGCGCTGCTTCTCACCTTTGTTGCACGGCTGCAACGAGCTCGCGACTGGAACGCAAGTGCTAAGGGCGGGACACCAGGAGAGAGGAATGTGGAGTCCGGTCGTGGCCACTTCCTGCAGTGCAAACGAGCACTGCGTGGGTTTGCGTGGGATGTGACCTGCAAGGCTCTGCTGTGGACTGTCTCCAACGCCTCCATAGCACGGTCAAGCAGCCAATTGTCATAGGCATCCTGCTGGGCCGAGCGTGGCAATATAACGGTAGGAATCGACAAGAAGAAGCAACTAAGTGCAATGCAGATTCGGTGCGTGAACAAGCAGTCACGGCGGCGGCAACCTGCATCCAGCATCCAAGCAAGGTAGCACTCAAGCTGGCAAGGCATGTGTTTGCAACCAGCCTGCGTGGGCAAGCTACGCTTCACACGTATGGTCTTCGGCGCAGGCCGAACCTGAAATTGCAAGTACGTAAATGTAAACGACGGTCTAGCTTTGGAGGACGTAGTAGGGCACCTCCCGTCCCGCTGGAAGTTTACGCCAGGCCTGTCAGAGCTCTCAAGCGTTCGCAGAGTACGGACTTGAAGTGGTCTTTTAAGGCCAAGGCATCATCCACGACGATGAGGCCCACCTACACAGCAATGTCAGGCATGTAGGAACGCCAGAGACAAAGAGGCACTGCTAGAAGCATGATCCGTGCAAATAGACGATCTGCGGACGCCCCTAAATATATCTGCACTAGTACTGGGGTAAAGGAAGAAGCGTTTCCCTTTCAAGGTCTGAGCGCCGGACCGGAGTCTGCAGCGTGAGTTTGCAACGCTGCTCAAGGTATTCTTTTTGACTCAACCCATCCTGAAGACACACGGCGAACGAGTCTTGACTGGAACGAAGGCGGCACAGCCCCTGAAACATGCGCTGCCCTCAAAGGAACAATGTGTTCAGAGTGCGATGTCTGGCACGTGTTAACAGGTAACATTTCAACGCAGGGCTACCAACGCTTGTCTACGGCCTGCTTTGTAGGTGGCAGGCGGATGTCAGCATCGACAGCCTACATTCAGTCTTGATTCAATTTGATTCATGTGAAGGGAAGCTGGCCAGGGCTGAAATTGCCTCCGCTGGCTGAAGGGGATTAGCAGCTTTGGCAGCCTGCAGCATATCTTTGCGAGAAGACGTTGCTGACTGAGCTTCTGTCCAAGCTCACGACCGCTGAGAACACGTAGAAACGCATGAGGGTCGCATGCTCATTGGCCATCTGACAGCAAGAAGCGACCCACGCCCGTTAGCCGGCACTTTGTCAAGGAACGAGGCTATGCCACACTGCGGCGGGCCTTGCAGAGCAAAGGATCACCAAGTCACGGACCTGTTGCTGACAACCCTCGCTGCGCAGGTGGAACAGTGCGCTGTACGTGCCTGAGGCAATGGGAGTATGTGGAGCGAAGCTCGAGCACTCGCAGCAATCGGACAGCAACGCAAGAATCCATTACACCAAGGCGACAAGGGAACATAGGCAGAGAAGCACATGGACTACCTTTCCACATTCATGGTACATAACCACGGCCGCTCGAGGCGGCGGGGCCATTCAGCAGCCACACAAAAAAAATAGCCCAAAATCTTAGGGGCCAGGGCTTGCGATTGGTTTAAATATTTTGCCGCCAAATATTTACATGGTTCAAATTATTTATACTCACCGAATCTATTTTAATAATTTACATATTTTTACTCGTGGAAGGGGGTGCCTGGCCCCTTCCGGGGGAGGCCCGGCCTCGTGCGAAGGGCCCAGCCTTAAGACCAACAACTGTTTGACCCCTCGAGGGGCCCAGCCTTAAGACCAAACACTTTCCTCAAGACCAAAAACTTTTTGACCCCTGGAAGGGCCCAGCCTTAAGACCCCGAACGTTTTGACACCTCGAGGGGCCCAGCCTTAAGACCAAAAACTTTTCCCCCTGGTGGGGCCCAGCCTTAAGACCCCGAACGTTTTGACCCCTCGAGGGGCCCAGCCTTAAGACCAAACACTTTCCTAAAGACCAAAAACTTTTTGACCCCTGGAGGGGCCCAGCCTTAAGACCCCAGAAAGGCGCGGCTCGATTTGGCCAAATTTTGCCGGGCAGTCTGCGGGCAAAATTTGGCCAAATCGGGCTGCTCGTCGTACGCAATGAGAAATGTGCGGCTCGATTTGGCCAAATTTTGCCCGGAAGCTGCCCGGCAAAATTTGGCCAAATCGAGCCGCGCATTTCTCATCGCGTACGACGAGCAGCCCGGCTTGGCCAAATTTTGCCCGCAGACTGCCCGGCAAAATTTGGCCAAATCGAGCCGCGATAGTTTAAATAATTTCGGGCCTCCAGAAAGGCGCGGCTCGACTTGGCCAAATTTTGCCGGGCAGTCTGCGGGCAAAATTTGGCCAAATCGGGCTGCTCGTCGTACGCGATGAGAAATGCGCGGCTCGATTTGGCCAAATTTTGCCGGGCAGCCTCCGGGCAAAATTTGGCCAAATCGAGCCGCGCATTTCTCATCGCATACGAAGGGCAGCCCGACTTGGCCAAATTTTGCCCGGAGGCTGCCCGGCAAAATTTGGCCAAATCGAGCCGCGATAGTTTAAATAATTTCGGGCCTTCAGAAAGGCGCGGCTCGATTTGGCCAAATTTTGCCCAGAGGCTGCCCGGCAAAATTTGGCCAAATCGAGCCGCGCATTTCTCAGCCCGTACGACGAGCAGCCCGATTTGGCCAAATTTTGCCCGCAAACTGCCCGGCAAAATTTGGCCAAATCGAGCCGCGCCTTTCTGGAGGTTGGGAGGCCCTGGCTCGTAATTTAGTATTGGGGGGACGCCCGGGCTCGTGATTTAGTATTGGGGGGAGGCCCGGGCTCATAATTTAGTATTGGGGGTGGTTCCGGGGAACTAAATAATTAAAATAATTTAAACAATTTAACTAATTTAAATAATATAAAAATTTTAAATCATTAAATAATTTAAATAATTTAAATAATTTAAATAATTTAAATAATTTAAATAATTTAAATAATTTAAATAAATTAAATAATTTAAATAATTTGAATAATTTAAATGCCCCAGGGGGGGGGGTCCGGGCCCCCTGCCTCCCGGGAAATAAATAATTTAAATAGTTTAAATACCTGGGGCATTTAAATAATCTAAATTATTTAAGTTATTTAAATTATTTAAATTATTTAAAATATTTAATTTTTTTAAACTTTTTAAATTCTTGACCCCCCAGCCCCCCAGAAACCCAAATAGGGTTTATTTGGAAGTTGGCTCTTGTAAATAAGTATACGTTTTGGGGTCTGTTTTCCTCTTGTAAACACGACTCTCAGCTTCCAAATAAACCCTATTTAAGCCGCACACGGGGGGGGGGGGGGGGGGCGGTCCCTTAGGATCCAAAAGCTGTTGTGCACCCCATCGAGTCGAGGGACTAAAGCCCCTCCCCCATTTGTAGAGGGACAGAGCGCAAGCCTTGAGTTTAGGGTTTAGGGTTTAGGGTTTAGGGTTTAGGGTTTAGGGTTTAGGGTTTAGGGTTTAGGGTTTAGGGTTTAGGGTTTAGGGTTTCGGGCAACATGAACCTTAAATTTGGGGACGATGCGAACCCGAAAAGGGTTTATTGTCCACGGGCCTTGAGGGGGCTTGGCTTGTGGCAGCATAATTAAGGTATGTGATCCAGATTTTCGGGGTTCATGAAACCTAAACACTAAGCCACTAAGACCCAACACACACATCTCGTGAGCTTTCAGACCAAGCTCCCGGATCCTAAGCGTCCCTTCCAAGATTGAAGCCGGGGTCGGGTGGTTGAGGACAGGTTTAGGACTTAGGGTTTTCAGTTTTGGGTTTCGGGTTTAGGCCGCATCAGCATTGGCCCCAAACTCAGAAAGAAACCAGTGACTCTTAAGTATTCGGCATATGAAGCTCCTTGAAGGTTTAGGGTTTAGGGTTTAGAGATGTAGGCTAGGTCCAGTGTTTAGGGCATGGGGTTTCCGGCTTACGCAGCCCAGTTAACGACGCTCATATTCCGGCCTGGCCATTTCGCGTTGGGCTACTCCACGAGCGCTCTTTCTCAGATTGGGGCGCGCAGGCTCAGGGATTGGGGCTTTGGGGCTCGGGGTTGGGGGGGGGGGGGGGGGGGGGGGGGGGGGTGCCTGAATTTGAGTTTGGGCATGCACTTTCTGCCATCTGTCTAACACAGTTGCGGAGATGAAGAATAATTGGAGCTTTGCTGGTGGGAAAGGCGGGAGCTTGCTCCGGAACCCCTAAACCCTGAACCCTAAACCCTAAACCCTTTAAACGCTAAACCCTAAACGACAACCCTGAAGCTCCTCAAGGGACCCTAGATCCCTTCAACCCTTCAATTAAAACCCCAAAGCACCACACACCCCTGTAAAAAGTAAACCCCTAAACCCTAAATCCCTAAGCCCCTAAACCCATAAACCCCTAAACGCGTAAACCCCAAGCCCTTAATCCCCTAAACTTGCCCTACACTTCTGTAGTCTAGAAAAGCTCTTAAGGCCCTGAAGTCCCGACTCCCTAAACCCTAAAACCCTAACCCCTGACCCCTAATCCCTAACCCCTAACCCCTAACCCCTACTCCCTAAACCCTATACCCTAAACCCTAAACCCTAAACCCTGAACCCTGAACCCTGAACCCTAAAGCCCAGGCCCAAGCCCCAATAGCCCCTCCCAAGCAGAGTGCGGCCCGCCGAGATGCATCGCAGGGTCAGCCCGGGCAGAGAGAAGAAAGCGCACCATTTCGGCTTCCTGGTTGGGTTTAGGGTTTAGGGTTTAGGGTTTAGGGTTTAGGGTTTAGGGTTTAGGGTTTAGGGTTTAGGGTTTAGGGTTTAGGGTTTAGGGTTTAGGGTTTAGGGTTTAGGGTTTAGGGTTTAGGGTTTAGGGTTCAGGGTTTAAAGTTTAGGGTTTGGGGTTTAGGGTTTAGGGTTTAGGGTTCAGGGTTTGGGCTTCTGCATCTGAACATAAACAGGGAGCTCCCCACCCCCCCCCCGACCCTCACACATGGTCTCACGGGGGGGAAGGGGAATGAATAGGTGAGTTCAAGCTTCAGGGCGCTTTCGTAGAGCTTAGGCAGCTTAAACCCTAAACCCTAAACCCTAAACCCTAAACCCTAAACCCTAAACCCTAAACCCTAAACCCTAAACCCTAAACCCTAAACCCTAAACCCTAAACCCTAAACCCAAGCCCCTAAACTCTATACCCTAAACTCTAAACCCTAAACCCTAAACCCTAAACCCTAAACCCTAAACCCAAGCCCCTAAACCAGTGCCAAAGCTGCCCCAACGATGGCTGCGCAGCCCAAGGATGCGGCGTCGAGGTCGGCGAAGACCCTGTGTCAGGGTCTCGAGCTGAACGTAGGGTTTAGGGTTTAGGGTTTAGGGTTTAGGGTTTAGGGTTTAGGGTTTAGGGTTTAGGGTTTGGGGCTTGGGGTTTGGGGTTTGGGGTTTGGGGTTTGGGCATTGGCCTTTGGGGTTTGGGGTTTGAGGTTTGAGGTTTGGGGTTAGGGTTTATTAATTCCAAGTTACAGGGGCTTGAGGGTTTAGTGTTTGGGGTTTGGGGTTTCGGGTTAGGGTTTACGGTTCGGGGTTTGGGGCTTGGGGCGGACGGGCTAATGAAGCCGGTTGGTTCGTTCAATGAACCAGAGTTTCGGGTATAGGATTTCGGGTTCAGGGCATTTACAGGGTTTAGGGTTTAAGGTTTGGGGTTCAAGGTTTGGGGTTTAGGATTTCGGGTTTAGGGTTTAGGGAGGGGCGCTACTGGTGTGTACTCAAATCCCGACGCAATTGGCATCGTGCCCCGGGCCCCCCCAAAGCTCTCAAAACCTCCAAAGCCCTAACCACCTAAACCCCCACCGTACGACAAACTATCACAAACATCCTCAACGCACCAAGACAGCCTGAAGACAAACAGGAACCCAACCCTTGACACACCCAAGCCCGAAAGAACAAATAACAACAACTAAACCCTCTATAAAGCCTAGGGTTCAGGGGTGAGGGTTGAAAGCCCCTAAGCACGCAAAACCATCAAGCAACACTCTGGGCGGACGGCCTCACCACCACCGACGGGTTGGGGAAGCGAATGCGGAACCTTGCCTTGGTCCACTGAGAGAATTGAATCTCGCCCCAGCGACTCTTGGCCTGATAAAGAGCCCTCAACCTCATTTTATGAACCCCACGAACCCCTTTAAAACCCAAAAGCCCTGTAGCGCCCTAGGAAGCCCTTTAACCCGAAACCGCAAACCCCAAACCCCCTTCCCCAAACCCTAAACCCTAAACACCATGACCTCAACGCCCAATGTAGCCCACGCCCTAAGGGCCAGACCGCCAAGCACCAACTTTTTGAGTTTTTTTTTTTTTTTTTTTGGGGGGGGGGGGGGGGGGGGGGTGGTAGAGCGGGGGAGCTATCATTGCCGTACAGTTGGGGGCGTATGAACCCGGTGGTGCGGGTTCAGGGTTGAGGTTTGAGGAATTGGGGAGGCTGTAGGCAGGGCAGCCTTGCTGGCATGTTCAAAAAAAGTTAGCGTTTAGGGTTTAGCGCTAGTCCATGCGCTTTGAGGCAGCTTCATGTGAAGTGGGCGCTTTTCTCGCGAGAATCCTCGGAAAGGACACCCCATGCGTACAGTCACTAATGTACCAGGAACGACACATGCCACTCACCAGAAACAGTAGTGGAAACCCTAGCTCATGCAACTTTCTTGGGCTGCAGTGTGAGGACGATGGCATTCCGAATACTGGTGGGTGTACCGGCCCCCTCGACAAACGCTCGAGCTGCAAATCGCTCCTCAAATCCAGGGTTTCTAGTGTTTAGGGCTCAGGGCTTAGGGTTTGAGGATAACCGCACAATCGGCCGCCTGCTTAACCTCTGCCAAGCATCCAACAAGCTGAGGAAGTACATCATGCCCCTCGATTGGGTCTTCTCGTTCACATCCTGCTGGAATTCTGGGGTTAGGGGGTCTCTGGCGGGGTGGCTTCCTTTACCCGAGACCCTGAACCCGATTTTTTCCTCTAAACCCTAAACCCCGCACCCTAATCCCCCCCCCCGGCCCATCCCCTAGCAAAAGTGTTCAAGGCTAAAGAAACTAAAGGCTCAGGCACCCGGCTCTGAAAGCCTCTCAGCACCTTACTTAACGGGGGGGGGGGGAACACTCCATCCGATTCAACCATGAGCCCGGAACCCTAAACCATAAAAGGGTTTAGGGCTTATGTAGGGTTTCGGGTTGAAGGGGTTTATTGGGTTTAGGTTTAAGGCTTCAAGGCCAAAAGCCTGGATGAAAGATGAGGGTTTCGGGATGCAGGGGATCTTGAGGGGACTTTCTGGGCTTCAGAGGCTCGGAGTCGTCCAGCATGTTAGGCTTTACGGTTTAGGGTTTACAGGTGGTTTAGGGTTTAGGGCCCAGACCCTGTAAGTCCTACACAAACATGTAAATCTTAAACCCTAACTCTAGGAACCCAAAACCCTAAACCTAAACCTTAATGAGACTCGGTTTGTGCGGTTACGAAGCCTACATTTTGGCTGGCAGGGCTCGAGCTCAAGGCGCCTATGGTAAGAAAGAATGATCACAACCTTGTTGTCAGGGGGGGTTCGGGGAGAAGGATACTAGAACACGAGACACGAACTCGGCCTACACTGTACACGAGAGTAAGAGGGGATAGATTTCACAACCCTAAACCCTAAACTCTAAACCCTAAGCCCTAAACCCTAAACCCTAAACCCTGAACCCATCAAAGTTGTGAAGGGCTTTGGTCTTCTGGCGCCCCAAGGGGCAGCACGCGCATTCACCAGGAGCTTGGCTACTTCGAGGCGGTCCTCAGGCTGTGGGGTTTGGGGAGGGTTTGGGGTTTGGGGTTTAGGGCATTTAGGGTTTCGGGTTTGGGGTTTAGGGTTTGGGGTTTAGGGTTTTTGAGGGCCTAAAAACTGCCAAGGGTGTTCAGGGTGATTAGGGCATTCGGGGTTTAGGGCAGGGCACTGAAAGACTAGGGCTTTCAGAGAAGAGTATCTAGGGTGTAGGGCTCCTGTCTCCTGTCGGGCTGAGGTTTAGGTTTTAGGGTTCAAGAGTCTCCAGGATTGAGATCAGGGTATTCATGGGCTCTGGGTATGTGGGGTATGTGGTGTATTTAGCGTATCCCTGCTTGGAAGAACGACACAGCAGAAAGCAAAGCCTCTGCCATCCACGGAACAAAACCGGAAGAAGCTGAGGAATCTGCTTTTGGGGTACTTGTGGGATGTAGGATACTTGGGATTCAGGGTTAGGGTTGAACAGTTGTGTTTAAGGTGTTAAGACTTCGGGGCTTAGGTTCTCGCACCCACGGGCTCAACTGCAGGACAGTTCTCCTAAACCTCCCCCCACTGGGTGCGAAAAGAGAAGCTCCGAACCAACAAGTGCTTCAGCCTAAACACCAAACACTCTACAAGCCCAAAACAAGCCCTATAAATAAATCCCCTGAGAACCCTACTCTAACAGCCGAACAACCCAATAGCCCAATAGGCCCCTAAACCCTAAACCCTAAACCCTACACCCTAACCCCTAACCCCTAACCCCTAACCCCTAACCCCTAAACCCTAAACCCTAAACCCTAAACCCTAAACCCTAAACCCTAAACCCTAAGCCTGAGGCAGTCCAAGTGGCCGGGTAGCCAAGATGGCAGAAGACCGCCAGCTCATTCATGATCGGGGGCCGCAACCCCTTGCCCAACTCGTGGATGTCTGCCTTCCACGAAGCTTGCGCGAAATGGTCCCAGTGAGGGTTTAGGGTTTAGGGTTTAGGGTTTAGGGTTTAGGGTTTAGGGTTTAGGGTTTAGGGTTTAGGGTTTAGGGTTTGATGCAGGGTTGAAGGGTTTAGGGTTCAGGGGATTAGCATAGCATAGTCGCTCTACCTGCGGGCTCTCTTGTCATCCCTCTTCCGCCGGCAAAAAGGAGTCGTCCTCGACGCCAGCTCGGGAGTCTTGCTGTCAGTCTGATCCGCGGCTTCCGGTGGCGCATGCTGCCACAGACCAGGAACCAAGGGTTTAGGGCTTAGGGCTTATAGGGTTTAGGGTTTAGGGTTTAGGGTTTAGGGTTTAGGGTTTAGGGTTTAGGGTTTAGGGGTTGAGGTTCAGGGTTTCTTGTGCAGGGTTTAGGGTTTAGTGTTCAGGGTTTAGTGTGCAGGGGAACCACCATAAAACTGAAAACATCCCCGACTGTACACCGGGCAAGCATCATCGGACCTATTTAGCTTGCGGAAGAAGAATCATAGTCGAGGTCAACCCTACACCCTAAACCCTAAACCCGATACGGTATCGGTATCATGAGCCTGAGTGGGTCGTGCCTAGAGCCCTAGGGTTTTGGGAGCCTTGGGAGCATCGGGACCCTGCGCACGTGAAGAAAAGACGGCACAATGCATGCGCAGCCGGTACTGGTCTCGGCGGAGAGGTTTTCTGCAAAGGGTTTTTTGCAGTTATTTTGGGCCTCGATTATTGAATATTCCTGAAGAGCCTCGGGCCCAAGTATTCCCCGATGCAGCCCTCTGGGCGATTGCTGCTTCAACCCAGAAGTCGGGGCGAAGAAGCAGAAACCTCTTCTGCGACCATTTCCAGGGAACCCCCAACCCCAAACCCGACGCACCCCTAAAACCCTAAACCCCTAAACTACCCTAAACCCCTAAACCCCCTAACCCTAAACCCCGAAACCACCCTAACCCTAAACCCGAAACTCGATAGTGAGCCAGATGCACCCTAGGCTCTGGACCCCTTGACAAGCCTACGACTTTGCTGCCGGGCCTTCTTCTCCAAGAGCATTTCGAAGACCTTCGGGTTTCAGGGGTTTAGGTTTTAGGGTTTCGGGCTGTTTCGAGCTGATGGAGTTAGGTGCATGTGCCTTTCGAGTGTGTAAGCCTGCAGGCGCGTTTGTCCTAAAAACCTGGGGCCAGTCCCTACCAGCGGAGACGCAACCTCCTCCCCTCATGACTTCGCATAGCACCCTGCCTGGTGGGACTGAAGCCTTGAAGAAAGGGGGTTGGATTGTGAAACCCTGTGCGAAGACCCGACCATGTTGCGGGTTTGGAGTCTGTAGGTTAAGCCACAAGCCCTAAATCCCATGCAACCCCCTCCACTCCCAATTGTTGCACCCCCTCAGTACACATCCCAACCCGACAACCGAACCCTAAATCAATCACTGGGCCCCCCGCAACCTATGCACAAACAAGGTGCCCTTTCTTTAACGGGTTGAAGCAGGGCACCCTAGATGCTTATGTGCCCTCTAAAGCCTAAACCTGACCTTTGGAAGTAAACCCCTAAACCCTAAACCCTGAACCCTGAACCCTGAACCCTGAACCCTGAACCCTGAACCCTAAACCCTAAACCCTAAACCCTAAACCCTAAACCCTAAACCCTAAACCCTAAACCCTAAACCCTAAACCCTAAACCCTAAACGACCGAAGCTGGCCATGCAGAAAAGCGGCCTCCCGGCACTGATGGGTCATCGCCGCAGTTTGTAGCGGTGTGATTCCTGGGTTTCAGGAATGACCCCTCTGAATCCCGGGTTTTGGGTTTTGGGGTTTAGGGTTTGGGGTTTGGGGTTTGGGGTTTAGGGTTTAGGGTTTAGGGTTTAGCATTTAGGGTGTCTCGATGAGGGGATGCGCTGGGGCCGGAAGCACCCAGGTGCGTGCCCGGAACTGAGCGAACCCACTGCTCATGCGGGCTTGGGGCCATTCGCTTTCGGATCGTGCTCCTGGTTGTAGGGTTCAGGGCTCAAAACCCTAAATCCTGAACCCTGAACCCTGAACCCTGAACCCTGAACCCCAAACCCTAAACCCTAAACCCTGGGTTAAGGGCTTAGGGTGCACGTCGGAGCAAAGAGCCTGAACAATTGGAATCGGGTTTAGGGTTTAGGGTTTAGGGTTTTGGGTTTAGGGTTGAGGGTTGAGGGTTGAAGGTTTAGGGTAACAATTGGAATAGGGTTTTGGGGGTTGCTATAGTATAAAGGGGGGAGGCCTGTGAGCCTAAACCGAAACCTGAAACCTTAAACCCTAAACCCTAAACCCAAAACCCTACACCCTCAACCCAAAACCCTAAAGCCTCCAAGAGCCTTCAATCCCTAAGGGCGAAGGGCATGAGCCCTAAACCCTAAACCCTAAACCCTAAACCCTAAACCCTAAACCCTAAACCCCCCCCAACCTGCAGATTCTCCCCGGCAGGAGGCGGAAGGGAGGCCCGCTCACGCGATTCACATCTGCTCGACCCTTCGTGTGGCTCGGCATGGAGTCGTTGGGGCTTAGGGTTTTAAAAGGGTTTAGGGCTAGGGTTTAAGATTTAGGGTTTAGGGTTTAGGGTTTAGGTTGAAACAGGGCGTTTTGAGCATTCAGGCATTTAGGCTTTGGGCGACACCTCGTAATTACCCCAAACACACCGAAGCTGAAACCCAAACACCACAAGTTCCAGGACCTCCTGCCCTCCCCCCGAAACCCTAAACCCGAACACCCCCCCCCCCCCACCGGGCCTCCACCATGACCTCCACTGCACGCCCGCTGGGACACCAGCCTATGGTGGGCTTACAGGACTTCAGGGTTTTAGGGTTTTATGGTTTCGGGTTTAGGGTTTAGGGTTTAGGGTTTGGAGTTCAGGGTTTAGGGTTTGGAGTTCAGGGTTTAGGGTTCTGGGTTCAGGGCTTGGAATAGTTGGGGTTTGTGCAGGGCATAGAAGTTTGGGCTTTGGGGAACGGGCCCGAAAGCTTAGAGATTGAAGATTAATGGCGAAAAAATGCCTAAAACAGGCCCCTTTACACAACAAGCAAAAAGAGATGGGAGATGTATGGATGTGGGTCCTAAGCTAGGTCTCCTTTAGATTTGGGGGGGGGGAGGCGCTGCATTCCGAAACCCTGATCCCTATCATCCCCGGATGCTGGGTGTAACATACGGCACCCCGCAACCAAGGCCTGTAAAGTAAACCCCAACCCCCAAAAGCCCTACAGAACCCCTTAAGCCCTAAACCCTAATCCCTAAACCCTGAACCCTAAACCATCTTAGCACAACACGGTGTGAGGAACCGAGTGCACAAGAGGATGGGCCGGCGTCCATGTTTGGGTCGGAACGGGCTTCCAGAAGCCTCGAGGCCCAGCCAATTCGAACAGATTGTTTAGGGTTTAAGGTTTAGGGTTTAGGGCTTAGGGCTTAGGGTTTGGGGTTTGGGGTTTAGGGTTTAGGGTTTAGGATTTAGGGCTTGCCTTTTTGGAGGTTTTGTTTCCGGAGCTGTGGAATTCTATAGGGGCTTGCAAAGGTGTCATAGGGTTCCGTAAGGGCACAACAGCTCAATGATTCAACATGGTTGATGAGAATCGCCTAAGCTTGGCACGAGTGGCTCTCACATGCGGTCTTCGGGGGAACTGTTGGTCCTAAACCCTAAAACCTACACCCTGAACCCTGAACCCTGAACCCTACATCAGGAGGAAGAAAGTTTTGTCGCACTTGCATATCTTGCGTTAGTGGAGGACGCGGAGTACGCGGAAGTGCATTTTCTGTGGCCTGGCCAGCGGAGGAATTTGCGCGCTGTTTTAAACATATATTACTTTTTTGTTCCGACGGAGGACTTTAAATCCTCCGCGCCCCAGAGGCACATCTGGTGGAGGAGTCTATGGGGGTGGGGGGTTTGCACGTACATGCTGGCATAAGTGCCCGATGCGACGAACTTTCGCCCTGGCGCAGCATGAACTCCAAGACCGATAGTTCGGCAAGGCACGTCCGTGTGAAACTCTCATGTTGAGTGTTTCCAAGGCAGGCCAGGGACACGGAAATGTTGCCTTGCAGGAAATTTGCACGGGCCCCTATTCATGTTGAGTGGGGTGGGAGCAGCATGAACTCCAAGACCGATAGTTCGGCAAGGCACGTCCGTGTGAAACTCTCATGTTGAGTGTTTCCAAGGCAGGCCAGGGACACGGAAATGTTGCCTTGCAGGAAATTTGCACGGGTCCCTATTCATGTTGAGTGGGGTGCTGCTCATGAACTCCAAGACCGATAGTTCGGCAAGGCACGTCCGTGTGAAACTCTCGTGTTGAGTGTTTCCAAGGCAGGCCAGGGACACGGAAATGTTGCCTCGCAGGAAATTTGCACGGGTCCCTATTCATGTTGAGTGGGGTGCTGCTCATGAACTCCAAGACCGATAGTTCGGCAAGGCACGTCCGTGTGAAACTCTCACGTTGAGTGTTTCCAAGGCAGGCCAGGGACACGGAAATGTTGCCTTGCAGGAAATTTGCACGGGTCCCTATTCATGTTGAGTGGGGTGGGAGCATCAGGAGGAAGAAAGTTTTGTCGCACTTGCATATCTTGCGTTAGTGGAGGACGCGGAGTACGCGGAAGTGCATTTTCTGTGGCCTGGCCAGCGGAGGAATTTGCGCGCTGTTTTAAACATATATATTACTTTTTTGTTCCGACGGAGGACTTTAAATCCTCCGCGCCCCAGAGGCACATCTGGTGGAGGAGTCTATGGGGGTGGGGGGTTTGCACGTACATGCTGGCATAAGTGCCCGATGCGACGAACTTTCGTCCTGGCGCAGCATGAACTCCAAGACCGATAGTTCGGCAAGGCACGTCCGTGTGAAACTCTCATGTTGAGTGTTTCCAAGGCAGGCCAGGGACACGGAAATGTTGCCTTGCAGGAAATTTGCACGGGTCCCTATTTATGTTGAGCGGGGTGGGAGCAGCATGAACTCCAAGACCGATAGTTCGGCAAGGCACGTCCGTGTGAAACTCTCATGTTGAGTGTTTCCAAGGCAGGCCAGGGACACGGAAATGTTGCCTTGCAGGAAATTTGCACGGGTCCCTATTCATGTTGAGTGGGGTGGGAGCAGCATGAACTCCAAGACCGATAGTTCGGCAAGGCACGTCCGTGTGAAACTCTCATGTTGAGTGTTTCCAAGGCAGGCCAGGGACACGGAAATGTTGCCTCGCAGGAAATTTGCACGGGTCCCTATTCATGTTGAGTGGGGTGCTGCTCATGAACTCCAAGACCGATAGTTCGGCAAGGCACGTCCGTGTGAAACTCTCACGTTGAGTGTTTCCAAGGCAGGCCAGGGACACGGAAATGTTGCCTTGCAGGAAATTTGCACGGGTTCCCTATTCATGTTGAGTGGGGTGGGAGCATCAGGAGGAAGAAAGTTTTGTCGCACTTGCATATCTTGCGTTAGTGGAGGACGCGGAGTACGCGGAAGTGCATTTTCTGTGGCCTGGCCAGCGGAGGAATTTGCGCGCTGTTTTAAACATATATTACTTTTTTGTTCCGACGGAGGACTTTAAATCCTCCGCGCCCCAGAGGCACATCTGGTGGAGGAGTCTATGGGGGTGGGGGGTTTGCACGTACATGCTGGCATAAGTGCCCGATGCGACGAACTTTCGTCCTGGCGCAGCATGAACTCCAAGACCGATAGTTCGGCAAGGCACGTCCGTGTGAAACTCTCATGTTGAGTGTTTCCAAGGCAGGCCAGGGACACGGAAATGTTGCCTTGCAGGAAATTTGCACGGGTCCCTATTCATGTTGAGTGGGGTGGGAGCAGCATGAACTCCAAGACCGATAGTTCGGCAAGGCACGTCCGTGTGAAACTCTCATGTTGAGTGTTTCCAAGGCAGGCCAGGGACACGGAAATGTTGCCTTGCAGGAAATTTGCACGGGTCCCTATTCATGTTGAGTGGGGTGCTGCTCATGAACTCCAAGACCGATAGTTCGGCAAGGCACGTCCGTGTGAAACCTCATGTTGAGTGTTTCCAAGGCAGGCCAGGGACACGGAAATGTTGCCTCGCAGGAAATTTGCACGGGTCCCTATTCATGTTGAGTGGGGTGCTGCTCATGAACTCCAAGACCGATAGTTCGGCAAGGCACGTCTGTGTGTTGGAAACTCTCACGTTGAGTGTTTCCAAGGCAGGCCAGGGACACGGAAATGTTGCCTTGCAGGAAATTTGCACGGGTCCCTATTCATGTTGAGTGGGGTGGGAGCAGCATGAACTCCAAGACCGATAGTTCGGCAAGGCACGTCCGTGTGAAACTCTCATGTTGAGTGTTTCCAAGGCAGGCCAGGGACACGGAAATGTTGCCTTGCAGGAAATTTGCACGGGTCCCTATTTATGTTGAGCGGGGTGGGAGCAGCATGAACTCCAAGACCGATAGTTCGGCAAGGCACGTCCGTGTGAAACTCTCATGTTGAGTGTTTCCAAGGCAGGCCAGGGACACGGAAATGTTGCCTTGCAGGAAATTTGCACGGGTCCCTATTCATGTTGAGTGGGGTGCTGCTCATGAACTCCAAGACCGATAGTTCGGCAAGGCACGTCCGTGTGAAACTCTCATGTTGAGTGTTTCCAAGGCAGGCCAGGGACACGGAAATGTTGCCTCGCAGGAAATTTGCACGGGTCCCTATTCATGTTGAGTGGGGTGCTGCTCATGAACTCCAAGACCGATAGTTCGGCAAGGCACGTCCGTGTGAAACTCTCACGTTGAGTGTTTCCAAGGCAGGCCAGGGACACGGAAATGTTGCCTTGCAGGAAATTTGCACGGGTTCCTATTCATGTTGAGTGGGGTGGGAGCATCAGGAGGAAGAAAGTTTTGTCGCACTTGCATATCTTGCGTTAGTGGAGGACGCGGAGTACGCGGAAGTGCATTTTCTGTGGCCTGGCCAGCGGAGGAATTTGCGCGCTGTTTTAAACATATATTACTTTTTTGTTCCGACGGAGGACTTTAAATCCTCCGCGCCCCAGAGGAACATCTGGTGGAGGAGTCTATGGGGGTGGGGGGTTTGCACGTACATGCTGGCATAAGTGCCCGATGCGACGAACTTTCGTCCTGGCGCAGCATGAACTCCAAGACCGATAGTTCGGCAAGGCACGTCCGTGTGAAACTCTCATTTTGAGTGTTTCCAAGGCAGGCCAGGGACACAGAAATGTTGCCTTGCAGGAAATTTGCACGGGTCCCTATTTATGTTGAGCGGGGTGGGAGCAGCATGAACTCCAAGACCGATAGTTCGGCAAGGCACGTCCGTGTGAAACTCTCATGTTGAGTGTTTCCAAGGCAGGCCAGGGACACGGAAATGTTGCCTTGCAGGAAATTTGCACGGGTCCCTATTCATGTTGAGTGGGGCGCTGCTCATGAACTCCAAGACCGATAGTTCGGCAAGGCACGTCCGTGTGAAACTCTCATGTTGAGTGTTTCCAAGGCAGGCCAGGGACACGGAAATGTTGCCTCGCAGGAAATTTGCACGGGTCCCTATTCATGTTGAGTGGGGTGCTGCTCATTGAACTCCAAGACCGATAGTTCGGCAAGGCACGTCCGTGTGAAACTCTCACGTTGAGTGTTTCCAAGGCAGGCCAGGGACACGGAAATGTTGCCTTGCAGGAAATTTGCACGGGTCCCTATTCATGTTGAGTGGGGTGGGAGCAGCATGAACTCCAAGACCGATAGTTCGGCAAGGCACGTCCGTGTGAAACTCTCATGTTGAGTGTTTCCAAGGCAGGCCAGGGACACGGAAATGTTGCCTTGCAGGAAATTTGCACGGGTCCCTATTTATGTTGAGCGGGGTGGGAGCAGCATGAACTCCAAGACCGATAGTTCGGCAAGGCACGTCCGTGTGAAACTCTCATGTTGAGTGTTTCCAAGGCAGGCCAGGGACACGGAAATGTTGCCTTGCAGGAAATTTGCACGGGTCCCTATTCATGTTGAGTGGGGTGCTGCTCATGAACTCCAAGACCGATAGTTCGGCAAGGCACGTCCGTGTGAAACTCTCATGTTGAGTGTTTCCAAGGCAGGCCAGGGACACGGAAATGTTGCCTTGCAGGAAATTTGCACGGGTCCCTATTCATGTTGAGTGGGGTGCTGCTCATGAACTCCAAGACCGATAGTTCGGCAAGGCACGTCCGTGTGAAACTCTCACGTTGAGTGTTTCCAAGGCAGGCCAGGGACACGGAAATGTTGCCTTGCAGGAAATTTGCACGGGTTCCTATTCATGTTGAGTGGGGTGGGAGCATCAGGAGGAAGAAAGTTTTGTCGCACTTGCATATCTTGCGTTAGTGGAGGACGCGGAGTACGCGGAAGTGCATTTTCTGTGGCCTGGCCAGCGGAGGAATTTGCGCGCTGTTTTAAACATATATTACTTTTTTGTTCCGACGGAGGACTTTAAATCCTCCGCGCCCCAGAGGCACATCTGGTGGAGGAGTCTATGGGGGTGGGGGGTTTGCACGTACATGCTGGCATAAGTGCCCGATGCGACGAACTTTCGTCCTGGCGCAGCATGAACTCCAAGACCGATAGTTCGGCAAGGCACGTCCGTGTGAAACTCTCATGTTGAGTGTTTCCAAGGCAGGCCAGGGACACGGAAATGTTGCCTTGCAGGAAATTCGCACGGGTCCCTATTTATGTTGAGCGGGGTGGGAGCAGCATGAACTCCAAGACCGATAGTTCGGCAAGGCACGTCCGTGTGAAACTCTCATGTTGAGTGTTTCCAAGGCAGGCCAGGGACACGGAAATGTTGCCTTGCAGGAAATTTGCACGGGTCCCTATTCATGTTGAGTGGGGTGGTAGCAGCATGAACTCCAAGACCGATAGTTCGGCAAGGCACGTCCGTGTGAAACTCTCATGTTGAGTGTTTCCAAGGCAGGCCAGGGACACGGAAATGTTGCCTCGCAGGAAATTTGCACGGGTCCCTATTCATGTTGAGTGGGGTGCTGCGCATGAACTCCAAGACCGATAGTTCGGCAAGGCACGTCCGTGTGAAACTCTCACGTTGAGTGTTTCCAAGGCAGGCCAGGGACACGGAAATGTTGCCTTGCAGGAAATTTGCACGGGTCCCTATTCATGTTGAGTGGGGTGGGAGCATCAGGAGGAAGAAAGTTTTGTCGCACTTGCATATCTTGCGTTAGTGGAGGACGCGGAGTACGCGGAAGTGCATTTTCTGTGGCCTGGCCAGCGGAGGAATTTGCGCGCTGTTTTAAACATATATTACTTTTTTGTTCCGACGGAGGACTTTAAATCCTCCGCGCCCCAGAGGCACATCTGGTGGAGGAGTCTATGGGGGTGGGGGGTTTGCACGTACATGCTGGCATAAGTGCCCGATGCGACGAACTTTCGTCCTGGCGCAGCATGAACTCCAAGACCGATAGTTCGGCAAGGCACGTCCGTGTGAAACTCTCATGTTGAGTGTTTCCAAGGCAGGCCAGGGACACGGAAATGTTGCCTTGCAGGAAATTTGCACGGGTCCCTATTTATGTTGAGCGGGGTGGGAGCAGCATGAACTCCAAGACCGATAGTTCGGCAAGGCACGTCCGTGTGAAACTCTCATGTTGAGTGTTTCCAAGGCAGGCCAGGGACACGGAAATGTTGCCTTGCAGGAAATTTGCACGGGTCCCTATTCATGTTGAGTGGGGTGCTGCTCATGAACTCCAAGACCGATAGTTCGGCAAGGCACGTCCGTGTGAAACTCTCATGTTGAGTGTTTCCAAGGCAGGCCAGGGACACGGAAATGTTGCCTTGCAGGAAATTTGCACGGGTCCCTATTCATGTTGAGTGGGGTGCTGCTCATGAACTCCAAGACCGATAGTTCGGCAAGGCACGTCCGTGTGAAACTCTCACGTTGAGTGTTTCCAAGGCAGGCCAGGGACACGGAAATGTTGCCTTGCAGGAAATTTGCACGGGTCCCTATTCATGTTGAGTGGGGTGGGAGCATCAGGAGGAAGAAAGTTTTGTCGCACTTGCATATCTTGCGTTAGTGGAGGACGCGGAGTACGCGGAAGTGCATTTTCTGTGGCCTGGCCAGCGGAGGAATTTGCGCGCTGTTTTAAACATATATTACATTTTTGTTCCGACGGAGGACTTTAAATCCTCCGCGCCCCAGAGGCACATCTGGTGGAGGAGTCTATGGGGGTGGGGGGTTTGCACGTACATGCTGGCATAAGTGCCCGATGCGACGAACTTTCGTCCTGGCGCAGTATACTCGGCGTCAGAGTCCATAGCGGCTTAGAGGGCGAGTCTTCACCGTAGTATTCCGATGTTGCGCAAATCAGCACACCTTCGCCCTAGAGTTTCGGGTTGAGGGTTTAGGGTGATAGGGTTTAGGGTAAACCCTAAACCCTAAACCCTAAACCCCAAAGAAGCATGGCACTCCAAGGGTTCCCACAACCCACGACGGTTGGTTTAGGGTTTAGGTTTTTTCTTTGCGACTGCCTCAGATCATGGACAGGCCTCACCCCTAAACCCGCAAAGCTGCCCACCCTCCGGATTTAGGGTTTAGGGTTTAGGGTTTGTTTAAAGGATTTTAGGGTCTAAAGGGTATATTTTCTTGGTTTTAATCGGGGGTTTGAGGGATTACCTGAACCCCAAACCCCAAAAACCCAATGCCCTCTTGCACGCAGGACGCAGCTCGAGCGCGGCGGTGTTGTGACGGCTCCGGACGACCCTTGGGGCACGGATGATCTCTCGTAAGCCCGTAAACCCGTAAACCCGTAAACCCGTAAACCCGTACACCCGTACACCCGTACACCCGTACACCCGTACACCCGTACACCCGTACACCCGTACACCCGTAAACCCGTACACCCGTACACCCGTACACCCGTACACCCGTACACCCGTACACCCGTACACCCGTACACCCGTACACCCGTACACCCGTACACCCGTAAACCCGTAAACCCGTAAACCCGTAAACCCGTAAACCCGTAAACCCGTAAACCCGTAAACCCGTAAACCCGTAAACCCGTAAACCCGCAAACCCGCAAACCCGCAAACCCGCAAACCCGCAAACCCGCAAACCCGCAAACCCGCAAACCCGCAAACCCGCAAACCCGCAAACCCGCAAACCCGCAAACCCGCAAACCCGTAAACCCGTAAACCCGTAAACCCGTAAACCCGTAAACCCGTAAACCCGTAAACCCGTAAACCCGTAAACCCGTAAACCCGTTAAACCCGTAAACCCGTAAACCCGTAAACCCGTAAACCCGTAAACCCGTAAACCCGTAAACCCGTAAACCCGTAAACCCGTAAACCCGTAAACCCGTAAACCCGTAAACCCGTAAACCCGTAAACCCGTAAACCCGTAAACCCTAAACCCTAAACCCTAACCTTATTACAGGGCTCGTCAGGGTGCCTTCTGGCCGTGTTAAAGGGCTACTATACAGGGTGTGTAGGGTTTAGGCCTTCTAGCCGTATTATAGGGCTTTTTTGCAGGGCTTAGCCCTTCTGGCCGTATCATACGGCTTGCATGCAGGGTGTAGGGCTAGCCGTCTTGTAGGGCTTATATACATGGCTGTGTAGGGTTTAGGCCTTCTAGCCTGACTATAGGGCTTTTTTAGGGCGTTTTTGCGGGGTGTGTAGGGTTTATGGGGCTTATGGGATCAAAAGGGATTAGAGTTAAGTGATTGGGGCTTCGGGCTTCGAGAGGCCCAACCCTGGATGCTGAACATAAACCCTGAACCCATGTCAATCCCAAGACGTCTCCTAACATCAGACACTAGGGTTTAGGTATGTTGAGGGTTGAGGGTTCAGGTTTAGGTTTAGGGTTTAGGGTTGAGGGTTTAAGGTACCCCAAACACCCCTAAACCCCAAACCCCCGACCCATTTCCTCCTTGCCCCAAGCCTGACATCTTACGCAGCACCGGTGTCCCTTATTATTCCTTTATGGGTCACTCTGTCTTCTGCCAGGAACGACTCACGTCCATATTCAGGAGTCCATACCAGAGTTTAGGGTTGAGGGCTTGGGGTTTAGGGTCTAAGGTCTAGGGTTCAGGGTTTAGGGTTTAGGGTTGCGTGTGGTGGGGCTTAGTTTCGGATGGAGAAGTGTTGGGACATGAAACCTCCAGCAATGAAGGGATGAGAGTTTAGGGTTTTCAGATTTGGGGTACCCTAAACTTTATTTCAACTCTTTAAACCCAAACTCCCTAGACCCTAAACTATTTTATCCCTAGAAACCCAACGCCGTCTGCGAGCCCCTGTAGCAAGCAACTCGGGGGTTAGGGTTTAGGGTTTAGGGTTTAGGCTTTAGGCTTTAGGCTTTAGGGTTTAGGGTTTAGGGTTTAGGGTTTGCTGTGATAGGGCGTAGATGCTGTGAAGGTTAGGTTTCGGAACAAGCTCGAAAGCTTCGTGAGGTGCTGAAGAGCAGCTTTGGCCCGATTGTGGAGGGGCCATCTAACACTTTTCTCCCACCCCACGCCGTCCAAGGCGGCAAAGCCACCCAAACCTATTCCTTTTAGGGTTTAGGCCTAAACTCAGACAACAGTCCACTTTTCAAAACTTTGATGTTGGTTGAATGCGAGAGTCAAGGGTGCCAGCAAGGTCTCGAAGGTAAGATAGAGGCCCCGGCGGGTAAAGAGGACAGGGGCATACGGGCGGCCTGGAGCAGGTGAGGGGCCGGGGCAGGGGGGGGTGGGGAAGAAAACTGATTTTTGAGCACCCGCCCTGCCTGGTTGGCCTGAAGCCCCCTGCGGCGAGGGGTCCCATCGTGGGCGCTGCCGACCCCCATGCTGTGGGAGGCGGGCGAGCGACCTGGGCCGGCTTGTCCCATCGAGGTCAAAGGGCTTCAGCGCCGCCCCTCAACGTAGGGGGGTGGTACGGGGGGCAACCAAAGGGGGACAGGAAACCAAACAGTCAACCCCAGAAGAAGCCCTTAAGCTCCCTGGACCAACCACAAACCAAACCCAAAAGACCAAGCACCCTTTTCTCACTAAGTGCATTGTCATCTTGAGCCAAAAATTGTTTGCGGGTGTTTCACCCTTCCAACCTGTAAAAGGCAACCTCCGCACTCCCCCTGTCCTGAGGTTCCCTCAGGACACCCTTGGAGGTGCAGGCTCCCTTCCATTCTAGCCAAAAGCTGTCTTTGTAACAGCAGCCAACATATGTTTAACGTCCAATAGACGGGCCGTAGCCACCGGCTTGCAAACTATGGTTTAACGTCTTTCCAGGACGACCTTCCAGCGCATTGGCCGAATTCTTTTTAACCATTAAGGATCTCTTCACCTCACATTTAAAAGTCTACGTTCCAGTGATCTGTTCCTCACCAAGGAACTCAGCGCCCACCACCCAGCTCTTGTTGACACAACGCTTGCAAAGCGTCCTGGCCCTGGACTGTGAATAGCGCAGAACATCACAGTCACTGCTCGCGTGCATACAGTTCCCACCCACCGTTGTATACAAAGTGGCACTCGTGGGAATAACCACCACTTTCCTGCCCCACAGCCATTTGTACAGCCGCCGAAGGATATACCTGGCCAATTCCCAGAGTGTGATTGTTGCCACCAAATACACAGCGATATCTACATTGTTGATAACCGTTTCTATACCTTGAGCCAGAACCATAATTGTAGACGTGTTGGCTACTCTGCACACTCCTTCGTCTGAGCAAAAGAACCCAGCATTTGACGCTTCTTCTCCACCCTGAACTGTTGCCATCCCTTGAAGAGATGCAGCCACCATCATGACCGCCACAGCAAGAGTGGCCTTCTTCAGGTCAGTTCCTTGAACCAACATCTGGAGACCCCAAAGCGCCTTTTGCTTTGCATAAACCTGTCCGCTCATCAGCTTTGTTAACAAGTCAGCAATCATGTACTCACCACGAAGATGTGCAATTACCATATATCCACGGTCCACCAGAGACCTAACGCCAGCTGCTCGAATTCGTAGATGTCGGGTTCTCCAGCTGCCAGCAGGGTACTGAATAATCGAACACGTCGACACAGAATCCGTATACAACACTTTTTGCAGTGCTTCTTCACCCGTTCCAACCAAGGAGGCAATTATTGGAGTGCAAGATTGTATCATTGTTGCACCTCAATTGACGCGTGTAACTCAGCTTCGGCAGTAATTACTTAAAGCCACCGTTGACTGTCGTTGCGTTGCCCACATCACCGGACAATCACCCCATACCACCACGGCACCAGAGTGACTTTTCTCGTTTTCTCCAGATGCGAAGCTAGCATCAGCGTAGGACTCTACCACCTTGATGCCCCTTCCAAACCGCAACACCCAGCTCCTTGGTATGCGCCAGAAGCTCCTTCAACACATGCTTGACGCCATATCTTCTCCTTGATCTCCAGGAGTGTCCGGAATCAGCTCTTCTTCTACTCGTGTCTCTCCAATGTCACCTCTTTCCATTTGACCCATCAAACCTGACGATGGCCGCTCAGCTTGTACAGGTTCTCGATCTCGAAGATCTGGCAGCGACGGTGGTCTCCTTGTATTTTCACCACTTCTATCCCCTCCGCTTGCGGGAAGACTTGCCGGCCTTGATTGCCTCAGTCTTATTTCCTCATGAGCCCGCTCGCTCCAGAAAGGATTCGCTGTGGACCTTGAACCATTTCACCTTCAATCTGAGCAATTGGCTGCACTCGCGCAATTTCTCTCCCATCCGTCAGTGCTTGTACCTCAGGAGCTTGTTGCCTGTCTTCACCCCTATCACCGCGATTTTCTTCGGCATCATTGGCCTCCGATGACAGTCCAGGTTCAGAACGACGCCGCATCATGTCCATTGCACTAAACAAATGCAAAATTTTACCTATACCGCAGGGAGCCTAATTTGGGCTCATAACCTACGGGGGGCAACCAAAGGGGGACAGGAAACCAAACAGTCAACCCCAGAAGAAGCCCTTAAGCTCCCTGGACCAACCACAAACCAAACCCAAAAGACCAAGCACCCTTTTCTCACTAAGTGCATTGTCATCTTGAGCCAAAAATTGTTTGCGGGTGTTTTACCCTTCCAACCTGTAAAAGGCAACCTCCGCATAGGGTTTAGGGTTTAGGGTTTAGGGTTTAGGGTTTAGGGTTTAGGGTTTAGGGTTTAGGGTTTAGGGTTTAGGGTTTAGGGTTTAGGGTTTAGGGTTTAGGGGTTTACGGGTTGAGATACCCCAACACAGACTGCTTGGCCACTGTGCGGCAGTGGCCTGCAAGATCCCAGTGAGACCCTGCTATCCCGGCCCGCTTAGGGTGATGAAAACCTCCTCCCCCCCTAAGCCCTGAACCCAAAACCCTAAGCCCATCGCTAAACCCTCCAACTCCTCAACCCCCGAAACTCCAAACCTCAACCTTTTAAGGCGCAAGGCCTCTTTATCTCCAATCCCTCAACTTCCACTCCAGAGGCCCAAACCTCTAATCCTCCAAACCCCTTTTAAATGCATATTTACCAAAGGGCAACACACTGTAACCCTCATTATCGGAGCCCCCCAACAAGCATAGTTTCCTCTAAAACCCTAAACCCTAAACCCCAACAAGGCTATTGCCCCTAAGCCACCCAAAATCGTTCAAGGCGCGCCAAGTGTAGTGGTGCAAATTCAGGACCGATCCCCACATCGAACATCTCCCTGCACCTGGCTTCTTGTGAAGTTCACCTCAACAACCCCTAAACCCTAAACCCTACACCCTAACCTCTTCGTTTGGGGGGGGGGGGGGGGGTTCGGCTATCCTTTGCGACCCTTAAGTCTTGTGGGTTTGGGGGGGTAGGGAAGCCGATTCCGAAATGGAGCCGCGTCGTCATAGCTCCAGTGAGAGTCGCAATAGTTTCCGCCAGTGAGTCGCTGCTGCACAAGCATGGTTTGACTGAACGGTTTGTATGCAAACACAGCCAGACAAAAATCAGTCTCATTTCCGAACCCTGAGACTTTGGCAAAGGCGTGGAGGCAGCGTATGTGATCCTACAACAGCAGCTCCCCCCAATCATCACACGAGAACTGCAAAAACCAACTGCTTGCCTACGTAATATGCGGCCTCGTCATCAAGGATGCGCGCTCTGTCAGCAGCCTCCGCATCATCCTCAGCATCGTCAGGGAGCTGCAGGGATTGGATGCTCCACCATTCGGGAGGTAGCTAAGCACAAACTATATACGGCTTAGGGCTCCAATTAGATGCCCAAAAAGCCCTAAACCCTAAACCCCAAAACCTGCGTGGCAAAGTGCGGAAGGTCACCGGAGAGCGTCGCGCATGCCAGGCCACCAATCCCCCGGCGCACCTGCGGACAACTTGGCCCTTCTTGGACGCTGCGCCAGGGGTTTAGGGGTTCAGGGGTTTGTTCTTAAGGGAGGGAGGTTCATGGGGGGTACCTAGGGAACCTTTAGGAAAGCTTAGGGAGCCTTGGGGAGTAGTCACCTTGGGTTACATACCGACCCCCCTTGAAGCCCCCTTCCCTTAAGAACCCTTTCAGTTTGAGAGGCAGCTCCTGTAAGTGAGAGAACAGGGCTATGAATGAAGGACTGCAAGTTGGGGATGTAGAAACCCCCAAACGCCCCGAAAATCCGACATACTTCCCTGAGTCTAAGTCTAACACCCGAAAACCCGAAAACCCGGCAACCCGAAAACTCTAAAACCCTAAAACTCTAAAACTCTAAAACCCTAAAACCCTAAAACCCACAACCCTAAAACCCTAAAACCCCAAAACCCTAAACAACAAAGCCCTAAAACCTAAAACCCTAAAACCCTAAAGCCCCTAAAACCCTAAAGCCTAATCACCCTAACGCTAAGCCCAAAACCCCGCGAGTAGCCTTCACGGCACTCTGCAGTGAGGCGAACCTCAGTGAGGGTTTAGGGTTTAGGGTTTAGGGCTTAGGGCTTAGGGCTTAGGGCTTAGAGTTTAGGGTTTAGGGTTTGGGGTTTAGTCGGGTTTAGGGGGGTTTAGGGGGGGTTTGGGGTTTGGGGTTTATGGGGGGGGGGGGGGGATTGGGGTTTGGGGTATGGACTTTGGGCTTTTGGCAGCGGTGTAGGGTTCAAGCCAGAAGCCTTCTGAAGCTCGTGAGCCCCAAGGGCTGTGGGGTTGAAAGCTCAGCCCTTTGGATTAGGATTAGGGACCGGGATTTCTGAAACATCTGACCCTGGGGTTTATAGGGTCTAAGGGCGTGTGGGGTTTGTAGGGGTTTTAGGGTGAACTTCGCGTTGGGGGGCCCTGGGGTTGCGGGGTTGAGGCTTAGGGTTTGGCGTTTAGGGTTTCGGGTTCGAACAGCAGACCTAAGCCTAGGATCCCTCTTCCACCCGAGAAGGAATACACATGTCACATGTCTCCATCACCTACCCGGTCAGGTCAGGTTTACGCGGGGTTGAAATCATCAAGAATGCTTCGCATTAGAGAGCCAGCGGACCCTACACCCCAAACCCCTAAACCCCTAAAACCCCTAAAACCCCTAAAACCCTAAACCCCAGGTCCTCAACCCTAAGCCCTAAACCCTAAACGCTAGGGGTGTGAAAACTTCAGGACTTGAGGGGGTAAAGCTCTTGAGAAGATACAAAGGCAACCCTTGAACCCCACACGAAGAATCCTTGAAGCCGAGCCCCCAAACCCTCAAACCCGAACCGATTTAGGGTTTAGGGTTTAGGGTTTAGGGTTTAGGGTTTAGGGTTTAGGGTTTAGGGTTTAGGGTTTAGGGTTTAGGGTTTAGGGTTTAGGGTTTAGGGTTTAGGGTTTAGGGTTTAGGGCTTAGGGTCACTGAACCACAAGCCTCTCCAGCACAAGCCTGGCAGCTTGAATGCCTTCAGGAACTCCTCCACCGTCCGCTCCTTCTCCTGCATCGGTGTTTAGGAGAGGGGGGTTCATCGGGATTTTGGGGTTTAGGGTTTAGGGTTTAGGGTTTCGGGTTTAGGGTTTAGGGTTTAGGGTTTAGGGTTTAGGGTTTCGGGTTTCGGGTTTAGGGTTTAGGGTTTAAGGTTTAGGGCTGAAACCCTTCCCCTAACCCTAAACCTTGAGAAACCAGAACTTAGGGGAACCGTAATCGGCGGGTGCCTTTGCAGGTTGTACCCCTAAGCCCGAAACCCCTAAACCCTAAAAACCCTATAAACCCTCTAAACCCTACAAACCCTATAAACCCTATAAACCCTATAAACCCTATAAACCCTATAAACCCTATAAACCCTATAATATTGGACTCTTGGTTCGTTTCGGCTTGTCGCGTGGCGGGGGCCACTCACAACCGCTAAAGCAGACAAAGCTCCAGATGCTTTGGCTTCTGAGCTTTAGGAATATCCTGCGGAAGGCGCCCCTCAACCCTAAACCGTAAATCCCCAAACCCTAAGCCTAGCGCTGTTGCACTCGAAAACCTCGAAAACCTCCACTGTGAAACCCAAAATCTCAAATTTTTCCGGCTGTCCCAAGGTTGAACCGGGGTTTCAGGGCTCAAGGGTTTGAGGGCTTAAGGGTTTCGAGGGTTTCAGGGTTTAAAGGTTTAAGGGTTTAAAGGTTTCGGGCTTAAGGTTTAGGATCTAAGGCTTGAGGGTTTAGGGTGATACCTCATAGGCCTAAACCCTTAAACCCTAAACCCTAAACCCTTAAACCCTAAACCCTAAACCCTAAACCCCAAACCCTAAACCCTAAACCCTAAACCCTAAACCCCAGAACGGGCCTGTGCTCCGGTCAGATCCTCCCGCCGGGCCGCCAGTACGCGGAAGGTGTCCTGGTCTCTGGGAAACCCGTCCGGCCCCTCCAGCTCGATGAGCCTGAGTTTAGGGTTTAGGGTTTAGGGTTTAGGGTTTAGGGTTTGGGGTTTAGGGTTTAGGGGGTTTAGGGGGTTTAGGGGGTTTAGGGGGTTTAGGGGGTTTAGGGGGTTTAGGGGGTTTAGGGGGTTTAGGGGGTTTAGGGGGTTTAGGGGGTTTAGGGGGTTTAGGGGGTTTGAGGCTTTAGGAAGTTCAGGAGTTTAGGGGGGTTTATGGTAGTTTCGGGGGTCTAGGGCTTTGGGGGCTTGGGGTGGTTTTGGGGGGTTTAGCGGGTTTAGGGGACTTAGGGTTTAGGGTTTAGGTTTCGGGTTTGGGGGGTTTTGGGGGTTCGGGGGGTCCAGCGTGCTGGGGGTTGAGGGCTTTGCGGGTTCCAGTAGGAGGTGGGGGCATGGGGCCTCTAAGCCCAAAACCCTGCAAGCCCTGAAGGGTCCCGGTTTCTTCGTGGTGTGGGGCGTCGGAAGTTGTGGGCCTCCGGGGTTTTGGGGTCCTAAACCCGAAGCCCTAAGCCCTAAGCCCTAAACACTAAACCCTAAACCCTAAACTCCACAAACCCTAAACCCTAAACCCTAAACCCTAAACACTAAACCCTAAACCCTAAACTCCACAAACCCTAAACTTTTTAGGGCTTCAGGAGCTGAGGAGTCCTGGTAGCCCTTGGGCCAACCCTAAACCCTCCATGCGTCAAGACAAAGGCGCTTGAGATCGAGGGCGGCCCGGCAAATTAGGCCAACGGCCTTCCGGTCCGCCTCGAAGGTGAACCTTGGCGGCAAGGAGTCTGAAGGGGTGCGAGGTTTAGGGTTTTGGGTTTGGGTTTTGGGTTTATAGGGTTTATAGGGTCTATAGGGTTTATAGGGTTTATAGGGTTTATAGGGTTTATAGGGTTTATAGGGTTTATAGGGTTTATAGGGTTTATAGGGTTTATAGGGTTTATAGGGTTTATAGGGTTTATAGGGTTTATAGGGTTTAGGAATTAGGGTTTAGGAATTAGGGTTTAGGATTTGGGGTCGGGTTGCGAGGTTTCGTGCAGCTGCACAAGAGTCAGCTCGCTAACCACCCCATTGCTCGATCGCAACCTGAAGCAACTGAGCTCAAGTCTCTGAAGCTCCGCAAGATTCCAAAACCGGTTCAACCCTCTAAATTTTGAGCCGGTAGGCGGTAGAACCCTAAACCCAGTCTCTCGAACACCAAAGCCCTGAACCCTCGCAGCGAAATGCAACAACTTCCCAAGTTCCAAGACCTTTGAAACCCTAACGCCCCACAATTGTTGCACCAAAACTCCCTAAACCCTAAACCCTAAACCCTCAACCCTCAACCCTAAACCCTAGACCTTCTAACTAAGTAAGGCCCCAGTAAAGCCTACAGCCCCCTAAACCCAAGACAAGGAGCTCCCCCTCGTGTGCGAGGCAGTGGCGCCAAGTCTCCGTTGATCCAAACCTCTTAGGCTTTGAGGGCCTTCCGGGGTTTCAGGGTTTAGGGTTTAGGGCTTAGGGTATTTAGGGGTTAGGGTTTAGGGCTTAGGGTGTTTAGGGTTCAAAGACATTTTGGGTTCTTCAGGGCCTTGTTGGGGCTTAGGGCTTTGGGGGCCTTTGGGTTCAGGGCTTAGGGTGTTCTGGGTTTAGGGCTTTGGGGTTTCTTCGGGCGCTGGGGCGCTGGGGTTTTGAGTCTTTGTCAACTTAAGGGTTCAGGGGCGACTTTGAAATTTTCCGGCATGTGTTCTGAAAACGTCTCTTGTTAACTCCGTAGGGGCACAGACTATAAACCCCAAACCCCAAACCCCCAAACCCTAAACCCGAAACCCGACACCCTAAACCCTTACCCTTAAACCCTAAACCCTAAACCCCAAACCCTAAACCCTAAACCCCAAACCCTAAACCCTAAACCCTTAACCACCCCTCTCAAAGCTCCTCAACCAGGGGGCTCCACGCAGTCCTCAGCCGACACCACGATGACCGGCAGGATCTTCCATGACACCGCCGGGGCCGTGGCCTCCTCTGACTAGGGTTTAGGGTTTAGGGTTTAGGGTTTAGGGTTTAGGGTTTAGGGTTTAGGGTTTAGGGTTTAGGCTTTAGGGTTTATGGCTTAGGGTTGAGGGGTTTAGGGTTGAGGGTTTAGGGTTTAGGGTTTAGGGTTTAGGCTTTAGGGTTTATGGCTTAGGGTTGAGGGGTTTAGGGTTGAGGGTTTGAGGGTTTGAGGGTTTGAGGGTTTGAGGGTTTGAGGGTTTGAGGGTTTGAGGGTTTGAGGGTTTCAGGGTTTCAGGGTTTGAGGGTTTGAGGGTTTCGGGGTTTCAGGGTTTCAGGTTTCGTGGTTTGCGGCATACCAAGTTTAACTAGGCTAAGCATCCGTTGGCCGTACTGAAAACCTCTCTCCTCGGCCCCGGTGTGGATCCTCGAAAGCTCAAAACCTAGCCTAAACTGAGGTCTAGTCTCTCTCCTAAGATCCGTTGGTAGATCCCTAGAATGCGAAAATGCGCGCCTAAAACCCGAACCCGAAGCCCTAAACCCGAAACCCTAAATGAACCCCTCCTCCTCGTCATCTTCAGCCATCGTGACGCTGCTGGCCAAGTAGCGGCACCAGAGTTCGGCACGGCACCAGCCGCGGTTTCTGGGCTACGTCCGGGGTTGGGCTGAGGACTCTGTAGGGTTTAGGGTTTTGGGTTTAGGGTTTAGGGTTTGGGGTTTTGGGGTTTAGGGTTTAGGGTTTAGGGTTTAAGCCCTAAACCCTGTAGAGCTTGGAGGGAGCAAGGGTTTGTGCTTCTACGTTCCCAATGAAACCCTATCTGCAGTCTGGCCCCGGGAAAGTAGCAGGCCTTAACCGCCACATATACTTGGGCCCCCAGGAGCCATGACCCCTGATTGGGTTTAGGGTTTAGGGTTTAGGGTTTAGGGTTTAGGGTTTAGGGTTTAGGGTTTAGGGTTTAGGGTTTCGGGTTTGGGGTTTGGGGTTTGGGGTTTGGGGTTTGGGGTTTAGGGTTTAGGGTTTAGGGTTTAGGGTTTTATGTTTAGGGGGTTTAGGGGGTTTAGGGGGTTTAGGGAGTTTAGGGAGTTTTGGGATTGGGGTTTGGGGTTTGGGGTTTGGGGTTTGGGGTTTGGGGCTGAGGGTTGAGGGTTGCAAGGTGTCGGGGGGGAGAGGTAATTTAAGGCGAAAACGCCGGATATCTACGGGTTTGGAGGGTAAAATTCGGGTTAGGGCTCAGGAGTTAACCCAAGCAACTCTTGACGAGCCTTCCATGCACCCGCTCTTGCGAATCTAAAAGGATCAGCTATAGGTTGAGGGGTTTGGGGTGTAGGGTTTGCTTTTGGTTGGGAGATTTTGGGGTTCAGGGTTTTGTGGTTTAGGGTGAGAGGTTCTCGCGCAGACAACAGAACCAAAAGCCTGTGCCAACAAAAAAAGACGCGTTCGTGAAAACCGAGGCCCTAAAACCCCAAGCCCGAAAATGCGAAATGCGAAATGCTTTGAGAGTCAAGTAGGTGCCGTAGTCGCAAATCTGGTCCGTATCTTCGTGCCTGGTGGCACGCTGCAACGCTTAGCTCAAGGTGCTCAGACTCATCATGCGTTGCGAAGAGATAAAAGGAGGAACCCCTAGAAGAGACCCTTATTCCTCTGGGCTGCCCCGATCTATATATCTCTATATATCTATATATATATATATATATATCTGTATATCTATATATATATATATATATGTCTACCTTATATAGTCCCTTTATGCCTAAGTAGCCCACATGTAGCCCCCTGAGGTCCCTTATAAGGGTCCCCCCCCCTTGAGTCCCTTGACATTGGCAATGAAGGGCCTTAAGCCATATCCGACGCTCCTCATCAAAAGGGGATGCTATCAGCAAGTGGACTTATAGGAAGAATTTTCGAGGCTTTCCTGGGAAAACCGTCAGCAAATCTAAGGGGAAGGAGGGGGGGCTATTGTTGCGGATGACCATTCTGCAGTCGATGATGATGATGGGTTGAGGGCGTAGGGTTTAGGGTTTGGGGTTTAGGGTTTAGGGTTTAGGATTTAGGGTTTAGGGTTTAGGGCTACAAGGGCGCCAGGTAGGAGGGATTGGGCTTTTGGGTTGAAAGCCGAAAGCCTCAGAGTTGATGTGGGCGGGGCTTAGGGTTTAGGGTTTAGGGCTTAGGGTTTAGGGTTTAGGGTTTATTGTTTAGGGTTTAGGGTTTAGGGTTTAGGACGTAGGGCTTCGGGCTCAGGGTTTAGCACAGCGATGAAGATGTTGCCTCAGGGGCGGGACGAGGCAGATGAAGAAGCGAGAAACACCTGGGGGTTTCGAAGAGAGAAGTGCACGTTTTTGGTGATCCTGAAGAAAGGACTATAGTCTACCCCATTTTCCAAAAGTTTCCGGGGGTCGGGTTCGACTGGACATTGAAGTGTTTTGGACTGGTTCCACGCTTCATGTTGCCCTCAACCCTAAAGCCTATGCGTGTGGTCCAGCAGCCCTTCACACCCTAAACCCTAAACCTTAAACCTTAAACCTTAAGCAGCCTAAAACCCAAAGCCATAAAACTACGACCCCGATCTGAACTCCAAACGGAGAAGAGATCGCTGATTGCCCTACTTCCCAAGTTCAGCAACCGCTTTCCGGCGCCCCTGATTGCACGCTGCAAGCCATGCAGTTTTGAATGCGGGTTCAGGGTTTATGGAAGCTCGAACATAAAACATAAACCCTCAATTTTAAACCCTACACCCCAAGCCCCCACACCCAAAAACATCACCCCAGAACTGCAAGCTTAAACACTACACCAGTAAACCCGGGCAACCCTAAACCCCTAACCCGAAACCCCAAACTGCAAACATGAACTTGAAGCCGCAAACGCTACTCCCGAAAGGCTTATATATAGTGGGGGTGGGGGGGGTGGGGGGGGGGGGGGGGGGGGGGGGGGGGGGGGGGGGGGGATGTGGAGACCCTCAACACTCAGCCCTAAACCCTAGGGGTTCCGGAGTTTGGTTGCTTGGGGGGGTTTGAACATTGTATTTCTACTTTGGGGTTTGGAGTGTTGGGGTCGTACCCCTAAACCCTAAACCCTAAACCCCAAACCCCAAACCCTAAACCCTAAACCCTAAAGCCAAAAGCCTGAGCCCTAACCCCTCAACCCTAAGCCGCGATGCTGACGTAGAAGGGGATGGAGCGGATGCCAGCAGCCTGATCTCGCTCCAGCCGGTCGTCCTCAATCCAGCAGAATGACCTGGCAAAGTTACTCTATAATTAGGTTCAGGGCTTAGGGTTTCGGGTTTAGAGTTTAGGGTTTAGGGCTTAGGGCTTAGGGGTTGGGGGTTTAGGGCTTAGGGCTTAGGGGTTAGGGGTTTAGCGCTTTGGGGTTAGGGGTTAGGGGTTTAGGGGTTGAGGGGTTTAGGGGTTTAGGGGTTTAGGACCTCTGGGCAGTTCTGAGCCTGCTCTGCGTCCTCGCAAAGGCCCATGTGCTCTCAAACCGCCAAAAAAGGCTCTAAACTCTTAATGGGTTTAGGGTTTAGGGTTTAGGGTTTAGGGTTTAGGGTTTAGGGTTTAGGGTTCTTAGCTCTTCTGGCCCGAAACCTGGCCGAAAGGGGGGGGGGGGGGGGGGGGGGGTGAGACAGGAGTTGCGAGAAAAGAGCCCATTTATCAACGCCTGCTTGGCGACGTTCTGCCGGAGTCTACAGGCCCTGAAATCTAAATCCCAAATCCCTCGCGCCTGAGGCTCTCTTGAGGGATCGACCACCAGTCGAACCAGACGTATGCATTGGACAGGCGCTTCCGCTCCTGGGCGTGAGGGCGAGATAGGTTTGTCGTGATTTGGGGAGGGATTTGGACTGACGGATTGGGCTTAGGGCTTGGGGCACGGGTCTGGTGACCTCCTCCCTGAGACCCCCAAACTACCATGGTAGGGCCGACGCCTTTAACTGAATCTGGGGCCCCTAAACTCCTGTGGATCATCCTCAGCGCCATGATGGTTGGGATGTTCCCCCTCACACAAACAGTCCTCTGCAAGGAGTATAGTAGGGGGTGCGACGATCCCGAGTAAGGGCTCTTTTTGATAAGGGGGGAACATCCCAAATGATGAGGGTTCAGGCCTGCGAGTCGAGGGCTTCGACTTGCTATTCGGGCTTATCCTTCATGATCGGCGTTTTTGTGAGTGAGTGTGCGTGTGCGAAGCCTGCGGCCGAAAAAAAAAGCTCGACGAGCCACAGCAGTTCGACAAAGCTCGACGAGACATTGTGCACTGTGTTGGATAGCCCGAAGGATTGTCAGATGACAGCATGAAACCTTGCGAACCTCCTTCTGCGCAAAACCTTCCTACTCACACTCACAGACCTTAAAGCAAACTCTGGAAACACGTGGAGCTGCTGCACGTGTGCCTTCACTGCAATAAAACGTCCCTGATTTTGATGGTTGGCCCAAAACATTTTACATGAACTTCTATAGAACCAGCATTCCACAAAAAATGTCCCTTCCGCCAATTGAGGGCTTTCTTACAAACTGTACATGAAATCGGGCCTCGAGTACTTAAGCAATGACAATATACCAGGATGGGTCTCCTCAATCTGCCAAAATACCTCCTCAATCCCCCTGAGCCCCAAACCCTGAACCCTAAACCCTACAGAAAGGACTGTTGTGAGGCGGAGTTGTTGGGTAGTTTTCAGTCATTTAATAAGGTTTAGGGGTTAGTAAACGCTTACAACTTTAAACTTGTGGCCTCACAACAGTCCATTCATAAGTGGGAATCTTGACCATGATGTCCGGCATACATGATTTGGGGGGGGGAGGGGGCGGGGGGGGGGGAGGGGGTCCTTGGAAGTTGGCCCATCTTGGCAGGAGTCCCCTCCCCCCCCCCCTCAAGCGTAACAGCCGTAGCTGTGCCACAGTTGGTTTGCTTTCACGTATTTCCAGACCTGTTATTCGGAAGTTCCCTGCTTTCGAAACACAGCCTTTGTTTCGAAACACAGCCCCTGTTTCGAAACATGGATGTCACAGCCACAACTGCTTCACAAAACGATATCCAATCTCACCTTGGTTCCAGCGCTATATCTGAAGGTTGCGATGTCACATGTGCGAGTAAAAGGATATCTGCTCATAGTATTCTCGCGTCCCCGGGGCCTACAGGACATGTCTTGATGATGTGGGTGCTAATAATGTAGGGTTATAAGGTTAAAAATCCTATAGAGTTTAGCGTTATGACCCTAAACCCTATATGCTTTAAGGCTTAAGGAAAACAGTAAAGTGGTTAAATCACTGAGGGACTAGGGTTACGTTTTTGCAATGCCCTAAACCTTAAACTCTAAACCTTTAACCTCTTATAGGGTTTAAACCCTAAAGGGCTAACCCGGTAGGGTAGATAAACCCTGACCCGAAAGGGGCCCTATAGGGTTTAAGGCTTAACCTAGTTTGAATGCCCAAACTTAAATTTAAATCCCCAGGCCTTAAACCTCTGAAAACCTTATAGGGCTTAAAGGCTTTAATGCCTAAACCTGATGTATTTAAGGTCTGGGCATTTATACATTCAGCATTAGAACCCTAAACCCTTTATGCTGTAAGGCTTAAGGAAAACAGTAGGACTTAAGCCTCAAGGCCTATAATATAAGGTTATAAGGTTCTAATCCTATAGAGTTTAACGTTATAACCCTAAACCCTATATGCTTTAATTAAGGCTTAAGGAAAACAGTAAAATGATTAAATCCCTGAGGGTCTAAGGTTACGTTTTTAATGCCCTAAACCTTAAACTCTAAACCTTTAACCTCTTACAGGGTTTAAATCCTATAGGGTTAAACCTTTAAAAACCTTATAGGGCTTAAATGTTTTAATGCCTAAACCTGATGTACCTAAGGTGTGGGCATTTATACCTTCAGCGTTATAACCCTAAACCCTATCTGCTGTAAAGCTTAAGGTAAACAGTAGGGTTTAAGTCTCAAGGCCTATAATATGGGGTTGTATCAAAACCCCGCGCAGTCGATTTTGAAAGGAATTGCCCGAAGCGTTTGGGCCGTGCTTCTGACTCGTAAAACGATAATCAAGAAAATAAACCGATAACTTTGTAGTAACAGGGCGGGCAGGCGTTATTCCAGTGATAAGCTTGTACTACAAATACATGAAAACATTGAAAACCCAGCCTGCTCAGCTTGCACTACAAATCAACGGAAACCTAGCCGGTTTCAGTACTAAGCTTGTACAACAAATCAATGAAAACCCAGCCTGCTCAGGGGCACGTCCGTTCCAGTACTAAGCTTGTACTACAAATCAACGAAAACCCAATCGGCTCACGGGAACGTCGGTTCCAGTACTAAGCTTGTACTACAAATCAACGAAAACCCAACCGGCTCACGGGAACGTCGGTTCCAGTACTAAGCTTGTAGGATGAATAGATTTAACTCGGGGTTTTTATACAACCCCATATAGGGTTATAAGGTTCTTATCCTATAGAGTTTAGCGTTATAACCCTAAACCCAAACACTATATGCTTTCAGGCTGAAGGAAAACAGTAAAGTGATTAAATCCCTGAGGGTTACGTTTTTGCAATGCCCTAAACCTTAAACTCTAAACCTTTAACCTCTTATAGGGTTTAAACCCTATAGGGCTGCACTATAGGGTTTAAGGTTTAACCTAGGTTGAATGCCCAAACCTGAATTTAATTCAATCTTTAAACGCCTTATAAGGCTTAAAGGTTTTAATGTCTAAACCTGATGCACCTAAGGTCAGGGCATTTATACCGTCGGCGTTATAATCCTAAACCCTCGTACATCTGCTTTGCACTCGCAACAAAATCAACTTCATCCAAAACACTGCATCACATTCAAAAAAACTCCGCCTCACAACAGTCCCCTCTCAAACCCTAAGTCCTAGTCAAGGGGGGAAGCCCCGACCCACCCCCACCCCTCTTCCGGTTCCTACGCTTTCGGGCGCCGCCTTGGTTTTAGGCCCTAATTAAATTAAGCTGAGGGTTCAGGTTTTAGGGTTGAGGGTTCAATTTTAGGGTTTGAGGTACACCCCTAAAATGATGAGTGTCAGCCTTGGAGAGGGTTCGGTTCCTGCCCATGAACTGATAGGCAATGTCGCTGCAAACGCGTACTTCGCCTGAGCTCGCGGTTGCGCAATGCACTCTTGACGAGGGGCTTTAGCTTTAGGGTTCTAGGTTTCCAGGGCTTGAGGGTTTGGGATTTGAGGGATTATGCAGGGTTCTACTGGTACGGACTCAGGGCTTTAGGATCTTAGAGCTTTAGAAAGTTGAGGCTTTACACGAGGGCCTCTACTTTCAAGCTGACAGCATAGAAAAAAAGCTGCCCGCAACCCTTCAGCCCTCAACTCCCAAAGCCGAGAAACCCGAAAGATGGACTACGGGACCGTTGCTGCTCAGGGGTCTGAAAAGCTTCTGCTAACGGACTACTTGGCGATCGCAACCGCCAGCCCCCACCCAAAAGAAAAACAAAAAAAACAACCTAATGACAACGATAATAGCAATAGCAATAAAAAAACAAACAAAGAAATACACAAATAAATAAACAAATACATTGACAACTAGTAAGGTGTCCAATGGAGCAAGCTTTCATGAGCTCGCAGGTGCTCGCGCATGTGAACTCCGTACATGGTTGTGCGCTGTCCATTCTCGCCCTCCCCCGCCCATGGTGCCCACCCCCCCCCCCCCCACACGGTCTCCCTCTCCCCCCCAACGGTCTCCCCCTCCTCCCCAAACCCTAAACCCCTGAAACCCTAAAACCCTAAAACCCTGAACACAAAAAACCCTCCAACCATAACCCCCTAAACCCTAAACCTTATAAAGACCAAAAATCTTAAAAGGGGGGTGGGGGGGGATGGGTCTGGCCGAGGGAATGCCAGGGGTGCAACCAGATAATCACCCACCAACATTTATCAGTGGCAGGATTGTTTAGGGTTCAGGGTTCAGGGTTTAGGGTTTAGGGTTTAGGGCTTACGCTCACCATGAACAGTCATACAAATCATGCCCCACATGGTCGGGGCAGGGATGCTGCTCTCAACAGTCCCTAGACTAACCTAGGAATGAAGAGGTGCCCTGATTCGTTTAAAGGGGCTCATAATTTCAGGATTTCTTTTGATCCCAAGGGTTCGGGGTGCAATGTCAGGGGCTCATGTGTATGAAGGTTTATGGGGTTTAGTTTTCTGGCCTAGGTTTAGGGTTTGTAGTGTTCAGGGTGGAAGGCTTAGGGTTTCGGGTATAAACTACCTTCTATAGACGCCAAACCCCGCAATCCTGGCGACCCTAAATCCGAATCCCTAAACCCTACACCGAGGTACCTGAGATGACGTTACGGAGAGCCTGTTGGAGGACACGGAGGTGGCGGCCGGACTTGTCTGGATGCCTGCCGACCGCGGGCTTGCAAAGGCTGGGGGGTGGAGGGGTTTAGGGTTTCGGGTTTCGGGTTTTTGGTTTTGGGTCTCGGGTTTAGGGTCTAGGGCATGGAGGGTCATAGAGCCCTAAAAGCCCTAAACTGACTAAATTTCACACCCCCAACAACCCTTCAAACTGGAAGGCGTAACAAGCCTTAAGCAAAAACCGCCAAACAACAACCAAAACCCCTGAACACGATGAATCCTCTTAGTTTGGAGAATACGCGTAGAAGGCATCTACAAGGGGTACCTCTAGGGGTACATCAGGGTGTATTAGAGACATACATGAAGTAATGGGGAGATCACCCACCTAACAGCTCTGAATCCAACACTTTTCACAGTCTTGTTGAGGCATTTGTTCACGATTCTTGCGTACACTTGATCTGCAATCTGCATCCACGTTCAACGTAACCTTCACCAACTTCACATCCTTCGATCGCGCGTGCGACAACAAACTGCAGAGCTTCCCGTGTGAGGGGAAGGTTTTTATATACAATCATGCCAGCACTTATCCATTGTGTCTCTCGTCAGACTGTCCAGCCAGAGCCACATATGCTGGCGACGGAGGAGGTGTCACAAAAACGAAGCCCAATCCAATCGCGAGCACTGCACACGCCGTGGTTCCCAACAACGCGGACAGGAGATTGACCCGCATCGCCATCCTAGGAACTCAAACATAAACAATCATTGATCATTGTATTGACCATGTACAGTGTTTTGGCTTTGTGGGGGGTGGGGCGGGGGGATGGGGGGTGGGGAAGGGGGGCTCCCCCCTAAGCACAAGTCCATAAGCAAGTCCGAGCATCAGAACAGCCACCAGAGCAACGAACGAGAGGGCAGGGACTGCTGCCACCGGGTGATGCTGGCGGCGCACGTGAAAGTACGCCGCGCCGCACCACACCGTAGAGGAATATGCCAGCGCGGCAAGCACGGCCTGGGGGATGTCGGAGAAGAGCTGGAATGCAGCCAGGGCCCGAAGAACTCCCACGGCGGGCAGGAACCAGCGTGGGAGGGACTCCTCCACTTGCAAGAGATGGCTTTTGCCCTTGTGGCAGGGGTCGGTGACATCCAGAATGCTGTGGATGCCCAGGGCCAAGGCCAAGACGACCCGCAGCGTCCATTCGAGAGGATCGTCCATGCTCGGCAGAAACAGATGATGGCGACTTAGCCTGAACCCAAGCCCTAGTTGGCACCTGTAAGCTATGTTGAACGACTGTGTGCGGCACTCGAGCAATTCACTCTAATGTGCTTGTCATTGTTCGGTTTCGTTTGGGTGTGGCACATCTTGAAATCTTGCACCCCCTTTGCCACGGTTGAGCTGAGCTGTACTCCACGACCACAGTTTGCCGAACAATCCCAGAACACACCATTTTTATTGAATGAGATTCTTCAGGGCAAGATTGGGATTTCTTCCCTTCTCTTTTTGAGGGGAGGGGGTTCTTAAGCAAAAAGTAGTTGACGCCATCTTTCGAGCCTTCCAGCTGCGAGGTTGCGAGCAAGACTTGCTTGCGGTGACTCTCCCCAGCGCGGGGGCTGCATTGAGCAGGCGCCATCCCAAAATGCAGAATTTGTGTTTGCGTGTGTGTTTGCGTGTGCGTGTGTGCGTGTGTGCGTGTGTGCGTGTGTGCGTGTGTGCGTGTGTGCGTGTGTGCGTGTGTGCGTGTGTGCGTGTGTGCGTGCGTGTGTGGGTGCGTGTGTGTGGGTGTGTGTGTGTGTGTTGTTTGCGTGTGTTGTTTGCGTGTGTTTTTTGCGTGTGTGTTTGCGTGTGTGTTTGCGTGTGTGTTTGCGTGTGTGTTTGCGTGTGTGTTTGCGTGTGTGTTTGCGTGTGTGTTTGCGTGTGTTGTTTGCGTGTGTTGTTTGCGTGTGTTGTTTGCGTGTGTTGTTTGCGTGTGTGTTTGCGTGTGTGTTTGTGTGTGTGTTTGCGTGTGTGTTTGCGTGTGTGTTTGCGTGTGTGTTTGCGTGTGTTGTTTGCGTGTGTGGTTTGCGTGTGTTGTTTGCGTGTGTTGTTTGCGTGTGTGTTTGCGTGTGTGTTTGCGTGTGTGTTTGCGTGTGTGTTTGCGTGTGTGTTTGCGTGTGTGTTTGCGTGTGTTGTTTGCGTGTGTTGTTTGCGTGTGTTGTTTGCGTGTGTTGTTTGCGTGTGTTGTTTGCGTGTGTGTTTGCGTGTGTGTTTGCGTGTGTGTTTGCGTGTGTGTTTGCGTGGTGTGTGTTTTGTCGTGGTGGTTTGCGTTTGGTGTTTGCGTGTGTTTGTTTGCGTGTGTTTTTTGCGTTTGTGTTTTGGCTTGTGTGTGTGCGTGTGTTGTTTTGCGTGTGTTGTTTTGCGTGTGTGTGTGTTTGCGTGTGTGGTTTTTGGCGTGATGTGTGGTTTGCGTGCGTGTTGTTTGTGTGTTTTTGCGTGCGTGGTTGGTGTTTTGCGTGCCGTGTGGTGTGTTGCGTGTGTGTGTTTTGTGCGTGTGTGGTGGGGTTTTGGCGTGTGTGTGTTGCGTGTGTGGTGTTTTGTGTGTGTGGTGTTGTGTGGTGGGTGTGTGTGTGGGTGTGTTGGTGTGTGTGTGTGCGTGTGTGTGGTGTGTGTGTCCCAAACCCTGGTAACCAAGTTTCAAAAAAAAATCAACCGTCGACCTCATTTCTTTTGTGCAGGGGGCACAAGCCCAGGATGATGACTTGTGCCAACGAAGCTAGTCATCCTGGGGGATACCAGACCTGATCAGTCTGGCGTACCTGCAAATGGCAGACAGGACCCAATCTGCCGATACAAATTCCTTTTTCATAGTTTTCTTCAATGTCAACGCCAGTTTGAAACATCAGAGGTATTCAGGAGCAAGATGTACTTCAGTGACAGCAGGCCTAGCCTGTCTAAGCTGATGTGGCTCGCAGATCAGAGGTACCAGCATTGGCTGTCAGGAAGGTTGCTTGAGTGTGTTCCAGGCAGTGTAGGGCTTGTCCCTACGTCTTTCAGAGTGCTGCCTGCGGCGGGGTGGCCCGCGCAGTATCCTGCAGATTTTGTCATGACGAAGCAGGGACCCATCCTGCAGACTTGGATGATGTGCAGGGCCGTTGATGCTGTTTGCTGTTTGCTGTTGTTGCACGGTGGTAGTCAGGCGCAAATCAGACGTCTTTATGACTTACCCTCCTGCAGCCATCAGGTGTTGACGTTTTTTCGAGTAGTTTAGATCCCGTCATTTGTTCTCCAAGCATGTCTTGGTCTGGACAAAACTGGAACTCCCAACAGCAGCAGCAGCCGCGTGAGTGGAAAAAGTTCTTGGTGCGACAGCTGGCAACAGGACGATCAGAACTCAGTGAGCGGGATGCGTTTTTTCCGAAAGGTGCAGACGTCGAGCGTATGCGTTTAAAACCCCGTCGTCGGAAGCGGTAGTTTTGGCTTTTCCTGTTGTGCATTTCCCGGGTCCGCCTAAGGCGCCGGCAGAGTGGCCCGCATGGGTCCATGGCACAGGTGTAAAAGGTGCCCAAGGCATCCTAGCCTCGGGCAGAGTGCTGGCTACAGCCAGGCAAACATTAGGCTTGAAACTCGGCCTGACATCATTTTCGTTCTTTTGCCTATGCAGTTCCAACCCTGATTTCTGGGCTTATGCACGCGCGGTGCAATAAAGCCTTTTCGACAAGTGCACGTGCACGGTCGACGTGCAATCCTTGGCCTTCTTGGCTTCTTGTGTGTGTCCAACCCTGTAACCAAGGGTTTCAACCGTCGACCTCATTTCTTTTGTGCAGGGGGCACAAGCCCAGGATGATGACTTGTGCCAACGAAGCTAGTCCTCCTGGGGGATTCCAGACCTGATCAGTCTGGCGTACCTGCAAATGGCAGACAGGACCCAATCTGCCGATACAAATTCCTTTTTCATAGTTCTCTTCAATGTCAACACCAGTTTGAAACATCAGAGGTATTCAGGAGCATGATGTACTTCAGTGACAGCAGGCTCAGCCTGTCTAAGCTGATGTGGCTCGCAGATCGGAGGTACCAGTGTTGGCTGTCAGGAAGGTTGCTTGAGTGTGTGTGTGTGTGTGCGTGCGTGTGTGGGTGTGCGTGTGTGTGGGTGTGTGTGTGTGTGTGTGTGTGCGTGCGTGTGTGGGTGTGCGTGTGTGTGGGTGTGTGTGTGTGTGTGTGTGTGTGTGTTTGCGTGTGTTGTTTGCGTGTGTGTTTGCGTGTGTGTTTGCGTGTGTGTTTGCGTGTGTGTTTGCGTGTGTGTTTGCGTGTGTGTTTGCGTGTGTGTGTTTGCGTGTGTGTTTGCGTGTGTGTTTGCGTGTGTGTTTGCGTGTGTGTTTGCGTGTGTGTTTGCGTGTGTGTTTGCGTGTGTGTTTGCGTGTGTTTGCGTGTGTTTGCGTGTGTTTGCGTGTGTTTGCGTGTGTTTGTGTGTGTTTGCGTGTATAGGGGTGCGTGAGGTATGTTAATTGCGGCTAGCATAGTTTGCGGGTGCCGCTCTGGCTGTGTCAGTGTTTTTTGCGACATTTCAAAATGCGAAAACACCGCATGGAAAGCACCAAGCGATATCGCGACACCTGTTTTGTTAGATCTGTGGATCCTTTATATAGGGGGTGGCTACTAGGGCCAGACCGCAGAATTTTCGCTAGCGCTTGAGGGTTTTTATGGTTTTTTTTGTTGGGGGGGTTGGAGGTTTAGGGTTTTTGGGCTTACATGGAAAGCACCACGCGATGTTGCAACATCGTTTTTTTGATAAGGGCTTGAGGGGATGGGGGTTTGGGGGGCGGGGGGTTCGGCTGAGGGCTCAAGATTAGCCAGCGGATGGACTCTACCAGGGCTGTGTAGGATGTAGGGTTTAGGGTTTCTAGTTCGGATTTAAGGGTTCGGGGTTTGGGGGTTAACAGTTAGGGTTTGGGGTGAGGGTTTCGTCATGAGGGTGCAGGCGGGGGGGTTTCGGTGGAGGGTTTGGGTGGGTGGGGGGGTTGGGTCGGGGGAGTTGGTTTAGGGGTTTAGGATTTAGGGGTTTGGGGTTTAGGTTGGGGGTTTAGGGGTTAGGGTTTGCGGGTTTAGGGTTTGGGGGTTTAGGGTTTAGGGATTTAGGGGTTTGGGGTTTGGGGTGCAGGGTGTCGTCATGAGGGCCCAGGTGGTTTGCACCGCGACACAAAAATGGGGTGAAGGGTTTGGGGGTTTAGGGTTCGGGGTTTAGGGTTTTGGGGTTTAGGGGTTTGGGGTTTAGGGTTTAGGGTGCAGGGTTCCTTTTGGGTCTTTCCTGGGTTGTGGGCTCTTTGCGTTGATGCGCGCGTCTTGGTGCAAAAACGATTTTGGTGTCACAAGTGGTGCTTGAAGTTGGTGGTGTCAAAGGTTTGGTGGTGTCAAAAGCCGTTTTGGTGTCAAAAGTTGTGGTGTCAAAAGCTGTTTTGGTGTCAAAAGGGTGTCAAAAGCACCTCCCCTTTAAACACGAACAACTTTTGACACCACTTTTGACACCACAACTTTTGACACCAAAACCGCTTGTGACACCACCACTTTTGGCACCACTTCAAGCACCACTTTTGACACCGCCAAACTTTTGACACCAAACATTGGTTTGCAGAAAAACGTGTGCTCGTACGCAATTGCGCGCGCACAGTTGAAAACCTTGGTCTTGGGTGGTCGTTCGGCCTCAAGCCCCCACCCCCAACCCCCACTACCCACCCAACCCCCACCCCACCCAACACCCACCCCCAACCCCCCACACCGGCTTAGGGTCAGGGTTGAGGATTCAATTTGGGGTCCCATCAACACAAAAAAAATCCAGAAAGTAAGCAATCAGCACCCCATCCCCCGGTTCCACTGGTCTGGGCGCTAAACCCTAGGGTGCTATAAACCCTAAACCCCTCATCCCTTTATTTCGTGTTGAGTGTTGTGGTGCAAACCACCTTGGCCCTCATGACAACCTATCTATCACCTTCTCCAGGCACACCCCTATTCTATCCTTAGACCCAAAAGAAAACCCCAACTACCTATCACCTTCTGCAGGCGCACCCCTATCCTTAGACCCACAAGAAAACCCCAACTACCTATCAAAAACCCAAAAGCAAACCCCCAACTACCTATCACCTTCGACCCCCTCCCAAAGCTACCCGGACCCCCGATTCCTTTCTCTTACCCAACATGCTAAGCATTAGAGAGGCTAAGCACTCTCCCAAACCACCACCTCCATCCGGATTTTGGCAATCTACCGTGACATCCGAAATTTGGCAATGTACTTTGTAAGCCTTGTTTGC